>CM023482.1:97595998-98150154 GCA_013339685.2 Hyalomma asiaticum
CTTCTGATATGTAAGACAGTACAAGCGTCGAGAAAATATTCAGTAAGGGCGACTGCTTTGGAGATGTCACATGCGAACAGACAGACAAAGCATCTGTAATTATGATTACTTTAGTCTGGCACGGGCTCAATTTCCTAATCGCCAATGCAATAGCCAGATATTCTGCTAGGAATATAGGGGTAAAATCAGGCAGTCGGAGCGCAAACGACCCATTCAACTGGGAGGAAAATATACCAACTCCAGCCTTCTCCACTCTTTGAGTCACATCCGTAGCAATTACAAAATGCTCAGGAAACTGGGCGAGATGATCCTGAAGGCATCCTTCAAGAATACGTAAGGGAAGGAGCTTAGCATCTTTAGGGAAAATGTGGTCGAAATATAGATTATCCCTCAAGGACGAGTGTGGCCTTAGGGGAGTAAGGTTCTGCAGAGAAACTTGAATGTCAGATATCATATATTGGACAAAAACGACCTGAGGCCATTGATAGCGTCGCCACCGGTTCCTAGAAAAAGGAATCACGAGAAGTAATGAAGATTGACTGCGAACGGGAGAGTGGCGTAACGTACAGCTTTAGAAATGTTTGCACTGTCAGTTGTTTAAACCTTGATTCCAGGGGTATCACACGAGCTTCTAAATATAGCACGTTATTGGCCGCACATTTTGGTAGACCAAGACAAAGACGTAGGGTTTGCCTTTCTAACAAAAGTACAGGTCGTAGCTTATAGGCCGCACAGCCGGAAAACAGGACGCAACCGAATTCCAAAATGGGGCGTACGTACAGTTTGTACATGATCAGCAATGTTGACCTTCGCATCCCGGTGCTTTAGCTACTGAAACGTCGCAACAGGCCCATGGCCCGCTCTCCTCTGCATCTGTTTACTTCAACTTGCTGTTGCCAGCTTAGATTCTCTTCATATATAATACCTAGGTATCTCAATGACGATACTTGCGGAACCTGCTCATTGCCATAGTAAAGAGAAAGGAATACATTATCTGTTTGTGGGAACACCAGTAAAGCGCACTTACTAACGTCAAGCGTGAAAAAGAGACCATTAAGCCACGCTTCAAGCTCAGACAAATAAGACTGCAAAATTTTGTATAATTCGTGAACATCATGGGACGATGAAAAAAAATGCAATATCATCGGCGTACACATCTAGCTGAACATTCTGATGAAGCGGCACAGAAGATAATAAAATATTAAATAACAGAGGGGACAAAACTGATCCCTGCGGCACGCCCCTTGTTTGTTTAAATAAAGAAGATGTAGCTCCTTCCTGGAAACAAAAAAATTGCCTTTCGGAAAGAAATTCCTGGACCCAAGATACAATATAGTTTGAAACATTGCATTCGACTAATCTAGAAATTAAAACTCCATGTTCGACAGAGTCATAGGCTTTTGCTATATCCAATGTGACTAATGCTGAGATCTCTCCCGATAGTCTTGCAAGCCGTATTCGGCTCTCAAGGTCCACATGAGCCGACCATATAGAGCAACCTTGCCTAAATCCTATTTGTCTCGAAGATAGGATGTTCTCACCAGAAATAAACTCACTGAGTCGAGCGAATACAACTTTTTCAATTACCTTTACGATATTAGAAGTGAGTGATATTGGCCGAATATTATCTAGATCGTGGCACGAGCACTACTTTTGGGATTTTCCATGAAATTGGAATCCACGAATACTGTGGGGAACAGTTAACTATATTCAGTAGCTCATTTGGATATTGATCGTACATTAATTTAAGCATAGAAGTAGTAATGCGATCCGGACCAGGAGCTGCTTGATGTGTAGTCAGCATAACATCTGCAAGTTCCGCCATGGCCACCTCCTGAAAATCGGATACTAAACTTTTAACCACAATAGGTGCCCGATATAATGAAGTGAACCGATTTTCAAGTCCGTTACCTATATTTTCTAACAAATCAGCTATTTCTTTACGGGATAATACAACAGATAGAGAATAAGTATCTTGTTAAGGTGATTTCCTGTTGCGAATAAATCTAAAAAGAGCGGTTCTTCTACCAGGCCGCGACAGTAGCGAGTGCGAATTCTTCTTGTGATCTTCTTTAGCTGCTGCAACAGTTCTTTTGAATATTGCAGAACAAAACTTATAGTCCATCCATACTTTAGGCACATAATTATGTTGCAGACGTTTCCATGCTGCTTTTCTTCGCCTATAGTTAAGCGTGCACGCCTCATTCCGCCAAGCAGAGTTTGACGGGGAACCTCCAGCCCGTACAGAAAACTGTGCTGTTCTCAATAGCAGAAGTCATACTATTTATGACTGACTGAGCTCTCTGTCACTCATCACATCTACTAAGAGATGTTAAAGCCTCCTTCAGCGCAGTATCGTATGCTTTGTAATTAATGAAGTAGCGTTGTCGTGTGACTGGCGTGGTGAGAGAGCATGATATCAAAGGTAATGGGAATGTGGTCACTGCTAGTTCCATTGTCAAATGTCGCCCAAGATGAGATAGCCAATTGATTTGAAGACAAAGTCAGGTCTAACGCTGATGAGGAGCGCCCGCGTAAAACTCAGGTGATTTCACCTGAGTTGTGGCAATAAAAGTTGCTACTCTGTGTCCAATCCCGCAGTCGCTTTCCACAACTATCTGCTTTTATTCCCCAAGAAGTATGGTGTGAGTTGAAGTCCCCTGCGAGTACAACCGCCTTAGAACAATTACGGGTAAGTGAATCCAAATGATCTATATTTCTCACTCCATTCGGGAAGTATGCATTAACCACTGCAAACGTGGAGGATCCAGGCAACAAGAAATCTAATCCCAAAATTTCACAGTCTGAACAGGCATGTTCGAAAGTAATGGAAGCTTTATGAAATATTTTCGACGAAACTAAAATTATCAACCCGCCACCCCTACCTGGGCGATCCAAGCGGAATGTTCGGAAATTATTAACAGTAAATTTCTGATGTGTAGAAAGCCATGACTCTTGACGTAAAATAATATCAGGAGCTATTTTGTGTACTAGATAAAGAAGGTCAGTGCAACCGGTGAATACAGAGCGGCAATTCCATTGCAGAACCTTTAAACGAGCTATTATTAACTTAAGATAGGCGACTCGACTGCAGACCGCAATACGTCCTGCTTCTGTTTATCAGCAGTAGAGCCTTTCTTGGGCTTCAACAAGGATGACTGTGTCGGAGATAATGGGGTACTCCTGCGCTTACTAGCAACGTTTCCCAGCCTCATCTCTCCGAAAGAATTACTGGGTTCGGCATTAGCAGGTGATGGTGAGCTGGCAACAGTGGGCTTATTTTGTGCAAGTTTCATTTGATTTTCACTGTATGAATCGCGTTCTGGACACGCGGGTCCACCAGCAGTAGCGGCAGCAACCGGGAAAGGGTTACATAGGCTGTTTAACCTAGCGGCTAGCATCTCGGTCAAGCCTTCAGCAAATGTATTAAACAGACGTTCCATGACAATAGGTATGGCCTTATCAATTGCTGTAGCAACAGCAGCAGAGACTGTAGCCTCTAGAGATATGGACTGACGAGATGTATCAGCTGCATAGCCACTATCGCGCTCTTTAATCAACGATACAGCCTCTGCTCGGGAACAATGCCGTTTCTCAATGATCTCAATGACTGGCAACTCGCGGCCTCGGGCAGGGCAACTGTTGTCTGAAGCAATGTGAATTCCCTCACATAAACTGCACAAGGGAGTTTCCACGTTGCGTTCTGATGTGGAATGCGATCCACCACATTTTACACATCGCGTAGCGGACCTCCAAGCGTTATCACTGTGTCCAAACCGCCAGCAGTTCCGGCACTGCAGTGGTCGTGGAGACAACGCCTCTACACGGAACAAATACGGCCATGCCTTCACTTCAGTTGGGCGCGTTAAACCTGCAAACGAGACGAGTTAACATCACTCTATGCAGTACTACATGACGCTTCATCTACCTTTATTTTTCTCGGAACTGCGTGTTTTTGTGCGCATGATATGACTATGTGGTTGGGAAGCAAGGGCTGGTCTTTTTACAGGAGAAAGAAACAATAATTTCTCAGCTGCGTCTTAGAATGGCCGGTCCTATTTCAGCATGGGACCTTCCCATCCGCCTACATTTGCAAAAAAAAAAAAAAAAGAAGAAGAAGAAAAAGAACTTCCTGGGTGGCTCTAGCTATTGCTTGAAATACTTAAAGGTGAAATCTAAGACTTTTGACAGTCGAACCCGATACCTACGAGTTCAAACCCGGAATATTTGTGAGTAGAAAATAACGTGAGTGTAATTTAGCAAAGACTCCATGAGGTTAGCACTCGACCCTGCGTTAGTCATACCCGTATATTTCAGGCTCACACCTGCGTTGGAAACACAGGTATGAGCCACTCGCGATGTTATTATCGTTCATTGCGACGTAGTTGACGTGCATGTCATGTTATCGATGTCACGACTTACTAGCCACAATAGTCATATACACATTCGTGCCTTTCTGTGCTGAGTCTCGTAAGTAACAAGACAACCAGACGCGGGTTTTCAATATCTGTACCATATTCTTGCGCCACATTTTTCAGCCATCGTTTACTTTGAGGCCACCTTCGCATTAGACATACAAGCGCTTGGTCTTAATATATAGCTGTTTTGCTGTTATAGCTGTTTTGCATTGTATAATCGTCGTAATTTTTTTTCATTTTATTATTGTTAGTATTTATTCCTTGTATAGCTTTGTATATGACCTTTGATGTTCCCCTTACACAATGCCCAGAATTGGGCCTATAAGGTATTTTGAATAAAAAAATAAATAGATAGATAGATAGATAGATAGATAGATAGATAGATAGATAGATAGATAGATAGATAGATAGATAGATAGATAGATAGATAGATAGATAGATAGATAGATAGATATGACAAGAGCTAAAGCATATGCGCGTCTCGCTGGAATTATGAGTTATGTCTTTGATAAACTATTAAAAGACCAAGGCTGCTTGTGAGCACCCGAACCCTAAGGGCAGCCGCCTACTTGTTCTTCCTCGGACAAGGCCGTGCGTTCTTCGCTGTGGCCCAGGTCTGTGAGGTGCGGTGAGCAAATCGTATTCGGAGAACATTCCCTGATGATGCCGCAATCCGTGCCGCTGCCGTTTTATTTTGCTGCGAACCACCTCAATGACCAAAGCCTTAAGCTGCGTTGTTGCGAAAGCTTACATTGGGACGCCTGTATAAAACCGCAAAAAAAAAAAAAGAAGGCGCAAATGAAAGCTTGGAGCTCAAGTTGGAAATAAAGAAACAATGGAAATACTGACTGCGTTGCGCAGATTTCTAATGGAATTGGGACACGAGAGAAAGTGCTTCTACAAATATTTGCTTTCCCGAAACAGAAAGACAGATGACGTCGCCCTAACCGTGAACCCGTTACGCCAATATTGCGAAACTTAAGCGGCACTGAATGTGTAACGAGCCAGAAGACTTTCCTCTTTGCGCATTTTCTAGCTTACGAACAGTCTTCTCTCTAACATAGTGATTGGTGCCTTCTGGTGTAGTGAAAAGGTAACTTACTGATAAGAGAAAGATTGTTTTTCACCTTAATGCTTTTCAACGTAGCCTGCTTTAAGCTGTGTTATACCGTTTCACTAATCCTGTGTTTAGAATATTTTTCGCCTTCATGCTAGTAAACCCACGTAGTCCAATTACCTCTCACTTCTCTGAATATGCCTCATGCAGGTACGTACTTGCCCTAGCTGAATACAGGTATATTACTCTGAGAGGCTACGTGCGTAGCTGCTGGCAAGGGTGCAGTGCGCCGCCCAGTATAGTTACGCCCGCTATGCTCAGTGGCCTTCATCAATGCCTATTCTTTTCGAAGCAATAATAGTGGCATGTTTCATTCTGTCCGCTTTTATCCAGCAATCAAGCGCAAAAATAAATAGAAGTTTTTCCGCGATACTCTACTTCCACAGGGGAGCTTCTGCTCATAGTGCTCAAGTATAGATAGCCATGCGCGGTTACAGTTTTGGTCTAATAAACACTGTTTCGCTCCCTCTGCGTCCTGCGTTCTCATGCTCTTTTACTTAATAAAGAGGAATTGCTCTTTTGGTGCTCGGTATGGTAAAGCAACGCCTGTCTTTTGTTTGTTGGTTGGTTGGTTGGTTTGTATTTTTAGGGTTATTAAGTGAGTGCCTACAAGCGTTAGGAACCCTTTGTTTTGTACATTTGATGGAACCGGTGATTGTCTTCTTATATGTTGCAACACATTTAAAAGACTTCCCCGAAGCTGTTTAACAATTATCCTGTCACTGTATACCTTATAACGCGTCGTTTTATTTTTATGTAAGATTGATATGAACGGTTTGGCAACTCATCGAGCCTACGGTGGGCAAAGATGGCACTTAACGTTCTTCAGCTCATTGAACAAAACTTTACATTTCATGAACACAACCTAATGCAGTATTATTGGCTAAAGTCACTAGGCTTACCAAAAGATTTTAGCTACTGTTCCCTTAGCACTTCTCTTTATTGAATCTTCAAGCTTGGTGCCCCTGTGATGTACGATTACTTCCTCAACATCGTCTTGCCTAGCTGTTTACACGCTCCCACCATCTATTATTAGTCCATTACGCTTGTTATAAGTTTTCGGTTCTATATGCAGGCTCATAAACCTGCTGCACTCCATGACGTCAAAGATAATAGCCAGCTAGCTCTTCTTACCAGGATTACGCCCGTTCGGAGTGGCGTACTTGGAAGCTGCTGAGCCACTCACAGCTTCCCTTTTTCTTTTTGTAGTGAAGCTATTGAGTAAAAGCGTAAGTTTTCCTTCTGGCGTCTGTAGAGAAAAATGGCAGCCTAGTGACGTCAATTCTACCCCTTATATAGGAGCGCACGACTTTATTGCTGGTGAGCCTTTACTGTGATACAACAAATAACAGTACTCAGACACCAACTGAAGTGTATAAATAAGAAATAAAATATAAAATGTTATTTACCGCCATCTATGAGCTTACCTACTCGCGATACCCTAGGTTTCTTCTTCGCAAACTGTAAGTTTCTATTACGACATCCAAGATTTGTTTAGTTCCACATGAAATGAGGGTACACTCATCAGAGTGCGCGTTCGTTACGTATAGTGTTAAGATTACGTAGCATGCGTGAGCACAAGTTACTCTTCAACATGTGCTTAGATAAAAATAAGTATCTGATGGCAATTATTTCATATTACCAACGACCGTTAGATCGGATACATTTACGGCCCTTGTATTGCTTGTCGTTGTGGGCATAAGTTGAGGCCAAAGAAAGTGCTGCAGTTAAGGATGGTCGAAGTGAGGCAACTGGTCGAGGAGACAGTGCCACTAAATTATTCCCGATAGGATCTCACACAAAGAATCTGAGAAGCGCTTACGAACGCTCAACAGAAACACGATTTCCTTTCATGTTTCCTCTGCGTCACCTAATACAGAGGAGACTCACTTTGTTCTTCACTGTCTATATAGGCTCTGAGTGGCAAAAAACAGCTCAAGTTAGACGTGCACAAGCACCTAGCGCTGAAACTTTGAAGATGTGACAGTGGTGCCAGAACAGACAAGGAGGAAAATCGGTACGACGCGATGCATGTTCATCGATGCATGTTCATCTCTTTCTACAGCTTCTTATTCTTTCTCTCTGTGATCTTTTCTTTATCTTTTTACATATTACACTCTCTCCTTCCATCCCTCCTCATAATCCTCACAGCTCTTTCCGAAACCCTTGCTATATTATGCTATACATGGCTATGTTACCGTTTACCCTCTCACCTATTCCTTTTCGTCCTGCTTTCACTTCTCACCCTTATATCATCCCGCTCACATTCATTTTAATTTCACATCCCCTTGCTGAACTGTAATGTAGAAAGCAATGCCATGCTTCACCCTCTCCCCCACTCCTACCATTCCTGCTTGCCCTCACTTCACCCCTCGTCCCCCTCACTTCTCTTTCCCACCACCTTGCTGTACTACGCCATGCGTGGCTATATGCTAAAGAGCTGCTTGACACGAGCGCAAGAGAACAGGTGCGCGCGCAAATGCCACACATAGGGCATTTCATAGAACAAGTTCACGCGCACTTATTTTAAGATGATGAGGATCACTTCGTTCTAACACTTCACATTACTTACTCCGATGGGTATTTTGGGTTAAGTGTTTCATTATGGAGTGTATCATCATGCTGTACATCACAACCATGTTTACTGTCGTGATTTGTTGTTATAAATACCATTTTTCGTATGCATAACACTGAGTATTTTGAAGTCATCCCCCTACTAAATGTAACGGATCTCTATTTTGTTTATTTTTGCTATATGGTCATGCGCAACGACAGAAGTTTCTTTTTTTTTTTTTGCTGCAGTTTTTTAGTGAGTTATAATGGACAAAAATGTTGAATGTGTGCAGGTATGCTCGTTATAGATCTACTGCTGCCATGTGACGCCGCTCAGGCACATCAGATGTATGGCTCAGCTTTTCGCCTTTAGGACCCCCAGCAATTTTCTTGGGAAACAAAATTATTTCTCATTTCTGATGATTTATTGTCCGAGAGAGACGGGTGATCGCGGAGCCTAAGCAATTGCGCTGTTAAAAGCAACAGGAACAGTGGCCAGGAGAGAAATAAATAGATCACGGGAAAGGAAAACAGAACAGCACACGGTGAAAGAGAACAATCGAGAGGGCGCGCCATGAGCGGAGAGCAGGGAAGGGGTAACGCCTAAAACTAGACGAACGTTCTGTTATACGCACGGTATTGAAGGGACTGAGCACGACCGAAAGGGTACGGTGGGGCGAATAGGGAGTCGGCTGGTGCATGCCGGCGTCTGTACAAAGGCCAGTTCAGCAAGCGCAAGAGAAGACCCGAAACACATCGGTTTCAATCAAGCTCTACACGCTCGATCAGGTACACGCTCTAGATTGCTATACGGAAGCTGCAGGCAGCATCAAGGCCGAACAAAGGCAAGATATATTGCAGCGACCTTTGCAACCAGGGCACAGTCATAGAGAACTAGAGTGAGGAGTCATATCTCTACAACTAGTGATGAACAAGCGAGAACTGATAAGTATGCGGCGCACATAAGAGCTGTTCGGTGAAAGAAGACAACTTATTGGAGAGCTCGCGTTAGTTATTCAGTGACTCTCAGAGTGATTTGCACGAACTTCAGATGTTGAACAAACTGCAAGAGAACTAACTGGACGATTATGGAAGCCTTGAAAACGGGCGTTTCAATATTTTGAGACCTACTTAAGTTATGGATGCCCAAGATCCTCATTCAGTTAGTTAAATTATGAGAGAGAAACGTAGGGAGAAATGAGAGAGAGACAAAGATGTTCCGAAGCGCTAACACTCCTACTCCTAGCTTCCTACGCTGCACTGAGGAAAACGGAAAAAAATGCGCAGAGAGCGGAGATAAAAATATTCTAAAAGAAATAACGGAGGCATTACAGCTTTCCCAACAAGACGTTGCCTGTGCTTATTGCCAGTGTTTTGTTGACTGTAAAACAGTCAACGAAGCGTTGACCGACTTGCGGTGCGATAACAGTTTAGGCCGGCATTCTAAGACTGTCTGCTCTGAAGAAAAGGCGATTCAAGAGAGACGGAAAACAACTATATTCTGCAACAAAATGAAAAAGCATTTGAAAGTGAGCGCGGTTCCTTGCAGCCACTGGCGTACGACTGTTTATCAGTTAGCACAGCAAACACACATAGGCGTTGCTAGTTCTTCCTGATGTAGTTAATCCTGTCGTGTATATCTTCGCCTATTTCAGTAAGCCATGATTTTGCGAAAGCTCTTACGTTATTGGACCGTTTGTAAGAGCATTGCGTTATATGAAGTTTTTGTTTGTTTGTTTGTTTGTTTGTTTGTTTGTTTTTATTATAACACAGACTCATTTATGAATGTATAACACGACCACCTAGGTTAATTCCAAACATGTCGAGGCGAGACCATAGTGATAAAGCACAAGAGATTCAGTGGGGCTGCATCGGTGCTAGCAAAAATATTTCTCCAAATCAAAAGGTCCATGTAACGGGGCCACTTTAAGCGTGGTAACAAAATACCACATGGCAGAGCGACAGAAAAAGTTTGCCCAGTTAATTCCCGTGCGTCATCTTTAGGCACATCCATTCCTTGGCTCTCAAAATCGAAGTCGCCCCCCCCCCCCCGCCCCTTTCCCGCCAAACCTTCGTGCAAAATATGTGAAAGTAAATTGGGCTGTCTACGAGTATAAAGGTGGGGTGAACGGCTGGAGGCGTAAGCAAGCTCCTCCCAGGGTCTTTCAAACTTCCACCTTGTGGCAACCCAGCAGATGCTGTAATTTCTTCTTCGCTTTTTTTTCTTCCTATTTTGCTTTGTTTCCTTTTTACTTAATGTTAAGCCAGCGGGCGTAAAAATGTGGAAAAGGCAAAGGGCACATATACAAAAAATACAAAAAAACATAAAATCTAAATGCTTCACAACAATTAATAGTTCACGTCGTTGAGCGCCAAGAACATTACGACCGCTGTTCCACACTAAACGAAACAAGGATCTGTTTACGGCCACTGTACATAAGCAGCTTCGATGTCTAATAGTGGCTTGCGAAAGCAAAGCCGGAACTGGTCGTTCTTAGTACGAAATTGCCACGGTTAACTTGTTTCAGTGCTACCTTGCAGCTTCCTCTTTTTTTTTTTTTCAGGTAGCCATGCCCGTAAACTCGCCAGAAAGCACCTCGCAAATAAACTCGCGAAACATTGAAGTTCTTTGTAAGGTATTTACAGATCACACAGTACGCGAAGGCTACGCGACAATGGATGTAGCCACAACGCATCAGCTGCTGTGGCTCCAAACTGCATTCGCATTTCCGCAGAGTTCGTGTTATCGCCTCTATGAATCAGTCATGCCCTCGAGTGGGATTCACCATGTTTTATTTAAAACGTGTTGACAGTGATATTCTTGCGTATATGGTTAGCCTCTGGGGTTTCTTGGCGTCTGGGGACCAAAAAAAGAAAAAAAAAAAGATATCCAGTTTCATCGACCGCCTTTTTACAGTGGTAGCCGTTCGCACTCTTCCGTGGGAGGCCTACTTCATGGAAACAATAAACACTTAATAAATTTTTAAAAATACTATTACGTTCACATTTTGACCTAAGACCGCCATATAGAGCCGCGAGAAAATCTCTCTCTTGCAGTGCAGGTGTGTTTAAAAGTGGAGCTAACATTAAGGTCATCGTTGCTAGCTCAGTCTCAGGCTCTTAGCTGACTTTCGCAGCCGTGTAAACAGCAAACAATATTTAAAATAATGAATAAAGGCTCCAGGGTAACCATCTTCTGACACCATACGGTTTCCTTTGTCCCTGGAAAAAATCTTCCCGACTATGTATTTGTGTTTAGAAGTGAAGCCGATTTTAAGCGGGTCGGTGTTAGCTTGGTCATTGGAAGCTGGCTTCGCACATTGTGTGTTGCAGTGCAGTCTGCTCACAAAGAAAGAACTCATCCACACAAGTCTCGAAGCGGAGAATGCGGCCTTGAAGGTAGGCTTAGCGAACAAACGTCACTTAATAGAGAGGCGCTTGTCATGTTTAAGACGTTTTCTTCTGCGTCTAATCTTTTTAATAGCGGTATACTGTTTTCTTCAAGAAACTGAAAGCAGTTCACAGTTGACAAGCTCCTTCGATTTCAAAGACGTTTGGTTGTTAATAACAATAGCTGCGTAGTATATGGAATGTGACCTAGTACTTCCTTATGCCAAGCGGATTCCGCGCGAACTTTGTACGTTGATTTTTTGCTCCGGGAATAATAAATACGTCCTCCAGTCATGTTTATCCAATATTGATATCAGATGTCGTTAAGGAATGCTGTTATCCAAATACGCCTATATGCGCTGGTGTTTGAACACGGACGTAGTGCAAGAGACTTATTCATATGCACAAGTGAGCAAGCACAATGCACAGACATGAATCGGTGAAACATCGTATTGATAGTAATGCAGTGAATCATTAGGTGAGCGGATAAATCTAAAACATTTACCTGTATAGATACACGCAGCAGTTGCTCTACTTTAGTACCATATAATTACTGCGTATGCTAAATGTAATATCGCCAGTATGTCAAACTATTGCTGGGCACAACTAGTGCTACGATGGTGTCTTATGGAATAACATGACTATTGGCCCCCATAAGCGCTTATAAGGTTCACATCACGGTCAGTATTTCCGCGTCGCATTGCGGGAGACCCTGAAGGTATTGCCAAGAGCAAAGAGTGGACAGAAAGAAAGCGATTCATTGTTGACGTTCGCAATGACAATACGCCGAAGGGTGTGCTTCCCGCCAACGAACACAAAAAATTTCTACAAGGAGGCTAGCCGCTGCCTCGCGATGGAGCAGTCAGATGAGCAAAACTCTCATTATACGCCGCCCAGAAGCAACAAAGTGCAACAGTTTAGCACTCCGGAGAAGTCATATGCAGGAGAAACAGCCTGGAGGCGTCCCACTGTCAATAATAAACACGACGCTAAACTGCCTCTAGGCTCGAACAAACTTTGCTTCTATGAGAGCGACCACAAATAGGACAGGGCAAGAAACTCGGTGCTTCTTCTAATGTGGTACGATGGCCAAGTTCAACGAAGGGCCCGAGTTACTCAAGTATTCTTTTGTTCTTTTTTTCTGAACAGCGTTCACAGTAACAATAAGCGTACATGCTTGTTCCCTCTTGTTGCTCCACCAGTGAAGCGAAATACAACACTTGGAAAAATCGAATTTTGGAGAGTTGCCGCCATGTGGCTGCAAGAGTGTATATATATGAGACATACCACTTCAGTAATATTTCATTTACTGGTCAACGTTTCGGTCAGAGCCTCACCTTTCTCAAGGCTCTGACCGAAACTTCGACCAATAAATGAAATATCACTGAAGTGTTACGTCTCATACTTATATTCATGCGGCAGCGCCGAAGCTACCCACTTCGCCTATATATATATATATATATATATATATATATATATATATATATATATATATATATATATATATATATATATATATATATATACACACACACACACGCATATAAGGCCACACCATCCCCCAGTGGAAGACATAACAAAGCTAGCAGGGTGAATGTCTTAGTTGCTTGCGTTTTAGCGAAAGGACCTCGTAGCCACCGTGTAGCTCGCCCATTAGCTCCACGCAGTCGGAAGAACATGTGTCGCTCGTTGCCTGTGAACCGCTTATAATCGCAGTGACGTGACTTTCTAAGTTCGGTAGACGCTTGGCGGTCAGCCTGCTTCCCGTCAAAAGTTTCTCTTCGAAGACAGGACGGTTATTTTTGTTTTGTTTTTTTTTTTAACCGATAGCACGTTCGAGGCTGTTGGCCCTATCGCAAGGAAGGTTGCGTTCTGGCAGAACAGCGCAAACGCCGGGACGGTGAAACAAACTGTGCGCAGCGCTGTAACCCCTGCTCCTTTCCTTTTCCTTTCCCTTGCGCGAATCTGCGACAACCTTCGCGATCCAGCCATCCCTCCTAACCCTTGTGTTGGTTACAGAGCGCGCTACTTAACTAACACTAGTAGCAGCGAGTGCCCAAGACTAGTTGTAGGCAACTAGAGTGTGCAGCGCTCAAGCTTTACGCAGCAACGCGCTTGTTAGTGCGAACTCCAGGCCCTCTTGAGAGAGAGAGAGGTACGCAGTGGTATGTGTTATATTGTCGCACAACAAGCGTACGTATCTGCTGGACAGCATGTGTAACCTCGCGTCTGGCTACGACACTAATTCCGCGGAACGAGGATAATCCGTACCGGTGTACGCTGGCGTTTGTCGAACCAGCAGGTCGGTCGATTGGACCCAAGGCAACGACGCCTTAGCGTCACTCAAGCGAGAGCGGAGACATGGACGCAGCATCGAACCGGTGCCCTTATTTCGGCGAGCAGTCGTATTAACGAAAAACAACCATCGTTTCTTGCTATGATTGGAGGTCATTGCATTGGCGTTGGTGCTTTTCCTCAGCGGAGCGCTTTCAAGTAAACAGAGATAGAAAAAAAATGAAGTAAATTGCTCTTTAGCTCTCGAAGTGCAGCTAAATCACAAATCGAGTAGCCCGATAAAAACAATCCTTCATCAAAACTAAAAGGACCTTTGTTTCTGATATGCTATTTCAATTTTTGTTCTAACAGAGTAGCGTTCGTAAACTATTGAACTATTGACCAGCACCAGCGGTCACTAGTGCTCGCTAAGTGCTTGCCGCTGCTATAGCCAGTGTCTGCTAATGTCGACGAGCCGTGGCTAGCCGTTGGTTGCCTAAAAAGCGGCTGATAGGTAATAGGCGAAATGTTGGCTAATTGGCACGCACTAGCCACCACTCAAATAGTGGTGGCTAGTGCGTGCCAATTTCGGCTAGTGGTGCCTAATGTTTGCTATAAGCCGCTAATATTGGCTAAACCCAGTACAGTGTTGCCAAGGGCATGACAGGTCTGGCCCCATTCACAAAAGACCCGCCATGGTAGCTTAGCCGCTATATGGTACTGGCTTGCGAAGCTTGAGGTCACGGGATCAAGAATACATATACAGCGGCGGCCACATTGCGATGAGGGCGAAAGGCAAAAAAAAAACAGTTTAGTTAGGTTTGGGTGCACGTTTAAGAATCCCAGGTGGCCAAAATTACTCCCGAGTCCTTCATTGCGTGGCATGTCTAATAATTGTAGCTCGTTTCGGGCACGCGGAACCCCACATCTTATCACAGTCACAAAAAAACGTCGTAAAACCAAGGCCGAATTACCAAAACAACTCCTTCGTGAGTGTTTCTTGCGATTGGTCGAATGGCTTCGCTAACGATATGTCCAGCTTCAGGATCAGATGAAATATTCTCTTACTGACGTTTTTTGTAATAAGATGTCTCTTTTTTTAATACGGTCCAAAATTGTCCTTGAGAGTAATTTCCAGTCAACAGAGTTGCTCGGTATATTATTAACCCCGCCGGCTGGCCGTTGGAAAAGAGCATCTCCAACTTGAAAGCGTTATAAGTTCGGCCACAGAAATTTAATTCTTAATAGTCACTACTTGAACATGCGCGCATTACTTGCAGACATTGATAGCTTGTATAAACATAAATATATGCAATCATCAAACCTAACAACTGGCGCTGTCGCTGCGTTATCCCCTTTCCATTCATTTCATAACCACGATATTTAGACTCATATCGCGGTTTTATCCCTCTCTGGCCCGTTAAGGAATCCCAAGTGGTCGAAATTTCCAAAATATCATTATCATATCGTGGTTCTGGAACTTAAAATCTCAGAAATTATTATTATTTATCCGCCTCTGTTGGCAGAACAGTCGACTGGAACCCGTTTTATAAGCTACTCGTATGTGACACACCCCAGTATTCGTTTTGATAAACAAAAGCGCAAAACAACCGCTAAAAGCACATGATAGACTATAAGGCGCTTTCGACCAACGTGAAGACGCGAAACACGTAGCACTCACCACTTTTTTTTTTCCGGTAAATAATAAACAAACATAGGTTGCTCGGTGCGATAACTACAGCATAAGAAAGCAGGAACTGACGTAAGTGCACCTTTATAGGTGAAAAAAGAAAGAAAAAACAAGCCGTCTAGCAACAATTTCATTTGGTGTTCGTAAATTACGTAACAGCTTTTGGTGTCAAAAATTGTTTCGCATAGTGCATTGCCCAATCGCAAAAGTCTGCGTCACATTGGTTTATCGGGATCAGGTTTCGCCGGCCAGCTACTTTCACCGCGTGGGATGGAGCCTAACCATTTGTTTTTTTTTTTCTACCAGCTCTCTACTGTTCATTAATTTTCTTGATATCCTACGACCACTTTGGCTCAAAGCGTTCCTTCTCATCTAATCTGGGTACTCGCACTGCCGACCTTTCGCAATAGTAAGGCCTTCTCTTTATCCCAATGAAATATTTTTGTCCGCCATCACTGTATCGATCAATGATTCCCTTGACGTTCCTACAACTACTTCTGCTCGAAGAGTTGTTGCCGACCTTTTGCAACTGCGGCGTCTTCTCGTAGCTTCACCGAGAGATGAGTTTTGTCTCGTTTCTATTAGGTTAGCGTTCATCCCCCCGTTAGTGATGACAAGGTAGCGGCTCGGAGCCCCGATTCATCTTGTATTGCCTAAGACTACCGAGAAGGTTCATCTATCGACGCCGTTGCTTTGGTTAGTATAATTTCATTAAGGAGTTCTAGGCGTTCACGGATCCTCCTTGCTACGAATCTTATATATTGCGCGCTTTTTATCTCATTCAGTATCCCTTTTGTTGCACATTTATCTACCTCTGTAGTTAATCTTACGTTTTGTGTAGGAAGAAATTTATTTTGTACTGCATGTAGCCGCGGTGAATCTGATACACGGTGATGGTAGAGACAGTTATGTAAAAAGCAGGTAGTGGTTCTGTGATTCCCAGAAACCATAAATAAGGTCTTGGTGGCCGAGAACACTCGACAGTGCCTATAATGCTATAGCCTGCTCATCTTTGAAACACAAATTGCAGTCACAAAATGATGCATTATTCGCCACTGAAGCAAAAAGAAAAAAGGAACACATTCTTCTGTACCTTCATTACGTCGTGGTTCCATTTTCTATTGTTTCCATGATTCAAAGCTTATCCAACAGGTAATAAGGCACACAATGAAGTTTATTTACCTTTCCCGTTTTGTTCTGTATCCCGCTGCTTTCGAAAGTATTGCCCACCTAACAACGTTCAAAAAGGAGTGTTATAGAAAGCATTCTGACACTGAGCGTGTCAGCATAAGAGTAAACGTCTAGTGAATCAATACTCGTGCGCATGACTTGACAAGACTAGAAGATGATGGGAGGCGTCAGTTTTACTACAGGAAAGGGTAATAAGGTGAAGGACATTACAATTTCACTTTTGGTAAGCCAATAAGTACAAAAGAGAGCAGATGAAAATGACTCGTAGTCGACCGAGATGCTCAGACTGCACGGAGCATCTCACGCGATTGCCCTTCTCAGATTGAAGTAATAGTTTATTTCAATCGAATCCGGCCGCGGCGGCTGCATTTCGATGGAGGCGAGATGTTGAGGCCAACCCAAGGTGGTCGAAGCTTCCGGAGGCCTCCACTACGGCGTATATCATAACTGGAGCCAGCTTTAGGACGTCAAACCCCACAAATCAATCAATAGTTTATTTCGTCACGTAATTTTAAAGGGAACACCCACAAAGCGTTCGTATTGAAAAGCGCTGTTGATATTGCATAATGACTGCTTAGAGGGTGGCATGCAAACGTTTTGCGATTTATGGCGAGTAGTCGTGGACCTGGAGAAGCAAAATACTTTAAGATGCGCAAAGAGGATCTCCGTGCTACAAAATTTTGACTAAAAACCATATTTCCCAATTGGGTCGCTCTGAATAGATCTCAGAAACTGATCATAAAGCCCTTCAAGATTTAATGCCCTGAACTACTCAATCTTAAACAAAACAATTCAGTAAAATAAGGTGTACACAAACAGTACCACATCTTACTTGACAATATTTCATTGTGCATAGCACACAGTAAGTCGCCCATCACACCAACCTCCATGGACACAACGCGAAAATTTTGAAAGCGGCAGCCTGTTACGTTCTGCGTGCCTGCACAGTTGTAATCCACACGAGACGCAAAATCAGTTTCAGAACAAAAGTGTTTGAGATGTTATTATGGTGCAAAACCCAACGGATGCTCTCGTCTCTTTTAACTTCGCTGATATTAGCAGCAGGTCTCACAATCAAAACACTTAAATACTTTTTTTTTATTCATAGATAGCTCTTTTTTTCGGCTGTTCGTTCAAAACAATGAAAGCCGCTTCATGAATTCTGTAAAAGGCCACGACAGGGAAAAAAAAAACGATTTCCACTCACTCCATCGCCCAGTCTTCAAGACAGTCGTTCTCCGTGTAACTATCGTTTTTTTTTTTCTTTCTTTTTTTAAGGCTACACGGTTCCTTTCAAGCTCCGAGATTATTTCTCGTCTCCGAATGGAGCCGACTTCACTGGCCCGTTCTCATTCAAAGCTTAGTGCGCACAAGAACGGAAGTAAATGGAACAACTTTCGCCAGCGCTCGCGGATAATGGGGCCAGTCAGAAAAGAAGAGACTGCAGAAAACGCAAGCGACCGGCACTGGCGCACAGCACTCCGTCCACGAGTTCCAATCGCTCAAATGGACAATGAATGTTTCTGTCAGGAAAACTGTCAGACACCGTACTTGCTTCTTTTTGTTTTTTGTTTTTTTTTTTTTGTTCTCTAAAGGACACCATGTATGTCTGACTTTCATTTGTTGTCTTTCAATCCTTCTACTTTCTATATTCTCTACTGTATAGGAAGTAGAACACTACTTATTTTTACAATATTATTTACCTGCTGCCTTTGGGCATTTTTTACGCACAGTCCCCGTTCCCGGAGGGCCAGTATCAGCTGTGGAAAGCACCCCGCCTTAATAAACGTAAAGCCTTCTGTCGCTAAGGGCAGCTTGACATTTTAATGTCGTTTCGCTCCCACCTCCGTCTGTATGTTCTTTCCATTCCGCATTTATTATTGCAGGAAAAGGTGCTGTAAACAGCTGTGCCACTGTTGTGTTTGCTGGACTGAAATGGGTGTAAACACCAAGAACGTGTATATATATATATATATATATATATATATATATATATATATATATATATATATATACGTTCTTGGTGTATGCGAAAGTACAGGCGAAAATAACGTGCCCACAAATTTGGCAGAAAGCTTTCTATAGAACTTACGTAGCAGTAGAAAAAAATGAACAGAAATTCACCTTTCGCTCCGCAAAAAACTGATTACTGCGCTATGATGTCAAATCAAGGGATGTGATGGAGCAATCAAGAATAAGGAATGCGAAACTATGTCAGGAGAAATAAACAAAAAAAACAATTTTGTTAAACGAATATACATCGTAGCCATCAGAAACTAAAATAAAACACCTACTAAAATTCATATAAATGACGCCTACTATAAAGGAAAGATCGCAGCGCAAAACAACACAAAGACAGACAAGTAGACGCCGCTCGCGATACCCACTCTCGTAAGACGCCCTCGGTGGGTGTAGCACAAGAGTGCGTACCACTTATTTTTCGAAGCCTCGCTAAGCGCGCCGACCTGCTAACGTAAAACTTCATAATCAAGGTATTCATTAATCATGAGGCGTGAATAAGTTCACTTAATTATGAACGCTGAAGGAAATGTCCGCTTCTCAGCGAAGAAATGTTCACTAACTACTCACCGTATAGACAGTCATGAATTATTCTTTGCGTGAATATTGTTCCCCCTAAAGTGCCTAAGTGTATTATAAACCAAACTATAACGGAATCTCAAGGTTAGATGGAGGCTTGAATCGACGAACAGAATGTTAAAAACGATGGAGAACAACGTTGAACTTGTCAGTCATGTGCGCTTTCAGTGCTCGCCTTCTCTCTCTCATTTCCTCCTTCTAGTCCCCCTTCCTTTACCCACAGTGCAGGCTCGCAAACCGCACGCTTGTCTGGTTAAGCTCCCTGAATTTCCTCTCATTTGGCTTCTCTCTCTCTCTCTCTCTGCCCCGCCACTGTGGTCTAGTGGTTATGGCACTCGGCTGCTGATCCGAAGGTCGCGGGATCGAATCCCGGCTGCGGCGGCTGCATTTCGATGGAGGCGGAATGTTGAGGCCCGTGTGCTGTGCGATGTCATTGCACCCCAGGTGGTCGTAATTTCCGCAGACCTCCATTATGGTGTCTCTCATAATCAGAACTGGTTTTGGGACGTTAAACCCCATAAATCAATCAATCAATCAATCTCTCTCTCTCTCTGTGTGTGTGTGCGTGTGCGCGTGTGTGTGTGTGCGCGTGTGCGCGTGTGCGTGTGTGCGTGTGTGTGTGTGTGCGTGTGTGTGTGTGTGTGTGTGTGTGTGTGTGTGTGTGTGTGTGTGTGTGTGTGTGTGTGTGTGTGTGTGTGTGTGTGTGTGTGTGTGTGTGTGTGTGTGTGTTACGTTGACAATGCGAAGGATTGCTGCTAGCTAGGTTAACATTTATGAAACAAGCCAGAGAGCGCATCCCTGACCCGACACACCGCCCTTCGAATAATATGGTAAAAAGATCAAAGAACTCACGATAGTTCTCGGAGTACTGAGCTTGCGGCAGGAATGGCGCAAGATGTGAGAACCAATACAACGAAGAAGCTCATGAGCTGCATTTGTTGTGTACCATTATGTATCATTAAAAACACATTTGGCACTGATTGCGTGCCCATTTTGGCTGATAGCGTTCAAAATGGCCCCTCTGCCCCCTCCCATAAAACTGCATGTCTAATGCCTTTTTTCGTAAATGCAACATGCATTAAGGAAATGAACTGTTCGAGAGATGCTCGCGAAAACATTAACAGCACATTTACAAATGATTGGAGATGAAGTACACAGCGGGTCCATTAGTTGTGATGCGTGCGTTCTTAACGTACGATATATATATATATATATATATATATATATATATATATATATATATATATATATATATATATATATATATATATGTATATGTATATACGTGCTCCGTCAAAAACAGAAAAAGGACCACGAACACAAAGGTTGTTAAGATGCCGCAGAGAACTATTTGTGTATTTATAACAAGTGTAAACGATTGCGGGCAACTGTACCCTACTATGAGAGAGCTGTTAAAGGTATCCCGAGAATATCGTCCTTGAAGCGTCATTATGCATAATAAAAGCTCATAAATATGAACGGCACGGAAACTGCGCTGTTCATAGAGTAAAAGAACCTCTTAAGTTGGTCTGGTGCAATATGGTACAGAAAAACATTCTTATGTTTCAATTAGATATATTAAGGTTTCTAACATTCAGGCACGCCTCGAAGCCTTTGCTCTAAGTGTATCACTGTAAAAACTGGTCTTCGCTGTCTGCCGCGCTAAGAACGCTCGTAATAATCCACATACGAAAACAGAGCGTTGTCACGCATCGCGCGGCAGACAGGCAGACAGACAATGAACTTTAATGAACGCATCGCGCGAAGTCTCGGGATTTCCTGAGTGTTGCACAAAAGTAGATTCGGGAAAAATTCTAGAAGAAAGGCGCAAATTTCGATATCACAAAAGCAAGACAGAATGAACACAGGACGAGCGCCTCTGTCTTGCTTTTGTGGTGTCAAAATTTGCGCCTTTCTTCTAGAAATTTTTCACCAACTAGCCCTTCAGGAAGTAGATTGGAGAACCTTCACTATTCGAGGCGCTGCGCCTTGACTGGCTTGGTTTCCTCTTTCTTTTTCTTTTCTGTCGAGAAATTTTCTATTCATTCCGTCTAATATAACGTGTCCACGTTGCGATCCTAGTGTATTACGTTTTCCGGGATGATGCTGATTTCGGAAGTACGAGCGTCAGCGTCTTCGAAATATTAGTCTTTAGGAACGTCCTATACTCCGTTTCTTTGTTGTTTGAATCAGGCCAGAGATGATGAGAGAGAGAGAAAGAAAGAATGCATAGAAAAGCATGAAGCTTAACCAGAGCTATACCCTATAGTTCAGCGCAGCACTACGAAATCTACAGGCCGTTTGGACAGTCAGAAGGTGGAGCACATGTTAAACGTGTCCTTCCGCGCCATGCCCTCTGCCAGTGGTGAGCGCTGCAGTGGCAGTGGCAGCCTTGGAAGGCGTAGGAGGAGGTGGGCCTTTTAATGGCACGAATGGCTCGGCAGGTGTGTCTCCGAACACTGGATCTCGCTTCGGGAGAATTATGCGCTCGGTGGCCGGGTAGCCTTCGCGCTGCTGCACGTAAATATAGTGAAACAGAGTATAATTCCAACTGGCTACCTGCTCGAGGGAAAGAGTGCAGAAGTGAGAGGCGAATGATAATGGAAGGAAAGAGAGAGAGAGGCAGGCACGGCAAAGAAATACGAACGTTGAACAACTGCAGGAAATGCTGTTAAGCGGCGCGCAGACATCGTTAACCCGGATAGCGGAATCAAAGGCAGACGCAGAATGTCATCACGATAGCTAGCAAGTGAACAAAAAGCTCAGAGTCATTCAATCAGAGAGCGCGACAAAAGAAACTCTTGCGTCTAGCTCATCGATCAACGTCAAGCGTGCATCGCCAAATCTACAGGAACCTCTTTTTTTTTATTTCCTGCGTCTTCTTGCTGCGCTCTCGGTGCGTTAGTGGGTGGAATGTTGAGACTATTCAGGCGTCCCCATACCATGTGGCGCAGGGTGCTTGTTTCTGGGCAGTACTTGCTGTTCCTGCTAAAGTTTCCGCGATACATTGCATGGAGTAGTGTACCGTGTGGGAAGGTGCCTGTCTGAAGTCTTCTCCAAGTCACCCCTTGTGCTCTGGTTACCGACTGTGCAGTGAAATCCGGAGGAGAAGGGGCGAAGGGAGGGGGGATTGGTGACGCCACTTAGCCCTGAGGACCAGCTCCTGTTGGTGCACAGGGCACTTGAGTCAGCTGGAAGCCTCGGCTACCAGGAACAAGGAAGTAACCTACCTCTCGGCGAAGAAAACGTACGCTTGGTCATTAAATAGCTTATTCTCCCTCTCTCTGCATGTTCTCCAAGTAGATTTTGAGCTTCTTCATTTAAATGGAATTTGTATGCGATGAGTACTAGCGCAACGCAAATATGGATAACACACCAACGCTACGGGAAGCACAGAGACGCGGCGCACCGCAAGGTGTATATTCATGTGCTGTTCTCATGTGGCCGTCCTTGTTTATGCAACGCAATACTGCAGCATTTTATAATGCGGAAACAAGATGTCCACAGTTCGGCTATTATATTGACTTTTCTTCGGATGATGCCAATTTCGAAACAAAGCGCATTAACACCCCACGGAAATAATCTCACACAACGAATGGAGGTCCACAATGAAACTGAAATTTGCCCCATCATCGCGCGCGATACGTGACCTACTAAATGTAACATATATTTGCCACTTCTTCGTAGGAAATAATTATCATCATAAAAGCTGCCCATTTCGTTTTGCTTTATCAATGCGTCTACATACACTCCTCATATACAACTACACCGCGCGTCTGGCAAGCTACCGCTTCACCACCAAACGTACCGTCGGCCATTGTCTCTTCCTTATTCTGCTTTCACAAAATCGTGGTACCCTCGAACGGCGCTCTGTGATTCTTTTTAAGGCTTTCATTGCAGTTTGTTTATCTGCACCAATATGTCGTGGCGCCCTTTCGTAACGCCGGCTTACGCATTCCTTGAAAGCGTAATACTTTCCGCCTGTAGACACAATAGGAAGCTGCATTTTGTACTCTAATTTCGTAGATATAAAGGATTTGTTATCGGCCACAGACTTACGTAATGGAAGAAGCTAAAAAGAAAGCGATACAGTAGCGACATCTAATTTGCTAAAGCGGAAGCTTGGGCGAGTTGGTTCATAAACAGCGCGACAAAAAACGACAAGGGAGGAAACACACAAATCAGCGCTGTATCTCTGTGTCTCCTCCCTTGTCGTTCTTTTGTCGCGCTGCTTACTCTTAGATGACGACATCGCTTGGTGTAGTATATATCCTGCTGTCCCAGTCTTCTTCTTTGTTCGATAGCAGCAGTAGAACGAGATGACAGAACAGGTACACTTTGTAGTATTATTACTTTATCCTTCATCTTGACGGATAAAAACGCGGTAATGAGGTGTCAGACTAGGACAGATTGCTTTTCTACACGACACTCGACGTTCTTCTACACGACGTTCTTCTGTACACGACACTCGTACTTTTCGTAGTTCTGATGCGCTGAGCGTGCTTTGTTAAGCGCACTTCGTTGGACTCTACGGTATTCAAATGTTTTTTTTTTCTTGAGACCTTCAACGCAAGACATACAGATACGCCTTCTATGTCAGCCTTCAGTAGGGCTGTACGGACCAAGTAAGCCAATGAGAAGGCTGCCGTATCGGTCGGTAGGTGAATTTGTTTGTCCACTCAAACTTACCTTAAAGAACTCTGAACAACTTTCGATAATTTTGGTACTGCGGCTAACCTTTGCCTCCCCTAATTGAGAAACTTGAAATCCTATGGTGGTCTGAGACATGGCAGCGTACAGCTCAATTACGAGAAGTGCAGACGTACCCAATGTGCACAAGGATGCTCGGCAAGTTGACAACAAAAATCAGTGCTAAGGAGAAGAAAAACGTGCTATTGCTCGCATCTGTCTTGGTTATGACATATCGTGGTAATGATTTTATGATAATCTACGCTAAACACTAACACAACTTAAAAAGCTGCCTTTTATTTGCTTCGTTCCACATTGGCTTTAGAGGCCAATGTCCAAAAAGAAATGGGCCCATTGACCGATTTTCCTTTCATTGTTAAAAAAATAGAGGGAGAATTCGTGGTGATAAGATAAATAAACAACAGTGAATTGAAAAAATACACATCGCAACATCGCGACGTAGAGTCCAACGAGTCGATGAAATGAAAGCCTTGCTCGGCCCAAACACACACACCGTCTTGCCCAAGTTCGCTATAAATGAAGAAAGTAGTGCTAAAGATGTTTCGTGCTGAATTGCCGCATTACACAAACACATAAGAGAGGGTAACCATTTCAGGACAGATATCTACAACAAAAACTTTAAAAAATCTATTTTCTTGTTGCAATACTGAGTGAACAGCCTTTACCAGCCATTCGCGAAAGCGGGCCATGATTGTCTGGAAGCAGACCACACCGAGCTACTGTGGTTGTGAGAAATTTTTGTGAGCCTTAGAGGCTCACAAAGAATTTCGAGACAACCCATTATCTCCCTCTCCCGCCTTTAATTTTCTCGCTCGTGCTTGCACAAAAAATAAACCTGCAATAAGACTAACTGACCATGTGCAAGAAGCACCTACGTAAAGTCGATCGATATTTAGCAAACTTGACATCGTTTAAGACCACTCATTATTATTAAGGATCCTACAAATTATTACAAGTGTGAAACACGTTCAAATGGAGCCAACTCTCCCTAATGGAGCCGGGTTGCTATCTTGCAGAAAAATATGTCTTCCGAAAGAAAAACTACCTAAATCACAGAGATATTCAGTGCTCGCATCAGGCTAGCACAATCGAAGAAACAGTGTCGCTTAATGACCATCCGAAAGGTGCGTTAATTTACGACCACTAATTTTACCTTGTACAAGCAAAAACAAAAGCCTGATGCTTCCCAGAAACACTGGCATTAGCCCGGTCGTCGTTGCCTGCTTTGAAAAGCCTGTTCAGATTTGCCAAGTACTGTAAGGCTATCTTTCTCACTCCAAATACATGTAAGAGCCTGAACACGTGTCCAGCGCTTCATGAAGCCTTACTTTTATACATTTCCTTTAATTTCTTTCTCACCTGAGTTCCGCAATTTTCAACGCTATAATTGAGTCAAATTAGAGCAGAAAAGCAAGCCGCGTTTCGGCCTTTGCGTATTCGGCAAATCGCTCCCTTGGGACCGGGGACAATAGGACCACAATACACGGTGCTGCTTTCCGCGCATAAATTTAGTAGCCGTAATTAAGCGCAATTTCCTCTGAAAGGTGGCGTGGGTCGAAAGGTCAGCTGGTACGCAATTAAGTCACGGCATCAGTTCCGTTCTTTATTACGCGCTGGTAAATGAGCCCTAGCCCTGTCGTTTATCAAGACATTCAAGATATCGAACTTGCACTAGGTTTTGTTTTCATTTTGCTGCATTGAATTATCGAAGTTCAGCGTTCTCCTAATGGAGCCCGTGACGCAGAGGCCATGAAACATTTCCATGCCTGTAACAGTCAAGAGTACGTTAGTGCTTATTTGTATAGACGCTTTTAGAAGCCAACAAGCACGGCAACGGCGTTGAAAGTATTCAAGCGATTTATTACACTCTCGGCTCGTAAATTTCTGCATAGTTTTAATTTGCAAGAAAAGGCTGAATGCTTAAAAGTTGATAATTGCGAACGCGAAGGAGAAAGTGAGACAAGCGCGACCGCACAAGAGCTTCTATAATTGACCGCACCGCGATCTACGTATGGCCGCGTGTACACAGTTCCCCGTTAAAGGTTAAAGGGACTGGATAAAAATGTGGCATATTGGTGCTGGCGAATAACAACATGAGGATGTTCTGTTTATTGTTGCAGTCACGTTTACAGTAGCTCACTTGTTCACTAGTTTACTAGTTTACACTAGTTCACTAGCCCGTTTACGCTAGTTCATGATCCTTTTGCTACGACTTTTGTGCGCCAGTTAGTGGTGGAGAAGGCGTCAATACGTCACTGATAATACTAATAATACCGTCACTGCTTCAATACGTTATTGCTCCGTTGTGCGATATTGCAGTTATCCTTTTGTATTTGCTATTTCGTCATCGACTGTCATTCAGTACTGAGAATAGAAAAGCCTTGTGCTGGTTGCGTTATTGAGTGATTCAATGCCGAGGCATTTATTGAGTCCTGTCCATACACTCCTAAACCCTATTTTATCAGGTGCGATGGGATAGCCACCGAGCTATCCACACACCGTGTAAAGCCGGTTTTGCGAAACCCGGTAAGAGATTAAAGAAGTTCGTTGTTCCTGTCTCACGCGTAGTGGTCTTTTCTCGCAATTCTGCGGAACCAGTCGTTATGAGCCCTGATCTACCTCACTGTAGTTGATATGGCGTTGGCTATGGCAGTAGCAATGGTGTGGCGCGGTTTAACACAATGACGTTGGTCTAATTTCCGGTTTTAAAATGGCCACATCTAGCTTCCCTTATGCTTAATTGACTGTTGGCTCATTAGGTTGTTTTTAACAAATAGAAAACGAGCCCTTGACCCCTTCCCTCTCGTTGTTTCATAGCTTGGGCCTCCTTGCAGCAGACTTGGTGCCTTTGGGTAGCATGCGAGGGCTTATTGCGCAGCAGCCATCTCAGCGTAAGTTCACGTTCTACGCGACGCCTCCTGGCAAGAATGTGTTCCACACACGTCGCCACGGTTACTATTGGCGCTGCCTAACACTCCCAGGATAATATGTACATATATACTCAATAAAGTGGACGGCAGGACGACCGCCTTCGTAGCTCAGCGGTAGAGCATCGGATGCGTCATCCGAAGGTCGTGGGCTGGTTCCCACCAAAGGCAGGTTTGTCTTTTCGTCCACTTTAACTCCTTTCTACTTACTCCACAATTACAATACTACAATTAACTTCCCCTATGCTTTCCCAGGCTTCACTGTCTGTTGGCTCATTAAGTTGATACTACGGGGCTGTCTCAATAGGCGAACAGAATCACCAGGACCTGTTCGAGCGCGATCGCGGAAAACGCCCCAAAGCTCCGACCTGCAGGACCAAACCTGAGCTGCTCCAGCAAGTCAGGGTCTTCCACCCTCCATCTAAGCGCTCTAGCTAGCCAGTTGTTGTTGTTGTGTGGGGTTTAACGTCCCAAAACCAGCTCTGATTATGAGAGACGCCGTAGTGGAGGGCTCCGGAAATTTTGACCACCTGGGGTTCTTTAACGTGCACTGACATCGCACAGCACACGGGCCTCAACATTTCGCCTCCATCGAAATGCAGCCGCCGCAGCCGGGATTCGATCCCGCGATCAGCAGCCGAGTACCATAGCCACTAGACCACCGTGGCGGGGCAAACTAGCTAGCCAGGACCAGCCACATGCGGAACTCTAGATAAAGTTGTTTTACAGTCTAATGGGACGGATTTCCAGGCTAGTGACAAGGCTTATACATATGTATATATGTACGTTTTCGCCGTAATAAAATCAGTTGACAGTCAGCGCTCCGTCGTGTGGTGTATGTTCCGTGTTTCGTCGTCCCTGTGTTCGCGCTGTTTTTTTCCACGTTATTTTACACCCCCAACGAAAGCAGGATTTCAGGACTGGCAATAGTCACTGCCAGCGTGACACCCTAGCAACATACCGATAATGCGGCGCAACAAAAAAAAAAGCAAGCAGGAAAAAAAGGGGGGAAAAACAAAAGGCAAAGCGCGCGGTGTTGTTGCCGAAGCTGGTCGTCCCTCCGATGAGCCAGACGTCGGAGCACCGCCTCCTAAATTGTTCCTATTGTCGGCGCGTCCTCGATAAGTGTGACTTGCCCCGACTTGGTGACGTGGTAGTGACGTGGCAGTAGATGATGTGGTAGTGACGCCGTAAGCAGTGCGGAGCGTCGTCCTGCATATCTCAGCGCACGATGCTTGTGAGCAGAAAGTCAACAACGCTTGGTTTGGAATTTGAGGGCCTTTCGCGGCGCGTAGCGATGCGGTTCTTGGTAGACATGATGGTGAGCGCGCAATGTAGGCAATGTCCACGTCAGATCAAAATGGTCATGCCTGGTGATGGCCCTTGTAATTAATACAACGCACTCGATAAGCGCCTGTAAAGCGTGCACCGCCGTGCAGTGACCCACATTGGGGTGAAGACACCACACCGCTGGCGATAATTGTCATAGTGCGAACAGACTGCGAGTCCTCCAATGTGTTAGTCAGGAACTAACCGTCGAAGTAATATAAATCGAAAAGTTCAAGGTGATGATTAAGGTTGCTATATCAGGGAAAAATATGAAGTTCGTTAGCGCATTTATCACTTCTGTAGCACATTACCATGCTTCCAGTATCAACTAAGCATTCCGCAAAAGTCGAAGGCCATTTTTGTGCAGCCTGTCAAACATGACGGAAGAATTACGCATATAAACACATTCACTAAACCCTGTTGGACCGCCTTCAAGTCACTCTTCACCGTATTCCATTAGCGAACAAATATGTAGATACTTCCAGAAGAAAATCGCGGTAAATTAAAGGCCGCATAGCTCTGATGCTTGCGGGGTCGGCGTAGATCGCGAATCCTGGTGCATTAAACGTCAGACGTCTCTATTACTGACACTTTCATACAAGAAACATCCCATGTTGCCTTACCATGATTTATGTCGATCTCATAATATCTAGGCCAACAGACTTCCTCTTTCCTGAAATGTTCGATGTCGCTGTTTCCCTGTTTCCTTTACGACGTCAACTTCTTTGTTTCTCAGTCCTAACCGCACGGTAACGTACTATTTATTCATGGCACGCCGAGCCCACACCTATATTATTGCTATGTAATGGCTACCTCGCGAGATCGGTACTGTAATCACATATTGTGACATACACGACTTCGTCGGCTTCGACAAGCCCGTCTGCCAAGCTCGAACAGATATTTTGCAGTCCGAAGAAGAAAAGAGACATGTACCTGTATCAGCTCACCGATATACGACTTTTTTAGGGTCCGTCAGTGGACTCTAGGCACGGTAACCTTTAGTTTATTTTATAGGTACACAAAATTGTGAAAATATGCTCCTTTACTAAAGGTTAAAGTGCTTTAACCTTTAGTAAAGGAGCATATTTTCACATTTTTGTGTACCTATGAAATAAACTAAAGGTTACCGTGCTAAGAGTGTGTGCGTCGTTTTCCTTCTCGAGTAACATGATCCTTTGAAGAGTACCTCCTGATAGATGACAAATATTTTTTATATGTGAACAATATCATCTCTTGTACTTGCGAGAGAACACGACAGTCTGTATATATTTGAGGCAGTGTAGAGAGCAATGCCGATGATACATTATATGCATCTGAAAACGAGGGTTGCCTAGAATAAAATTCGAATGAGTTATCTCCCACAAATTGCCTTCAGCGGTGTCGGTTACAACGACATGTGTTTCATGGTGTTTCTTCCCGGTGCAGAAAGACCGAAGCCAGTATGGTGGTTCAATGGGCCCAAAAAGGTAACCGGAAATTCGTTATCATAACGGACTGCTTTGTTTCGGCCGAATTGAAATAGCGCTACGCTCAAAACGAAATCAATACAAAACGTTAAAGACCTCCTAGCAATCAGGGCTTTCTCTAGTGAACTGGTACAGGATTAAATCGTCACTTCAGCAACGTGCCTGAAAGAAATTACCATAACACGAGCGAACGTAAAGTGCCGTAGATTCTCATCAAACCAGAAATGTGATCCGGTCTTATCGCTTCTAAAGCAGTCGGACGCAGCGCTGTGGCAACGGACAAGTCCCTTGACAAAGAGACTGCCATTACTTCGCTTGGCTCGATGACTTTCTCAATAAGTTATGCACGAGCAGGTGCGCTCTGCGAGCAAGTGACGTTTAAAATAATTGTTACAAAATAGTGTCGAAGAGCCCGGCGTCGAGTGCGAGACAGCGCGCCGAAAACAACCCAACAAAGAAAAACAGCTCGCGCGGCAAGAACCTCAAAGCGCCCAAGGACACGCAACGGCTGTCCGAAGCATTCACGGCGCGATTCTAGAGTGTTCTCTCAGCTTTGCGCGTGCTGAGATGCGCGTGCTCTTCGCTCTGCGACCGGATATAACTAGAAACTGGCTCTTTGATTAGTACTTCATTTAACTTAAAGGAGTACTGACACGATTTTGCGGCTGTGCCAAATATGCATTTTTCGTTTTCTAGTCATGTATTGTTAACGCCCGCCGCACACGGAAGTCAAGAAACACGTACAAAATATTTTAGTTTGGCTTTAAAGTTTTCGTCTCCCGGCACTGCAAGCAAGCCCCAGCGCAATGGACACTACGATGACGTCTGAACACAGCCTCTTGAAGATCGCCGAAATCACAGTCAGAGTCGCTGGACGACCGTGAAATTGTCGTTGTTTGCGTGCTCCACGTGTAACTGACCACAGACGACAGAGTTGCAGCTACGCTATCACGAACTGCTGTGCCTACGTGGCTTAGACGTACGTCTGACTGTGTTTACAAGTCACTAGGAAACCGCCCCCTCGAAATCGAAACCGAAAATGGGATTTTAAAGGAGCCGTATTAAAAATATATTTATTGCGTTGCGAGGCACCATGATACTCTTTTTGTGATTCTCCACGCCAGTGCTTTCATTTAAGCAGCAATGCGAGAATGTCAAAAATTCGTGTCAGTACTCCTCTAAGCTTTGCTACGTACGATTGCCTAACCTCTCAGTCGTGAATGTATGTGACGTCTCTTTCGGTTTGTGCTTGTGTTGTGTGTTGACAGTGTATATTAAATGTGGTGTGCAAACGGCCTCGTCCTTCTTTGGGCGTCCTGAGGCGACGCTTCGGACACTTGAAAGGTGTAAAAACATGCACGTTGTGGGGAAAACGCCACTTACCCCGTGACAAGCACGTTAAATTGCAGACCAAATGTAGTGCCTTGCTTTCAGATGTGGTTATGGAATGCAGACTGGCCCTGCTTTCTTGTGTGGGCGCAAAACATTTCGTCGTGAAGGCTTCACGAAAGATGCACTTGGTGCCACGCATAATGTCCGCTACACATATTTCGCTTGCCTACATTTGAAGTCATACGTATTGTTTCACCGATGTCTGCAATTGGGGCAGATACATCCCAAGTATCTTTTGTTTCTTTACTGATGTTGCGGCATGCGTGATAACGTAGACGTAACGAATGATGGGGGCGGTGCATGAACGTGGTTTCATCCAAGTCAAACGGTGCCGTACCAGCGAAACACCGATGACAAGTACACCTCGATGTACAATAAACATTCATCTGCTTTGCGAAGACACATTTCACTTTCGTGTTATACCGATCCCCCTTATCGAGGGATCAGGCAGATTTCTTTTTCTGTTTCTTTTCCTCATTCCTGGGACGAAGATGTTAGCTTTAACCGAAGTTCGAAACGGTGATGCGTTTCTCGGGAAAGATTAGTTCACTGAGCCAATTGCACTTAGTTACTTTTGTTACTCTTTAAACGCTTCGCCGCAATGTCCTCCCCTCAGTTCATGCTTTCATCGACTGCGACGGCGAGGGAACACATGCGACGCTAAATCAATATTTTCATAGGCTACTTCCGCGCTCATTTTATTTTCGTGCTATACACCCGCCGCTTTTCAATCCGATCGATTTCTTCTCAATCCAGACATAGGATATTGTCGAAATAAACTATACGTTAGCCCATCACGCAGTGCTACTAACTGTACTTTAAGAAAATATTGTTTCAACTATGGGCTGTCCAGCGGGCTGAAGGCACCGCCAGGGGCCAGCAGCTGCTGGCCGACAACTCAACCGGGTTTGGCCCACCCCGAAAACTCGCAGGACACTATCAAATAAAGTCGTTTTCATCTCTCTTCAGCGCAAAAAGCGGCAACACCGAATTGGAGACAAGTTATGTATGTGTATACAAATGCAACCAATATAGAAGGCCTAACTGTTCGCTATATTGCCATAGTGACAGATAGAGACACGAGAGAATCTCGGCCTTCGATATCTTCGCATTCGGATAAAAGTAACACTATACGGTTTCGTAGAAAGACAAAAAGCGTTGCACAAACCTTCAGTGTAACTTCACGCCCTCCATTCTATTGGTATACTCCTAACTGCAGCGGTGCATACGCATGTCCAGCATGGCAGTTTCTCGGCAATTTGGCGGAAAGCAGTTCATTTCATAGAAACGCAACACACTAAATGTGTTTTAACCAGATCGGCAGGAATAAATTCACTTCACTGTACACAACGAGAGAGAAGGGGGGGGGGGGGGGGGGCGAATTGTGAGAGGCCTGCCAAGGAACACCAAGAGGCAATCTGTACGGTATTCATTCCTCTTGTTTAAGGTGGTATGACTATAACCGTTACTCTCATATACATGCCCAATAGCCGTATATTGTGCTCTGGTATGTTATACACGGACTGCTGTGTAGAAATTGAGGTAATTAATATGTCTGCTGCACCTTGATATTCTTCTGAACCTGCGTTACACGCCAATGACGTTCACGACAGCAACCATACGGAGAGAAAGCTTGCAAGAAAGCTGGAAAGTCCACATTTGACATGGCTTTTCTTTTCCAGTGCGGGATCAGTTTATTTCTGGGGTTCTACGTCCCAAAACCACTACATGATTATGAGACACGCCGTAACAAAGGCTCCGAAAATTTCGAAAACTTGGGGTTCTTTAACGTGACATCGCACAGTACACGAGTGTCAACATTTCGCCGCCATCGAAATTCAGCCGCCCAGGCCTGGATTCGATCTTGCGAATCTCGGATCAGTAGCAAAGTTTCATAGCTACTAGACCATCGTGGCGGGCAAATGCGGGATCAAAGCCAAAGACAGCAAAAGCCACAATCGCGAAGACAATTGGTTATTATCTTCAGCATGGTTCGGCGGCAACATAGACTGAATAGTTATGTTAGACTGATTTTATTCCAAAGCTGTGCTGCTATATCCAAACATCTTCACATACATAGTATTATTTTATTGTACATCAGGGCTTCCTTCGTTTCATGCTGTTAAACTGAGCTCTCGCGCAATTCTCCTTTTATTAGAAAGTGCCCACAGATGTTGCGTAATCAAGCCCTATTCAGATTGATTGATTTGTAGGGTTTTACGTCCCAAAACCAGCTTTGATTATGAGAGACGCCGTAGTGGAGGGCTCCGGAAATTTTGACCACCTGGGGTTCTTTAACGTGCACTGACATCGCACAGCACACGGGCCTCCACATTTCGCCTCCATCGAAATGCAGCCGCCGCAGCCGGGATTCGATCCCGCTGACCCTCGGATCAGCAGCCGAGTACCATAGCCACTAGACCACAGTGGCGGGGCAAGCCCTATACGGAGGCAGCACATTTGCCCATCTCCTTTAGGGAACGCATCAGTGCACCTGGTGTTGTTAGATGCTGGCAGCCTCATTTCACGTTCGTTAAAAGATATTTCTAAAAGACCCCATACGTGCGGATTTTGCTTTCAACTAAACCATTTTGCCAGCTCTCCTGCATAAATAGACGCCACTGATAATTTTTTTAGGTATGACACCAAAGTAAGGTAAAGCAGAACGAAGAAATGTGCAGCGCGAAGAAACTTGTTTCATTGTAACGTTACTCTGCGTAAGAAGTGGCGATCGAATGACAGCATATTTTGGTCCCCTGCATCACTTCCTGCTATGGGAGGCATACGAAGAGGAGGTCTTACTAAGTGACGTGTAAAGGCGCGTTGCGAGCAGAAAAAGACAACTTGTTTTGCGGCAGAGAGGAGGACAACGTAAACTTTGTTTTCAAGAAACGATATGTCATTGCGACGTCATTTTAGTGTATCTGGTCAACCGCCGCGTCCGTGGCTTATCCCCAGACCCACGAAAAAGACTGCACTGGCAGAGCCCACTGGCGCGGGCCCTCGCGCTGGTACTTCGAACAACCATGAGTTGGTACACTACGAACACTAGGACTTCAAAAACCTTTGCAGTGGCCCAGTGCGAACTCCTCCACGCACAGCCTCCCAAACCTTTCTAGCGTTAGCAGGGGAACATCACATACTGACTGGACCGGAATGCACTAGTGCACTGCAAACACTGGGGCTGTCTGGGAGGCCATGCTCTCTAGCTCAGTTCTGGCAGAGAGGCTGTACGCGTAAGAGCCATAACTTCTAGTGCAGCATTGCAAAAGGCTGGGCCTCGAAACATCAGACACAATAGAGGAGACCCAGACTTCCTTGTTTGCTCTTCTAGTGCGTCCCGCGTTTTCACAACACGCTATCTTCAAGTTCACAATTGGCGGGGATTAGAACTTCTATACGTTCTCGCAAAACAGTACGCACTCGCGTGCACCACGGACACAACAGAACGTATATAGCGACCGACAAGTTGTCGACCCACCGGTACTCTCATTCTCTCAAACTCTCTAGAGTGTTTTCAGGCTTAGACCGAAGAAAGAGACTAATCATAGCTTCCTTCTTGCACGTGCATTTATCCCTCGTGCATGATCAAACTTTACCTCATCTTGGCATATCCTGCTCAGCCAGCAATTCGGCCCGTCCCACACTTTGGAACGTAAGTTACCGGGATCTTAGGATTTGTTCGTGTTCCCAAGGCAGTTTTGAGAGAGAATAATGAAAACGTCCATGGGTACACTGTTTCGTGTTGGATTTACATCAAGCCTAAGTTTAGATTACTAACTCAAATATAGTCAGGCAGCTTCCTTTCAAGTGCTCCGAGAGCTAAGGGCTTCTCCCAATCCTTCGGAAATAGGTTACGCTACCGTACTCACGCTCCTTATCGCTGCTTTTTGTTTATTTCAACTTGATGGCGCTTAAGGGTGCTTTCTAGACGACGATGTTTTAGACAGTAACTTCAGGCGACAGCACAAGAAGAAGCGGATGAGACGTGAACGACCACACACAAAAAAATAGAAGCTGTGGACTCTTAGGAAGGTTTCCTGGTACCGGTTCTATGCGAGGCAAAATTTCTACTGAATGTTCCGCACTTCACGATGAAAGAAACAGCGTGCAAATATCCGAAAGTACGAGCGTTCCTTTTCGAATGAAAGAGTGCGCTCAGTTTTAGACTCGAGAAAGGTCTGTGAAATGGGGCTCGTTGGCAGCTGCAATGCACTCACACACAAGCTGCGCAAGCTGTACAAAATCTGGTGGAGTTAATATTTTTCGTTCGCTTTCTGTGAAGTACAGCATTAAAAGTGGAAATATCCCAGCCACTTATGCAGCGGAAGCAGTCGTTTTCATTCTCATGTGAACCAGCAATAACTCGCCACAATAACCGTGTCATCTGGTGCAATCAGGAAATATTTAATCGACGAGACGAAAGCGTTAAAGGGACCCTGAAACGGTTTTGACGATTTTGTGCAAACATGGTGATCCGGTAGAGCGGGTCACTAGGACCATTACAGGACAGATTTTAGCGCTGTGCGTAAAGTGTGTAATTTACAATAAGGTTTTGGACACGCGTATCGCAAAAGGTCGCAGCGGCTCGCCAAAAAGCGTTTTCAAACGCCCCCGCCATCGAGCGATCGAATGGGAGGTCGCTGATTGGCCCCGACCCAAGTGACGTGCGCGTAATTTTCAGAACCTAGCTGCGAACAACGTGCTTCTACAACGTACTCCTTCGTTTCAGCCAACGGTATCATCGCGGCATCTGGCGGCGTCACACGAGTCGCCGGCGCTCTATTACAGAGGGCTAGCACTGCCGAGGCGGGCGACCTCAGTGAGGATATCGGGGCGCTATGTCACTACGGGAGGCTCGGCAGAGCGGCTGACGCGGGAGGCGCTGTCGTCGCTAGCGCGCACTCCGCAGCAGATCGAGTTGAGGAGGAACAGCAGTGGTAAGGAGGAAGGCGACAGAAATAAGCCCATAGCTGCCTTAGCGCATTGTGCTTCGCTTTATTTATGGTGTGAATGATTTCGCAATTGCGTTGCCTAATCAGTGACGCAATGTCAAAAAAACGTTTCAGGGACCCTTTAAAACCAAAATCGTACGTTAATGACACAGTACTCAACGTGAGACAGCCGATACGTGTTCGTGACACTCCTTACTGCAGTCATTAGCCTATTTGTCTTGTAAATGACGAGCAGGGTCCCGGCAAAGTGAATCCCGACAAGTGTGGTTTGGCACAGATTCTAAAGATTAGTCCTTTTTCGTTTCAAGTATTTTTGAAAGTGTGCTAAATAACACCGAGCCATAGTTCGCGCATGTGTTGACTATTTTCGTTTGATCATTGCTATCGAACTGTAGCATACTTTCTTTTTCTTTTGCTCTTCATTCATCAAGCAAAATTGGTCGCCTAAAATAATTCAGTAAACGAGCACATCGAGGTAAATTCGGCTACAGAGCATGGATAACTAAGATGACCGTATGAACTGAAGGCATAAGAGCGTTGGTAGAAAGCTCGACATCTCAGTTTTCGGCAGACACCTGAATTCGTTACCGCAACAACTTGCCAAGACATAATAGAACGTTGTACCCAAAACGAAATTCTCTCGGAGGCGCTGCACAATGCGAAATGAAAGAACAAAAGATGTTGAAGCCCAAGACAATGAAAGCACCTCACAAAAGAAAGACGGTATTTGCATCTTGGAAACTGCACGGTAACGCTACACAGCCGTGAGCTGAAAATAGGCACCGATATTAATGCCTCATTGAAGTATACCAAAAGTCACAGGATGAGTGAAAATCGCCAGGCCGCCAAGTGTATACGTCAGCAGTGTCGACCTTGACAGAGTAAAGTGCGCGATGACAAGCACGCTTATACCGTTAATAGTCATCAGCAGATATCATCACAAGGCACCCCTGGTTACTACCAATGCTCTACGAGCCATGGGCTAGATCTTATTGCGATAGCGATTACAGGGACACTCTAGGTTTATTACCACGCTTGCCGTGGTCTTGTTGCTCTGTATAAAGTCGAAGTTGGGTAACATCCTATCGAATGCCGCCTGCATCGTTCGTACGTTGTGAATACAAGAGGCAGCGTGCAACGGTGAGCCACGTAAGATGGTCGATTGATATCTACTTTCCGTCGCTAACATGTGATCTGTAAGGTACGCTATCGTATCTCAAATAAGCAAGGTTAAACGCGCAAACAAAACTACGCTGTGTGCAAGTGAAAAAAAAAAAAAGGAAGCTTGTCAACAAGTTACTTCTCCATGCCCGTTCCCATCTATTCCGAACCAGCGGCTTTTGTCATGGCAGGATCCGTCGACTTAAGAAGGACGCAGCGACCTCTTATTATATTGCTACGGCGCGTCAAAGGTTGTGGGGCAGCAGCAGGAACAATCGCAGCAGCAACAAGATGATAAGAAAAGCAGCGAGAAAGAGACGAACGATTCATAACAATATGAGCACCGTTTGCCGTTATCAGCGTTCACAGCTGAATAAGCAGTCGAGACCAAGGAATATGAATGAACAAGCATCAAGCAAGCAATAAGACATCCCGTGAATACCGAGGATGGTTCACTTTTGTCATTTTTTTTCGGTACCGCTTCTTTCCTCTTGTTTCCGTGCGTGCATCACGGTCATGGCGTACAGACACGCGCGCCTCAGTAATGCCAGTTTCCAAGGATAGATAGTAAAGGGAGCTCATCATTCTCTCCGCACTGCCTCCTCGATTTCCTTGTTTCGCCGCTATAGTGGCTCGCGCGATGCGAAAAATGATGGCTTCGGAGGTAATAGCAGGTAACAATAGCAAACATATAAATCTTAACCGCTGCCTCTTCAACACCGCCGTCTGCCTTCTCAGGAGTTTTGCACGTGCTCGCCTGAAGCCGAACAGGTAGAACATATACAGCCTGTTCAAAGCCCTATCTCTGCGGCGTCAGTGATCCGACTAACACGGCGGGCAACTCTCAACTGTCGATGGACGGGAAGAGTTTTGCTTGGTGGATTATCGGGACTTAAAATTATTGACCCTTACTGCCGATAATACTTTCATGGTTGCACATTTCAACCCCTTTAGTTATGGTATGTCTAGTATTTTTGTTTGTTTTTGTCCTTTTTTTGTGTAATTGGGTGACGCGCAGAATGTGCAGAACACATGAAATGTCATAGTTTACTTAATATCTTATCATTTTAACATACGTGTGAAAAGCTCTGGTCAGTGGGAGAATAAACAAGCGCATCAAAAGATTTCAGCAGAGTTTTACGAAATGGAAAAAGAATAAGAGAAAAAATTCGCTATAACGTGTACACACAGGAAATTCGATGCAGTTCGAGTGTCGTACCGTGTGGAAAAAGCTGGAGACAAATTGCATTGCATTTCTCCTCGACGCGACCAAGCCTATTGCGCACAATACAGTACAAGTAACTCGATACTTAGTCACCAAACAAGTGATAAGCTCTACTAACACACGGCTCTTACGCTTTCTTTTGCATCTGCGCAAGATCTGCTGCTTTCACATGTAGAATACTGAAAGAATAGCATAAGTGAACTCCAGCGTCCGTATTCACAAAACCCTCTTACAACAAAGTTGTTCGTAAGAGAATATTTTAGCCAATCACGAAGCTGGCCGTATTGTTAGCGCAGGCGTTTGACCAATGGTAATAAGCACTTACTAAAGGGAAGTTTCGTGAATTCGGCCCCGGTCATGAATACTCTTTTTGGCTGCGATTTTTTGATTCTAAACACGTCGTCATAAACGAGTAGCACTGTGAAAAAGAGAAAATAAATTCAACTCAAAGAGGTTTCACTTCAGTGCAACGTCAAGCAGGGGAAAGGAATGAGAGACAAAGTATAGTCTAGGCTACGGCTTGAGTACGCTCTTGCAGCAACAACTCAACGTAAGTATATGCTAGAGAAAGAAAAAAAGATTAAGTGAAGAATGCATGGAAAGTTGTCCGATACGACTCTTCCACGTCCTCATCAATCCGCTCAATATGCTTTTCAATCATATGCGGGAAACATTCATTTCCGCGTCACGAAGTCTGCATGGGAACCTGATCAATAACATTGTTATTACTGTTATTATTATTATTGTTATTATTATTATTATTATTATTGTTGTTATTGTTATTGTTGTTGTTGTTGTTGTTGTTGTTGTTGTTGTTGTTGTTGTTGTTGTTGTTGTTGTTGTTGTTGTTGTTGTTGTTGTTGTTGTTGTTGTTGTTGTTGTTGTTGTTGTTGTTGTTGTTGTTTCTGCTGGGGGTTCTAGCTCGACCTCGCCCTTCGCAATCAAACACATAGCCGCTCGGCCACCACGGCGGATCACGCGAGAAATAGGCATTTGTGAAAACCTTTTCAATGGGCCTCTCGCATTTCGAAATACAAGGCACGTAGTCGAGAGAACATCCTACAATAAAAGTTTTCTTAACGGAATATTTCAGCCAATCACGATTCTGGGCACTGTTATCGAAGCCGTTCGGCCAATCACAAAAAAAGGACTTACGAATGGGAAACATCGTCACTTCGGACCCAGGAGGCCTTTACCGTATACTACGGAATACTATGTCGTGTTGGTCCTTCCTGATTGGTCGGTTCGGCCTGTCAAGGCTGGGTTGACCAATCAGAGATCGGTCAATTTGTCTTCACAGGCAAACGGACAGAAATGGCTAATCAGGGAGGATAAGCCCGCATTGATATTCCGTATTCCGTGGTGCGTTATAGGCCCACAGGTATACGCCTAAGTATCAGAGCAAAAAAATAATAATAATAATAAACTGCGCCGCCCTTTTCTCGAAAGAAATGGCACGTTGAATGGGAGTATAGAACATACACGTGCCATCAAGCATTTCGAGGTTTTTTCCTTCGTGTTTATTCAATAACACATTTAGTTAGAGACAAATAAGTGCGTCATCTTGTCTCGAGACTTAAGCTAAACTTCCGATCTAGTCGTTTCGTTCACGCATGTTTCGTTCAAAGACATCGCTTCGAATGCGTGCGTGCAATACAGTGTACCGCCTGGACTGCACGATGTTACCAAATTAATGCAGCGAAAGGCGAAGGACATGCGGGACACGTGGGACATGGACAGCGGCGGAATGTAGAAACGAGTGCGAAACGGACAGTATAAAAAAAGCGTGGAGGAAAAGGAAGAGGCACGCACTCACGTACGGAGGACGGAGAGTGACGTATCTCGAAAGCCCAAGAGACGTCTCTGCGACCGGCCCGCGAAGTTTGGACAGGTGAATTCGGCATACGCGCTCACTCGAAGGAGCACGTCTTTGACTGTGTCAGGCGGAACAGCATAAATGTGAAAGTGGTCATATCGATCTCCACCACGCGTCTTCCCCCAGTCTTCTTGGCGTTATTGTATTTTCTTTTTTCTTCCTACGGGACGAGTGTTTGCTCCTTCAACATCTCCAAACGTTCATCGATTTCTCGCGTTTGAAGTATTGTGTCAACGTTTGCTTCGGTTTGTTTGTTTTCTAGTGTTACTTTAATCGGGCCTCCTTCTTTGTTGTTCGTACTTCGATTCGGTTACTATAGTTTTGGCGACAAAGTACCAGCTAGCCTGACACACCGAGGTCTGCTATATCCCATTACGTTTGAAAGAAAGCATCGGGCGTGAAAGCTTTTTCTTGACAGCTCACACTGTCGTGCCTAGTCTTCGCTGCGTCGTCTGCTTACAACGTCACCCGTAATAGCTTTCCTGCAATTATTTCCGAGTTGCCGTGTTCTCTCTTCACCCCAAACCGCGCGGTCGTGCGGGGGCACGCAACCCAGCTTTGGACACCAATTTCTTAGTCATCCAGCTACCAGAAGATGCAGTCAATACAATTGAGAGAGAGGAGGAAGCAGTGACGGTTGCGGCGAGATTCCTTAGAGCCCGGCCACACGCGATTCTTTGTGTGAATTTTAGAGCGTGACAAAGAACACGGGAACGAATTTGCCGCAGTAAAGAATGTAGATGGAAAAATATGGGGCGCCGATAGAATGGTTCCAGAACGAGAAACGGTTCCGCATTCTTTTTATTATAGCGCCGAAGAGATCTTGATTTGATTTGATTTGTGGGGTTTAACGTCCCAAAACCAGTTCTGATTATGAGAGACGCCGTAGTGGAGGTCTCCGGAAATTTCGACCACCTGGGGTTCTTTAACGTGCACTGACATCGCACAGCACACGGGCCTCGACATTTCGCCTCCATCGAAATGCAGCCGCCGCGGCCGGGATTCGATCCCGCGACCTTCGGATCTGCAGCCGCCGAAGAGATCTTCTATTAGGTGGAATGTTGCGTATAAGGGTCTTGCAACAGGAGCTTTTTTTTTTCCTCGTTTATGGCTGGTGCAGATTAACCGCTGGGCGATGTGTGTAAAGGGGCCAGCAAAAAAGGGAAGTGCTTCTACGAGAACCAATAGCGTTTCTTTCTTTCTTTTCCATTTTCGCTCCTTGTACTGCGTGGCATCGAAGGCTCAGTAAACGCATGCAGGCTGTGCGAAGAAAAATGTCACTGAAACACAAACGTATACCTCGGTAACAGCTTACTCGAACAGTCATCAAAAACGGTCAACCATAGCTACAATATCGGAACGTCATGTCGCCAGCGCAAAACCAGAAACTTTATGCACGTGTGAAAAATATTACTAAACCGTCATTTCGAATCTGCGAGAATACTTCAGTTACAGCAGTACTAGACTGTCGGTGCTAACACCCACACGCGATTTACGTACTTGATTACGGCATTGCGCATCCGGTGCGCACTAGGACTGTTGTTGCTGTTTGCCTAACCAACCGCGGCTGATTTGCTGATGTTGTCGCCATCGTCCTCGTGGTTTAAAACGTACAACGTAACGAGCAGCAGATTCCAACACGGCGACTCTCTTAGTACGGCGTGTGAAGCAAAGAAGCAGCATCACTATGCCAGATGCCCTTTTGACAGCAACAGCCAGGATTTTGTGCATGAAATTTCAGAGACGCACACAAGTTCAATGATGACAATGATCAACAGCTGCACTGCCTCCTTTTAGCTGTTTCCTCCGCATATTACGTCAGTACGCGATGCACGACCCGCGTAGTTCAGCCGACCGAACACCTGTAGGTCATATAGGACTGGTACATGCTCGCCTGGAACCGTTACGATAATTTTGAACCCGTAAAGGCGAGAACCTTTTCAGATTGCATGCGCAGCTTAACAAAATAAATCAGGAGCCCCTGCCCTGCCGGGAACAGAGGTGCACTTGAAGTTTGTCCAGGCCCGCATGTGTATCACAAAGATCCGCTAGATAGATAGATAGATAGATAGATAGATAGATAGATAGATAGATAGATAGATAGATAGATAGATAGATAGATAGATAGATAGATAGATAGATAGATAGATAGATAGATAGATAGATAGATAGATAGATAGATAGATAGATAGATAGATAGATAGATAGGCAGGCAGGCAGGCAGGCAGGCAGGCAGGCAGGCTCGTGCCACAGAAAATCTCGTGTCAGCTTAGGCGTCTGGTGGATATAATCATCCCGAACTACCGCTAACACCGTAGCAATCCGGAGCACACTATCGTAAGCCCTCCGCCATCACGCACGCACTTCAAGAACAAATTTAGGGGTTCCTCCGGACTTAATAAAGTTATTTCCTCCCTCAATCCTTCATAGTAAAATCCGTCAAAAAAGTTGTGGACTTGGATTGAACTAACACGTATACACCTGAGAAATGTTGGTAAGTGTGGGTAACCTATTCATAAGACTGCTTTTCGTTCTCCAGTGCCGGCTCTCCATGCACCAGAAAGCTTTGCAATACTACTGGTAGACAAGTCCCAGCTGTAGCAGCTATCGGCAGGACGAAAGCAGTCTCAGTTACTGAATAGGCATAGCGCCTCGCCACTACAGCTTACCGAAGACATCATTATAAAAACTAAGTACGCACGGCGAAGACTTCCAAGCAAGTTTATTGCCTTCCAATGTTAGAAACGAAGAGTCGAAACGTTAGCTAGTTCGCCTTGTTATTTCATTTCCTTGCTACAGAGCGAAATCGCGCGATTTCGATTCGCGAAGCGGACCCTCCATTTTGATGGGGGCAGTGTACATAGGTGTAAGGGTATACTGTCCATATGCTCGTGCATTTATAGATTGTCAAAACTTACCCAGCTCTCAGATGATCGGTTGATTGATTTCAGGGGCTTTACGTCCCGAAACCACGACGAAATTATGAAAGGCACCGTAGTGGAGGGATCCGGAATGTTTTACGTCGCAAAACCATGGCACTATTATGAGAGACATTATTGTGGAGGGCTCCGGAAACTTCAACCACCTGGGGTACGCCCTCCACTGCCACCTTCTTCAAAATATACTGCATAATCTCGGGCAGTATCCTCTAATCATCACTGCTCTAGCAATAAGCGCAACCATACCGAAAGCGCTTGTCAGACTTGGGTAAGGTACTATACCCGAGACGGAAACACAGCAAATGAAGGTGGGCGCAAGTAAACGTCAGACCGGACAAACATCTCACAATGAGCAGAGCGTGTTTGATTTAGGGCATTCGCTTGGCACCCTCAGGCTGCTTCGAAAGGGTGTGCGTGGAAAACAACCAATGACAAACACGATGCCACAAGGAATGCGGGCACCCGCAAGGCGAAATCGAGTTGGCCCGTTCGGGTGCTCCCTCGCATGCGCCCACAGCTGGACGGACTGGTGCGCTTCCCTGCGGGGCCCCTAGTTTACAAGGTCTGAGCTCTCCTATTTGCTCACTTCCGATTAGCCGCACCAACCTTTTCGGCACGAGCCAGTTTGTCTTATCGTTGCCTCTAGCAATCTAGAAAACGGGGGGCCGTGCCTATTTGTATATTTTCTTGCTTCACCCCCCCCCACCCCCCTTCCAGTTTGTGGTGCCCAGTTCCTCACTGTTTGTCTAGTACTAAGTAGTCATCGGCTGCCCTCTCGTGTTGTGACAGTGTTCGACAAGGGTCACTTTTGTGGCAAAATAAACGCGCTGCTTATTTTATGATCCATTATCCGGCTTGGCATCGCCGTCGTAATTGAGCGGAGAAAACCCGAGCAATAAACACCTAAACATTTCTTATTGAAGACGTTTGTGGGTTTGCTTCTCGCCCTCTTTGTCAATCAGTCAGTCAGTTCAGTCTGTGTGACTAATTGAGTGACTGTTCCTTCCTAAAAACTTATGTATACATGTACGGCACCTTGGCATTAGGGATGCTGCTGGCCACGTATTTTTTGTTATAGGAGCGGTCGACGCTTCGTTCCTTGCATTCATTTATTAGATACTATTGTGGCGTAGGAAATCCTGTCAACACGTAGGTCTGCAAGAACATAATGAATTATTCAACATTTCATGTCACAGAATTTTTTTTTCAGAAACGGCCGGATTTTATTTGCCATTGAAATATGCATATTAATATCTCACACCATTTGTACTCGTTGGGATTTCTAAAGCGTAGGTATGCCATAATATGTTACGCCCCACAACATTCCCGTGTAAACAACCGCCCTCGAATTGATAATTCCAGTGCCGTGGCCACTAGACCACCATGGCGGGGCTATTTCCTCCTCGAAGTAGAGTTCATGTGTGCGGACGACAAATGCGTTGGTGGTATAGCATTTCCGTAAAAAATCTGTGCTGTCTAAAAAACGCCCCGCCGGTCATTCCTTTGGTCATTCAATGATCGTCAAGGATTCTATTGCTCCAAGGTCTTTTACAGTCCACCATTACAACGCTTTACCAACGTAAATATCACCATAATTTTCAGCAGGTGGTTCTTCGTCTAAAAAAAAAAGTAACAGCTGTTTGCTCGCAATGAAACGTGATCTAGGAATCATCACAGCTGAACTTTTTGTGAGGCCCCGCCACTAGTGGCTATGGTACTCGGCTGCTCATCCGAGGGTCGCGGGATCAAATCCCGGCCGCGGCGGCTGCATTTCGATGGAGGCGAAATGTTGAGGCCTGTGTGCTGTGCGATGTCAGGGCACGCTAAAGAACCTCAGGTGGTCGAAATTTCCGGAGCCCTCCACTACGGCGTCTCTCATAATCAGAGATGGTTTTGGGACCTTAAACCCCACAAAACAATAACAACAAGTTTTTGTGAGTTCTATAGTAAACATGTGGCATTCACTTCCAAATGAGCTAGGAGTGCCACTTTCCGTGTAATCTTGGAGGTAGATCGCCAGACACAAACTTATGGTCTTCTATTATGGCTGTAGAAGTGGGGGTAGCCAGAAACAGCTCCACTAATACGAAACCTGAGCTATTGCGTAGCACGGGCAACCCAGCGATTCTCTTTGTGCGGCAGTGTCGTGCTCTCTTGCACGTCGCAGCTGTCGGCGGGAAGCGTGAGCACGCGACAGGAGGTGGCGACGGTCGTCTACTAGTCGAACCCCTAAAGCGCTACGCACCTAAAAACGCAGTGTGCCATGCGCATGTGCTCGTGTCAGCTTCGAGATACTCATCAAAAAGCGTAAATCTGATCCTGACGGAACTGACGACATCGGCAGAAATAACACAATAGTACATTTGTTGTCGTGCCACATGTTCATAGAGTGTCCCGTAGGTACGCATCAAGTGTTGCTGGTTGCTCTGTGAAGTATCGAAACACCTGTTTTCTCTGTGCAACACCTGTGTTGTCTGAAATATGTGTGTTCTCCGTGACGTTTTCTCCGTGATTTCGCTCTTTCGTAAAAGCCCGCGTTGGGCACGCGGGTAACCGCGCCAGGGAACGCCTTTGAAAGAGGAACAATACCTCAGAGAAAAAACGCCGACCTCTAATCTTTCAGCTCATTGGAGCTTATGTGAGTGCAAACTTTGTATTTTTCCAAAGGACTCATATCATCAATAAGCGTAAAAATATAAGAGCTTAAAAATTTGCAGAAACCGCCCACATAAAAATGTAGTGCGATGACTCTGTATCGGGGTCATCATCTTTCGTTTCACAAGATTGTGAAAAGTGCATGCTTAGTGACATTTCGATATGAAAGGGGAATTCTATATGCACGCAGTATTTCCGAGTGTACCGATACTTTTTCGAGCGTTCTTTCATTCATCAGTTTTCTTCAGCAAGTTTCATTCCTTGGATAGCGCCCGTCCTGTGTCCTTTCTTCTTGTGTTCAACCCGTTCTTTCACGCTCATCAAGTGGTATGCATTCGTTCCAACCCGGCCTGTTTTCCACCTTACTGCAAGCGGTAGTGTTGGTCTCAGTGTTGGTCTATCTTATTTATGGCGTCCTGTTACGTCGAACTATGCAGAACGCTCTTTCAAAGCAGGAAGTTCCAGAAGTGTGAGAACGTGAGCTTGGTATCTTCTTTTAGCATTTCTTTCTCTTTTTTTCCTTTTTTCTTGCCCTAGATCGATGCGTTTGATCTTCGAATTTTAAATCGCGATAAGTAATTCATCGGGCTTCGTTCGGTCATAAAATAGTAAATTATTGTTTTATAACACGAACGAAACATCTTGCACAAAAGTTGCAATACCGAGTTTCATAGTTTTAGTGGCAGGTTGCGGTGTTCCAAAGTACGGATGCAGCACACGAGATTATTTTCTTTAACTCTTTAAGAACAGCGTCGTGCTACTGAATGTACACACCGAATTTCAAAACATTTCAATCGGCGACTTAGCGTAAAGCCATGGTATTACCGCTGCGCAAAATGAGATAGCTCGGTAGGGCCTTTTCAGGATGAGCTAGTATTTGCGCCGAGGTTGGAGATCAGCAGCCGGTAGCATATAACGCGGATTGTCTCCTTACATGAAGGAACTCAACAAAAATAATTAAGCGACCCAGAAATATGGGCGTTCCATACGTAAATCAGTATTCAGTGAATCGTATTTTAAACGTCAACAAAGACGTCCGTAAAATCCCTGTTCCCGAGCGAAAATTCGTACAGACAAGAATGGCATATCTCCAAGTATGTGCATTGTCATATACGACAAGGTACTCTGTTACGCTGAATGTTCGTGCGTTTCAACCTAACTTTAGTCTATGCTTGCTAGAGGCGACAAATACCTCCCTGTGTACAGTCTTTCTGGTGTCTGTACGTCTGTGTTTTCCGAATCCGGTCTATATTTTCTATGCCCTGTTTGCCTATAAGCCTGTTTTCACAATACGGAAGCGCCAGGAGAAAAAAAATACCAAGGCGGACGGAAGTTCTCTTCCTTCAGTTCCACACCTCTTGAAGACATTCACATTTCTTCTGCCGCCGTCGGTGCTGTACTTCCTCCACTTCTACGTGCTGTTCCGCCATCGGAGGCAGAGAATACATGCCGTTTTGACTTCCCCAAGCACATTTTGTTCCCTACTGAATTTCCCAGACGCATCAAGTAGACAAACAAGAAATTACTTTCAGTTCTTTAGCCTCGTGTTGCATGGAAATTCACGGGCAGAAGATGAACGTTGGACTCGCCCCGACTCGGTAAATGCGATAGACACTGGCACACATTAACTCTTTGCTGCTGCAGTTACGCTAATTGCCGTGTCTTCGGCAATCTTCATCCGAATCTAACTTTCGCGGTACGCATTCTTGTACAGACTATAAACTGTGATTTGTGATTTGTGATTACATTGATTCACGACCAACTCTTCGGCGTCTGTCGGGAACTTGCGCCCGCGTACCAACATTACACTTGGCCACAAAAGAGACGACCACAAAAGAACGCGTACGCAGGATGTCCTGTGCATGCGTTCCTCCGTGTTCGTCCTTTTTTGCGCTATGTTTGGTGTTGATACTGTAGATGCGCCAACCACCCCAAGAGCGAGTACTACTACAGAGCAGCCATAAAACAGATTGGGCTCGGTACAGCGGAAATGCATTATACGCTTAAACCGCACTAAAGAGAAATAATCTGTCGCGCTCATTTAAGCGGTGAAGCAGGCGGATTTCTAATGAGCTTTATCGAATCCGCATGTTTCGAGCCCTAGGTAAACACTGTAAGGGACAAAAAGTGGAGGGCCTTATACATGATGCCTGCTTTTCCTACAAGACGTTTATTAAATATGTACACAATGACTAAGAGAATGCTGCGAGAGCCTATTATTTAACTAATTAGGATAAAACCCTATTAGAGACTATTAGAGACTATTATTGACTAAGAGAATGCTGCGAGAGCCTATTATTGAACTAATTAGGATAAAACCCTATTAGAGACTATTATTGAACATAATTAGGATAAAACCCTAACCATTTAGGGCACCGAATAAAACTTTAACCGTCCAAGAGACACGCACGCATCCCCGCCGTGCCTGACAAAGGCTTTACAGAGTGAAGAACGAACTATGTTGCGTATCATTTATTTGTGTCTTTGTGGAGCAATGAAGAGGCGTCGTCCGTGGTCATCTCAGTCGCACAAAGACGCTAAAGCAAGATTCCTTGCAACCTTTCGCGGCGTCTTATTCAACACGCTATCTTGCTCATTTCATGTCTTCGGGCAGTTGCCCTTTTCCTAGCCTTCGCGGTACCAGTCCGCGCGGTCTAGAGGCCATTTTAGTCGGCAGATGATAAAGGAAACTGTCGTTAACACTTGCACCTCCCCTTCTCTCACGTTTTCGTCCTTGCCTTCCACTGCCTATTCTGATAACGATTTTTTTTTTTGTGCTCTTCCACGCAAGACTTACCTCTATCCCATGTACCAGATATGGCGTCATTTGGGCAGCCAGTATCATAGTGCCGTGACTCTTTAATGGCGCCTGACTACTGCACGCAGCAGATACGTTGTTTCTCCTGCACACAAAGGAAGCAGAGATAGCAGCTCAAAATGAACATCAGAGCCAGAAACGGCATTGTTGCCGCCGCCCAAGTAGGCAAGTGTCACCTAAAATATTAAAACGGCAAAAGCCATTTCGATGCCCTGTTGCCCACGCTAGCGCTGGACCTGGGCCCCCTTTCTGGGAAACACTTCCGATACTTCATACCTCCTCTTTACTTCCACAATGGACCTAAGTGTCAGGAAACTGATTAAGCCCAAAGCCTCAGTGTAACGCGGTGTTACGGCGCCGGAATAAAGGGTGATGATGATAATCTCATAAAAACGATGCAAACTTTTTTTTTTCTTTTCGTTTTGCGATGAACAGTTCCAAAAGCTGAGTGCACTGCTAGTCTTCGTTGTAACCTGGTGGCTAAACTGTTGCGATGCTAAGCTTGAGGATGCGGGTTCGATTGCCGACCATGGCGGTCGCATTGCGATGGAAGCGAAACGCAAAAGCATCCGTGTTTTTACATTTATGTGTATGTTAAACCGCCCCGAACACCCCTCCCCCGGCGTGGTTAATATTAATCTGAAGTCGCCCAATATGACGCGCGTCTTTCAAGATTTTGCCACTCAGGACCACACAGTTTCCAACGCTGACTGCAGAGTTCTTCAGAGGTCCATAGCACTAAGACCCTTCACCTGTTTCGAATAAACTATTGGCACGTGTGTGTTCGTATTACGCCGGGTCTTGTCGCCGCAGTCGTGCGTACGCCTTTATTTATTGCGCCTTATCGCAAGTTTACTAAATTACTAATTTTAATTTCGTAAGTTTATGAAATGGTGCATGCGTAACAGTTTAGAATAACGCGCGCGCGCGTAATAATCGAGAATCGTTTTACTTACAACCCCCTATTCTGTGTACCAAACATTCCCAACTAACGAGAAAATATCTACGCCTCAAATTATTTTTCTGTCTTGTATATTAATTGCATTAGCAAAATATAGCCATCTAGGATCCAGGTATCTTGAACCTGTTTTTGTTCTTCCATGATCAAAAGCTTATTCCTATTTGGCAACAGTTCGATTATGTTTGGCATTAGTTCTCAAGCACAAAGCCGCGCGAATCCAGTGCAACGAAGCCAAGCCGGATCAATGAACGTCCACTATTCTTATGCTCGTGCAGTTTCCATACTGTGACATCTCATTTAGGGAACATAGTAGTGCCAGAATTTCCTCCAGCCGGGCGCTTTCTGGTTAACCGCCCTGCCTTTGTTTCCTTCCTCCTCCTTCCAGAATGTTCTGGGCCAAAAATCTCTGGTTCAAAGGATAAAGTTGTAGGTTTGGGCTTGTTGGTGAAACATAACTGAAGTAGCTACAGCGCGCAAGGCACCAGGACGAGAGAAGAGGACACACACAGCGCTGGCTTTCAACAACCTTGTTGTTGTCAGCGCTGTGCGTGTCCTCTTGTCCTGGTGTCTTGCGCGCTGTAGTTACTTCAGTTATGGTTCAAAGGATTCCACTGCCTCCATCTCGTGACCAACAGACAGCTTGATTCCAAAAGATGTATAAGGATGCCTGGAAGACGAGTTTTAACGTAATGCGACGCGTTCGCCTCTCTTATTTAGCGCTTTCGCGATGCTTTACGCGTAACTTTCTTCCGTCGACAGCCCTCACTTACTCGCGTGCGAATTTCCGGCTCCTCTTGTCCCCCTGATGTGTTCGTTTCTCTCAGCTTCCCGAGTAGCATGTCAGATCAGTCTTCCTATCCATCTTTGTTTTTCGTTCTTTCTTTCTTTTCTTCATAATACCCACAATGTTACGTGTCTGCCTATCAGTGTGCGGTCGGTCTTACTTACGCTGCCGCTGCTTGTCCTTTTGGAGATCATCCATCATTATCACAATAACCTGTCTTAACCAACACCATGTTTCTCCACCACACCTGTTTCTCTTTAACAACGATGGGATTCACGTCAATGTTGCAGTGTCTGCAGCCAAAACAAATGTATCTAGTTGTGAGTTTCATAACTCTCTCTCTCTCTCCCTCTCTATCTCTCTCTAATTTAATTTGCAGCATTATTTCAGCCCACGAACGCGGTTTTTCGAGATTGTGGCAGCTAGACTAAAACAAAAATTTATGAAATGAGAAAAATTTTGCCCAAATTTAGGAATAGGGGGCGGGAAGTTGCTTTAAGGGATATTTATTTGCGAAAGTAGAGTAGAAGAAATGGCTGTGTTGAGAAAAAATGGAGGAAAGTTTAAAAATGTACAGGGCCAGATAAAGGTGCAACCCAAATCAAAGCTGATGCAGTGACCGCAAGGAAAAAAATTGGGGGACCCTTCAGCTTCGCCTTTAAGAGTTGAAAGCGATAGCGAAATCCGGCCCCTAGTGTGCACTTCTACCACTCAGTGCATGCTTATTAATGTGTGTTGTTACACACACACACGCACAGACACAGACACACGCGCGCGCGCGACGTATCTATAGTAATGGTAGAGGTTTTCCATCTATTTAACAGCACTTTTATATCAACTTCATGAAAATTTTGTAAAGTGATGTAGTCACATGGTCCTGTATTATGAACTGCGCGTAGGCGTGACACTTTTATTCGTAAATGGTCACATTCTGTCCTCCTTCGCGCGTTAACCATCTGGCAACTTTTCGATTTGTTCTTCTGGAGACCTCTTCCGGCCCCCCGCAACAAGCATCGCCTTATGGTCGGTGAAATGGCAACTGCAGTACTTCACTTCTTTAATGGTGTCGTGAGAATGAAATGCTAAAAAAGTGGATGCAGAGCATCCGACGAGACCGCATATAGGCTCTGCTGTAGTCGCATGGCCTCCGAGATGGCGGGCGCGCTCGCCGTCTCGGAGGCCATGGTAGCCGAGACATTGCTTGATATGTCTTCCGCTGCTTGATATGTCTTCCGCTAGATGGACATAGTTGTCCATTTTTGGAGCTGTTATTTTTCGCTCTCGGACGATTTCTCGCTCACAAGAGACGCGTGGAGACGCCGACACCGACGGCGGTATTTCTGCGGAACGAGCTCTCTAACGCTATTGCGTTAAAAGAAGTCGAGAAAGGTATCGTCCTCGTGGCTACGAACATTGTCTTGTTTTTCGTTAAGGTGACTCCGATTGTACATAAATATTTTCATGTGCAGCATTTTTTTAGAACCTCAAATCTGCGGTCGTATATGTGTGTTTTTTTTTTCCTATAGCCTTGAGGCCCGCTCTTAATGCGCCAGCAGACAGCCTCGGGACTATTTGTCCTCGCTTCGCAACAAGATTCGATCCGTGTCCGTTCCTCGATTAAAGCTCATCACCATCAGTCCGCCCGCTTGTTTGCTCACTCCTTCAAGTGCAAATAAATAAATTGAGGAGGCCGGATTCCCACAAAGTGATAGACGGTCGCTTCAGTTTGCTCACGATCGTTACGCAATTGCCTGTCGCCGAACTACGCCTCCCACCAGGAGACCACTGGCGAGCTGCCATTGGCATGATTTGTTGCGGCTCAGCTACGACCCACTCGTACACGCCGGAGTTATTGAACGATCAGTCTCAACGTGTTACTCTATCTTTAGAAAAACGGACGCCGTTCAACGCGGTGCTGTAGCAAGGGTCTCCTGTGTACGATATATTGAGCTGAACAGACACGACAGGTTGGCCACTATATAAGTACTTCGCGTTTACGTTGTACGCACGGTGCAATATTCGGAATGGCAACGCATTGAGTCAAGGGATTATTGAAGCTTATAAGCTCGCATTTGTGGGGGCAAGTGCTAAAGTTTCAAATTTCTGGTAAGTGGTTTGTTACCGCTCCTTTCCATTACAAAAGTAAACCGTGTTCCTCAATTTATAATTAGGAAACTAAACGATAGCACTTCATTCATCAGTTCATCAGTTGACCGTCGCGATGTCGTTTGTCGGGCAGGAAATTTGACCTGTTTAGTTAGTTAGTTAGTTAGTTAGTTAGTTAGTTAGTTAGTTAGTTAGTTAGTTAGTTAGTTAGTTAGTTAGTTAGTTAGTTAGTTAGTCGCTGCCGTACCGTAAAGGCCCTAGATGGCGCGTACGTTAAGGCGGGCATACATCAAGGCAGGTATATGACGAAAAAGCTAATGATGCAACCATGCAAATTGTATAAAAGAGTGATGTGACAAATACAAAAACAAATGAACCCTGCGACACATTAGGTTGTTTTTAATTAAATAAAATTGTCCGTTACGCATTAGTCACCAAACTGAACAGCATGCTTTGCGATTACCTTTCGAATTTTTCGGAACCTTGCAGAAAAACGAAATAAAAAAGCAGAAATTGGAATCGTTCCTGCCTAAATCAATTTGCTGCCGGAGTGCGCAGCACCTGTCCTACATTTCGCATATGCGCTCGTTTCATTCGTCTTTTATTTCCATAAAGAAGAAAAAAAGAGCCTCGAGCAAACATCGAATGCATTGCCATTACTTGAAGAGCCTCTGCGCCCCATTAAATATGCTGGACAACAAACACAGTAGCACAGTGCAGCTTTGTAAAGAACAACCGCGTTTGTCATACTGTAACACAAGAAACGGGGCCGCGGCACGGCAAGTTCGTAATTCTTACTGCATAACCGGCTTATTCCTTTAGCCCCTTTTGCCTTTGCATAGAGGCAGATTAACGATGAATCACAGATGTGCTCCTAAGAACACTAGTTCAATATTCTACGGGTCTGTCATCAAATGCCTGCTTGTGTTTTACAGCATATCACCGTTCTTTATTAACAGCGTTGGTGTGCGCTCCACTTGTACACGCACAGGAAGACGGCACTGCTTCGCACAAAGCACCTCGCGAATGACAAAGACAGCATCGCGCTTTCGTGGAAGAAAGCGGACGAGGCGAAATTCACTAGACAGTGTGGATCGAAGCGCACGCGCATTTCCAGCGCCGTAGCGTGAGTTGCATAGCGCTCAAGGCCCGTTGCTGAAGAACAGACACATTTTGATTGCGATAGCAATTATATGGACAGTCTCGACGGGTTTTTGCCGTCGCCGTCATGTCCCGTATAAAGTCCGAATTGATATATCCTCCACCCCCCCCCCCCCCCGCTCATCGCACCTTGTATCCGCGGGTAAAAGCACGCGAGCAGGTGACGAACGCGGCTGAAGCAGAGATCAAACGAGCCCCGGCCCATCTCCGTCGCTCGGAGCGCGCATGCGATAACATCACACCGCTCGGGAGGCCTGCGTCGAAGCGGAGGGGAAACGCCCCGGCCGCCTTTCACGAGCACCACAAGACGCGATGCGAGGGGGGGGGGGGGGGCTGTCAAATGTAGACTTCGCGCGGTCGCCCGCTGTGTCGGCAGCCATCAGACATGCAGCATACTGCATAGCAGCGCCTTGATCGCGTACTCCGTTCCAGGCGCCTCGTCGTCGCTACGACGGCAATGCACTCGCCACACAGCGCTCACACGAATGCGTCTCAGGGTGCCGGAAGGAACGTGCTCGCTTGATGCCTCCGTGCTGGGCCAATTTTTTTGATGGTGCAAAGTTAACGCCGCTTATCGCGGTGTGAAGCGCGGGCCAGAAGACGTCAAAGCAACATGACTTAGCTCGCAGCTCTGCTGGGCCTTTGTCTCTGCCGCTCGACCGTAATATGGTACTTTACGCAACTGCATGCTTACTTAATAACTTCAATTCATATTCTCCCCAAAAGATGCTACTCTTACTTCGTACATTACATCATACATTGCTATCTCATTCATTGCTTCGACCTTCTGGCGAAACTGTGATATTCTTTCCCCACCCACGTGTCCAAGCTCATCAGCAAGGGCAAAAACGAAACAAAAGGAGAAAAGGTTTGCGCAAATGTAACTAAAAACTACAAAAATATTGCGCCCGAACAATATGCGTACACAAAGACAGGTGCAGGAACTGACGCGGCCCAATGGAGCGTTGCCGGCGGATACCAAACAGAAATGCTCTGCCGGCGAAGGAGGCACAGATTTCCATTTCGTTCCCGTTCTTCCTCGGAAACAAGCGCGGGGGTGAAGGTAGGGAACTTCGGAGACTGAATCCAGTTGTCCGTTCCGACCACTGGTCCATGAAAATATATCTACGCGCGCCGGAGACAGCGCGCCCATGCATATCGTTGTCTCTGCGCAACCGTTTCCTCACTATACGAACACGGGTTGCTTCCACCGTGCTTCCACCGTACAATTTCCACACACCCTTGGAAGAGCTTCTGAGGCAATGTGAAGGCGCGGCTGTAAAGGGCGGGGCTTGCCCCCACTACGTCGCTTTGTCATAGTAGTCCGGAGGTCTCCTTGACACCGGCGTTTTGAGCCGGTGTTTTCAGCTTCGTGGAACATACACTTCATCAACTAGCACACGTGGCTTCCGCACGTGTGAAGGATTTCGAGTCAGACGAAAGGTGGAAAAGAGAAGCAGAAACGTAGGTGTAGATTACCGACTGTCCTAATACCGCAGCAGCTTGTAGCAAACGACATAACGAAATATGATTTCTAACAGCGTCTCACGTTACTCCTAATTGAACAAAACAAAACTTTGCCTTACTTTGACTATATAGAGAAGGCTGAAGAAAGGAGCATCAAAACATCATTTGAATAATTTTAGACGCGTGCAAATAAGAATACAGTTGATGGGCTTTTACGCGCCAGGAATAAGATTATGAGGCATTGCACGTAGCAGACTGCTCCGGAGTAATTTTCGACACCACCTGGGGTTCTATAACGTGCACCTAAATCCGAGTACACGGTTGTTGTAGCCGGGATTCGATCCCGGTACTTCAAGCTTCGCTAGTCAACCCCTAGCAGCTATAAGCTACCACGGCGGGTCATTTGCAAAGGGTGAGAGAGAGAGAGAGAGAGAAATAAGAAAGGGAAGGCAGGGATGTTAACCAGTCAAGAGTTTGGTTTGCTGCCCTACACTGGGGGAAGGGAAAAAAAGGGCAGAAATGTAAAAAGAAGGAGAGAGGGGGAATGCCTACAGGACAGTCCTATACAATATCATAGGCGCTCGGTAAGGCCAGATGTTTTTAGAAAGCCCAAAAGCGCTTTCATTGCCTTCTGAGCCGTTCGTCGGTGAGGACGGTATTCCAAGATTGTCTGTCGAGCTTTTTGAACGAAGAAAGGGCGAAAAGGGCTAAGGGCGAAAATTATAAAACTAAAATGTGATCGTAAAACGTCTAATTTGCCGATCACCGGTTTCATTCAGATATAGAAGGGATATGAGAAACTGCCAAGGTGAGACCTTACGTGCCGATATTGTGCGATTCCAAGGTTCTAGCGACTCCGGAATAGTTTTGACCACACGCAGTTAACGCGCTCCAAAACTTAGAAATAAACGGGCGTTCCTGCGCTTGGCTCACATCGGGATGCTTTCTTGATGACCGCAAATCGATCCCACATGCTCAAGCTTGCCTCCCTAAGGTAGCATGGCGGGCGTATAAAAACACGTATTCGTGTCATGAGAGACCTAATGGAATGATAAGCGTGCGAACTGTTGCAAAGTTTGGTGCAGCACAGTGCTCCTAATCTCCAAGCAAAAAATGTTCTGTTCAACACTATCCAACAATTCACCGTAAATGCACTTAGGCAGCTATATGCGATTGAATATGCTCGATTTAATTGCTTCAGTTTGTTACTTGACAATTACCGACCTGTTTTCGCCCTTTTAAATACTATTCACGGTGTTCTAGTTTGACAATTGCCCGGCGGCATTAATCCAACTATTGATGAGCATGACTCAACACGCCAATTCCTTTCTCACTTTTCATTTTCATTCTGAAGAAGCACAACATGTTTCAAAGAAGCTGTTAATACTAACAAGCTCATAAGCATAACGAACGTCTGTTCGTTACGCCTATGTGCGCCTTTAAAAGCACTTGACTATGCATTGTCGGTTTTCAATGCACCTGTGAGAGAGAGAGAGAGAGATGATGGGCGGAAGGCAGGGAGGTTAACCGGAAGGAAGATATCCAGTTTGCTACCCTGCACTGGGGAAGGGGTGAAGGGACCCTGTGAAGGAATGCACCTGTGAAAATGCAATCTAACTAATGTAGGTAAGCCTCCATCTCTTTTCTGTATTTTTTCTCATTTCATTTCATTTCCTCGCAAGGGATTGTACGCCAGCTGTAATTCTAATGTATTAACCAGCAAAATGTTTGAAATTGAATTGAACATGCGGATATCATTTTTGTGATAGTCGCATATAAATCGTAAATATCACTGTTAGAATACACGTATTTGTGCTTCCTGCGACTACTGCCACCGCCAGTGCTACAGCCACTAAAACTGATAGGTCGAGCTTGCCATAGTTCACTGCTTGCCAACATAGGGGTTGTAGACGACAGCACACGACGGAGCTTCGTGTGTTTTTCCCATCTCAACGGACATTGACCTATCATAGAGCTAAACATGGACAAGTGCTGCCACCTCTGTTCCGAGTCCTGAAATTTTCCCCGGACACCGCTGCGAACGAGTGGAGTTTGTCCGGCACGGCGGCGGAAAAAATCATCCGTTGTTTAAATCACAAACTGAAGTCACGTAGCCGTTGACAAACCCGGCCTGTATTCACACACAAAAAAAGCTACGCTAAAAATTTTTGTAAGAGAATATTTCAACCAACCACAATAACGGACATATCATTAGCAAAGCCCTGCAGCCAATGACAAAAATGACTTACGAAAGAGAGATTACGTGGATTAGGCTGCCGATGGACAAGCCGAAAAGTTTCTCTTTTTTTTTTTTCTCCTAACATACATACGTTGATTCAGTGGCTGATCAGCTTCACTCGGTGCAATATTTGTGTAATATTAGGTCCCCACCAATCGCTAATATGCATGAGCTTCTCAGTGTAAACGCCCTGTTTCGTAAGCTTCATAACAAACGTTAATTATGCAAATTTGTGGATCGGATCCACGTATTTCAATTGTGCCCTGAATGCAGCTCGTACAATTCGGCGCGTATTGAACGACGCGTGTAGAGGTTTCTCTTTCTTTCTTTCTTCTTTTTTTAACTTTGAAGTTAATTTCCAAAGTTTGGGGGTTCTACCAAGCAAATAACTGTCAAAAACATGTTCAGGGGACCTGGGGACCGTACACGTATGTCCAATGAATAGTGACAGAAGGAACAGCAGTAGGACTTAACAGTCTTTGGTATTTTAAAATGTTGCGAATAATATACCACTCAAGATAATATCAAGAATACTGCGCACGATAAAAATAGTACACTATTTCAGTCATTTTTGTGCCGCTTTGTATCCTGTTTGAATAACTGGCAACCTGCCTCATTTCGTATACAGTGTGCAACGCTGTAGTCGCTAGGAAGACATCTCGCAGTAGTAGTATATATAACGCAGTAGAGGTATATGCTGATTTCTTCTATTTGCAGTGTTAAATATTGGTTATACACTTGTTGCCACCAACATATAGTGAAGTATTTTAAGCCGTGAGAACATGACTGTCTTTTTTTTTCTTGTGCTCATTAATAAATAAAAATGTTATGTACCTTAGAAGAAGAGCCGGTGAACAAATCGCAAAATACGATTTAGAACAGGGAATGTCGCAGGAGCCAACGTCTCGACAAGCGGACTTGTCTTCCCTGACGAAGACAAGTCCGCTTGTATATTGGTTCAATGTAGCGAATTGTGTTGGCTATTGATGGATACTGTTAGGCTGGCCGTCGGATAATGTTTCTTAGTTCGTATGTTATGGTTACCCAGTATGGTACTCGCTAGTGTAGGCTAGTATAGGCTAGTGCGTGCTAATTTCGGCTATTGCGGTATAGTTTTCGCTGATGTCTATCTATCTATCTATCTATCTATCTATCTAAAGAAATTTCCTTCAAAGAAGAGCGAGGGCGTACCGTAATGACTTAATAGTGAAATGGACCAAGGACGAAATACCTTAAAGTAGACATATTGTATACACTATACAGGACTCCTAAAAACTAGCTCTAGAGTCGTCACTATTATTAACGGTCTGGCAGAAATGTACGCGGTTATCAAGTTCTCATAGCAGAGCTCGACAGCAGCGGCAACGCGGTGCCAGTGAATGAAATGGGCGCCGAAAATGCGCGGCGGCGTCGATGTTATGAAAGACTGACTGCGAAATGCAAGAGCAGAAAACGTTTACTCCTCCTAGTTCCTGCACGTCAACGCTTCCGTGACATCTTGGGTTCCCCACGACCACGGGAACTACGTTTGGGCTCACACTAAACGTAACTGACAGTACATCAGACCAACTCCATGCGTGCATTCTTCAAGCAACGCGACGCTCAACAGTATATAGCTGAGTCACAGCCGAACAAGAACGGATGAACACCACCAACAGCAAAAACAACAAAAACTGCCTCATTATCAGCACCCCAATGTCGGTACTTCGCAATTGCGGCAAGCAAGAAAGTGGGGAATGGCAGCCAAGGCTGGCTGTGTTTCCCAAGGCTCGGAAGGCAAACGACTCGACCGCGGCCACGTCGGAGGAATCGAGCATTCCATTGCTGACCGGAAGTTAGCTGCTCGGTACTGAGGCATGCCGCCGCCGCTGCATTCTGTTCGCTCACGTCGCTTGTACCGGAAGAACGGCGGTTATGTCCTGTTATAGCGGCCATCTACCATGACGACTGTTGTGTTTTTTCCGAGTATTCGTTGATGCAGATGCTGCTACAGAAGAAGTGCCCGTCAAGCGATGACCACAGAGCCACTTTTTCCTTGTCCGCTTGCAGGCTCGTGAGTTGATTTGCTTAATTAATTATTTTATTGTTTATAGCAACTATCTGTTTTTAGCGACAATAAACTGGGCTGATACAATTTCCATAGGCTGGGTGATTCTTGTTATGTCTTTATATTCATCAAGTTCTCCTCTATTCCCACCTACAACCGCAGAGGGTTAGCAGACAGCACCGTCTGTTCCTGGTTGAGTACCCTACTATTTCGCTCGCTCTCTGTCATACTCCAATAAGCACCGGATATATAAGTGCCAGCTATTACACGATACTTCGTGAGGCTCCTTTTCTCTGTCAACTCTCGATCATGCAACACTGTTTATAGTGGACGCAGTCCCCTTCGCAGTGAGCTTAAGGAAGCACGGTGATGGATAGTAAAAATACGAATGGAAAGTTTAGCTCGTATTAAGAGTTTAAAGAAATATGAAGTGCTTCGCTTCAGCAAACCAAATAGAAAGCAAGAAGCCACAAAACGTTCGAGAGGCTGTCGTAGCCGAACAAGAAAATTGCTGATTTTCATAACAGAATTTCATTCGCGCTATACTCCTGAAAAAGCAAGAAAATTCAGGCCAATACTCAGTTACAACATCAAGTGAGGTTTTTTTTCCCTTTTTCTCCCCCCCCCCCCCTTGCAAGGACGTCTCAGGCTGACTTCACGCAACCAACTACATTTATTTAATAGCCTGTTTGTCATCAATTTCCGTACCCAGATACGCCGGAAAGAATTTGCACGATCAGTGTACTTTTTTCTTTTTGAAATCTGTAGTAACTGCAACAATCCCGCCGGCCAAACGATGTCATAATGTCAAGCGCTGAAGATTTATATTGGGCCCACGCGCGTTTCAAAATTCTCGCTTCAGTTTCCCAAGGTATATATATATATATATATATATATATATATATATATATATATATATATATATATATATATATATATATATATATATATATATATAGTTTAGAAACGAAATGCGCACTTGCGAAAATCGCACGTTTATTGTTCTCTCTCTCTCTCTCTCTCTCTCTCTATATATATATATATATATATATATATATATATATATATATATAGATAGATAGATAGATAGATAGATAGATAGATAGATAGATAGATAGATAGATAGATAGATAGATAGATAGATAGATAGATGTGAGGCGGATAAAAAGCGAAAAAGCGAAGAAAGAGTTCAGTTATTGTCTTCGGCAGTTGTCAGTATTGTCCTCGAAATATCACAGGGCTTCTGCAGAGAAACCACTTCCTTCAGCTCTCATAGTGCAGCCTATAAATAATAACAGGTAGTACCTTCAATGTAATCAAATTTCTAAGATATTCATAGCAGTGTTACAAGCCATCGATGACGCGCCGCGAGGAATTATGTCATCTATTGCAATCGACAGTGCATAATCGACTTCGTGGAGCATGAAACGAATTGATAGCCGATTTCTTGACTTTCGCGTCCTGAAACCACGATCTGGTTATGAGAAACGCCGCAGTAGAGGGCTGTGGAAGATTTCCACCACCGGGGGTTCCTTATAACGTGCACTGGCATCGCACAGCACATGAGCCTCAACATTTCGGCACAGCACATGAGCCTCAACATTTCGGCACAGCACATGAGCCTCAACATTGCACATGAGCCTCAACATTTCGGCTTCACCGAAATGCAGCAGCCGCGGCCGGAATTCGATCCTGCGACCTTCGCATCAGCAGCTGAGTTCCATATAGCCACTAGGCCACCGTCTTGGGGCGAGCATGAAACGGGAGCTTTGAAATGACTTATTCAAATTTCGCAAGGCTGATAGTCGTGTCGGACGCGAGACAATTGGCGATTGCTCGAGGCAACATTACTGCGATCGTTTTTTATCGCCAGTCTTTGGGCTTCTTGGTAAACTGACTCTGAGAACATATTTAGCGCTAAGAGACAAGGACCAGAGGAGGACGACAGTACAATGCGCTAACTTCAACCATCTTTTTTTATCATTCGCGTTAGGTGGTCTAGTAGCTATGGTACTCGGCTGCTGATCCGAGGGTCGCGGGATCGAATCCCGGCTGCGGCGGCTGCATTCCGATGGAGGCGAAATGGTGGGGCCCGTGTGCTGTGCGATGTCAGTACACGTTAAAGAACCCCAGGTGGTCGGAATTTCCGAAGACTTCCACTACGGCGTCTCTCATAATCAGAGCTGGTTTTGGGACATTAAACCCCACAAAACAACATCATTCGCGTTAGAACGACTGTCCACAATGGCCGTTAGGCTGGGCGAGCGCGGACAAACGAGCTGTCTCGTCGGCGCAGATTCTAAAGATTAATCGCTGCCACTTCAATGTTCTCGGAACTGATGGCAGGCAACCCTGCAAACGCGGATGTAAATAGTGCACCTGTTGGTTGTGCTTCTTTCGTTCAAGTAGTACACTGTTTCTCTTAGTATACATATATCGAATTAGCTGTATCACCTTAAACAATTCAGCGACAAAACGCTACAAGCGCATGTATACATAATGCTGCAGCGAAAACGACTTTCGCACAAACATAGCTCAGACATAAGGCCGTGCGGCCTTTTACACGCTTGTAAAGAAATTGAATGCAGGAACACCCTTATTTTATAAATGGTATTTAATGCGCAAAAACGTCCTTTCTGCACCTCTGAAATACAAAATATGGTGCATTCGGCGCGTTGCACCAGTAAGAACACTCCCTTAAGAGACATTTAGTAAATATAAAAGGTGCAGAAAGGGTGTTTTAATAACTGATCCGTCCTTGAAGGTGTCACGGTAGCGTGACGTGGCGAACCTTCAGCAGCGGCTGCGTGAAGCTCGAACCAGGTTGACCATCGAGGAGGGTCAGCAGGGAAGAGGAGGCGACGTATAGAACAACAAACGTACGTTTAATACATCGCTACGGGTAAGCGAGGCGCTCAAAAGAACATTACAAACGTGTGTACAGCAACGCACTAGAGCGAAAGCGGCTGCCGACTACCGGGATGATGATGATTGTCGTTCGGTTAGGAAATGACGTTAATTTCTGCAGCCCATGTAGGGAGCACGGCTAAGCGTCCGTAGGGGTAGGGGAAACGGAGTGAAAGAGATAGGAGAGAAAGGCCGTAGTGGAGGGCTCCGGAAATTTAGACCACCTGGGGTTCTTTAACGTGCACTGACAACGCACAGTACACGGGCCTCTGGCATTTTCGCCTCCATCGAAAATGCGACTTGTGGGTCGTCGGCAGCGCGCATGGGGCAAGCTTCTGAAGGAGGAGAGAAGGGTTCACTACATACCGCACATACACCACACACGCACAATCACGAGCCACGTGCCACGAGCAGGTTTTAACATGCTGGCCACACCACGGACAATCTCCTCGCTCGGAGTTCGTTTAAAATACAGTTGCGCCATTTCAGTTGTAACAAACATGATTTTTTTTGTGTGAGTAGTTTACCTTGTTCTGTGTGCTGACAGACTGGGTTTGCGCATGAAATGTGCTCAAGTGAAATGCGCTCAAACAGGGTGTAAATACATCAGAGAACAGTGCGAACAGGAGAAACGACATTATAGCGTTTAGTAACGTTATTAGTATATATTAAGGAACCCCGGGCGATGAAAGCTTTCAGAGCCCCCAGCTACGGCGTGCCCCATAATAATATAGCGGTTTTGCCACTTAAAAGCGCAACATAATGTTTAGTAGTCGGTTGAAAATTTAGTCTTACCGTTGTGACTGCATGTGTACACACGGGCTACGCCACATTCTGCACATAAATTAAAATCTGCAAAGCTCATCCAAGTCTCAGCGGCAACCGAGCGTGCACTCTGTCAGCCATAAAACGCAATGGTCTTTCGCCGCACTCGAAAGGCGCTGCCGACTGTCAGTATTGATCAAAGCTAACCATGCAAACATAGAAAGGCGCGAAAAGCCAAACACGTATTTACACCAACTTAGCAATAGGGTAGTAGAGGGACGGAAATTAAACCTTCCTGCCCCATTCAACGATTGTTAGTTTTGACACATCTACCGAAAGCAAAACATCAGCAAACCTTCAGGAGCGCCAGCCAAATTCAAAATTCCTAACCTTTTCATACAAGCGCTCGAATATGAATACGCTCCATTCGCTAGGCAGTTTCGTCATAATTAAACGTGACACCTAGCTTACATTTGTTTAAAACAGGAATAATGTTGTAATAGATGAACCTTCGCTCTTTCCTTTCTAGTTGTCCGTCCCGCCTTGGCTTGCCGAAGGTTTCGACAATGTCCTTAGTGAATGAAACGAGGGAGCCGCTAAAGTTGAAATACAGAGTACTTTAAGTGCTGTATTTTAATGAATTACATACGTATGCGCGCCAATGCGCTTGTTTCCTCTTTTTTCGAATGCTCAACAGTTTAGCCTCCTGTTTTCATGAAGTGTCATTGATAAAGGGAAAAAGAGGTCGCAAACGGAGCAATACTATTGCCACTGTCATTTACGGCTAACGTGCATGCGCAGTCAAATGTATGTGAATCATGTATACGGCCAGTTTCTTAAAAACATTTTCCAAGCAAACATTTGAGACTGCTACGAATGGTAATCGTTTCAATGTGCGTAGAAAGTTTCAGTTAACCCAAGGAAAGTTCCGCTACGTATGGCTTTCATTGTTGCAGCCTGTCACCAATCCCGAACTTGCAGGCACGGGAGGCAATCGCCAGTGCAAAATTTCAAGAACTAACGTATCGGTTCCCGTAAAGGACCCCACGAAAGCTTGGACAACCTGTTTTCATGTCCTTCTAGTGCGCTAGCAGAACGCAAGCGTGATCTAAACAGCGAGTCCGAGGCAAGGGTTGTCAATAACAAAGCAAATGTATTCTCAATAAAATTAGTAGTTAGACACAAACACACGCAAACACGTCCAGTCAATGTACAAATCAAAGCAGATGAGCTACAACTCAACGCGGAACTAATTATCCAACACTAAATACACAAGCCCGTGCATTACAATAGAAGAATAAAACGAGTTCCATTCAGCAGGGCAATTCGAAGAGTCCCGTCAACATGTGGCTTGCTGCTCGCTCATGAGTTTGGTCCGTGGAGCAGCGCCGTTTCATCTCTGTCCTGATACACTGCACCGTGCAGAGAAAACCAGCCGAAGGCAATTAAAGGTGCTACAGCTAGCAGTTGGCAAAAGTCATCAGAGTCGTCCGTGAGCGCTCTCGAAATTCCTTGAATGCTGCGCTCCGGAAATTTTACATTACTATAGAAGCGTGCCATGCAGCTCTTGGCCAGCCATTGCGTGACGTCACACGTGACGTGACTTTCGCTGTGCGAGCCGCTTTTCTTCATAGGGCGGATTCGGGGCGGCGTTCCTAAAACGATGTGCTTCTCGACGGAGTGGCACGCTATTATGTGACACTGTGTCTGCATTATGAAAAACGCGCATGCCCGTGGCATCCGCTGTCCTAGCGGAGGATTGCCGTGTTCACAGAGTTTGCACGCCGTAACGTAAGGGCAGGACCTGGAGGCGCCTTCATGTACCAAAGTGTACCCGTATAGCTTCTCTTGCATTGCGCCGATGCTCTGAGAATACAAACATTCCTGCTAACGTCTATTGCGAGAGGTCTTTCTTTCTTTCTTTCTTTCTTTCTTTCTTTCTTTCTTTCTTTCTTTCTTTCTTTCTTTCTTTCTTTCTTTCACAGTCTCTCTCTCTCCCTCTTTTGCTAGGACGACAATGTACAAATTACGCTCGTTCCAGGAGGGCCTCACCTTTCAGTTCATTTTCTGTTCGAATGCTTTGTTAAAGATTGAGTTTCCTTTTCTCTAGCTGGGCTTCTCTCTGCAGTAGGCATCGACCTTTCTCTCACAACGTTTTCTCCGTTGCCCATAATTTGAGCCATTCTCTGCGACCGCGTCTGCTCATTTCTTTAGCTCCCAATTTCATTTTTTTCACAGCGTACCGACGTCTACGCTCTTGGAGCCCGGATGGAGCCTTTTCATCCATGTCCCCATTTTGTCGGGTCAAACAAAGAAAGGGCGGGTGTAGAGAAGTGATTAAAACGAGGTTATAAGAAATGAATAAAAATATCAAGGCGCCGGTAATAACCGACGCGTGAGGTAGATTATTGCGAACTGTTCGACGTTCGCTTTCTTGCTGGCCCATTATCGGGCCGACGTATTTATAATGCCTGCCCCGGCTTTAAAACGGACCTCTTTACATGAAGGTCCCACTCAGCGCTGCTTCGGGAAGCTTGCGCGCGCGTGTGTGTGTGCAAGAATAAGACACTCCAAGAAGCGTATTTCATAATTTTGGTAGTTAGTTAGTTAGTTAGTTAGTTAGTTAGTTAGTTAGTTAGTTAGTTAGTTAGTTAGTTAGTTAGTTAGTTAGTTAGTTAGTTAGTTAGTTAGTTAGTTAGTTAGTTAGTTAGTTAGTTAGTTAGTTAGTTAGTTCCGTCCCCGAGCATGGAAAATAAATATCGTGGTTCGGTTAAGGAAAGCACGCTATTTTTGCAGCGTTTGGCGTTTACCCGGCTCAGCGCCCGCACGATAGGGGAATATGAATGAGAGAGTACAAAGGAAAGGAACGCCGTAGTTGGAGGACTCCGGAAATTTTGACGACCTAGGGTTCTTTAACCAGCACTGACAGAACGCACAACACACGGGCTGCAGTATTTTCGCCTCTATTGCAAATGCGACCGCCACAGCCGGGTTTCAAAGTGAGCAGCAGTAAAATACAAAAATATACACGTGATTAGAGCGGCGAAGAGCGTGCGCACGCAACGGACGCTGAAGGATGTTCGTAAAGTTCGAGCGTCTTCATCCATCGCAGCAGGCTTCGTTGTAAAGTCGGAGCGAGTGCCGCGCACACGCAGTCAATGGGATTGTTGAGACAAGCACACCGAGCTCTGTCGTGAATGTATAGAGGGGAATTGAGGAACTACAGACGACTGGCCGTCGCAATTTCGCTTATAATGCTCTCTCGTCGAGAATGGAAATGTCTGGATCGATTTCGCCCACTTAAAGGGACCCCAAGAACGATGTCTGGAAAATAGATACACTATTCACGAGAAAGACGATCTTCTACAGTGGGCCGAGACGCCTGACTTGGTGGTAGCGTTTCGCGTATATTGTGCAACCCTATAGTTTTTCAATCCGCAGTCGACGTTATTTTGCTTGCAGTATCAAGACATGTAAATAGGCTTTTTTTTTCTCTCTCTCTTGCGCTAATCAGTGCATTGTACCCATTTACTACTTACATATGTTATGAAAATGCAATTATGTACATGCGCTTATGTATATACGCATGTACGTGCATATGTGAATAGGTATATGTATAAATAAGTGTGTATATATGTGTTTAATGTTATATATGCTCTGCTAATCTTTGTATATGCATGTATAAATATATAATATAGTATGTATAAATAAGTGTGTATATATGTGTTTAATGTTATATATGCCCTGCTAATCTCCTTTTAGGTACTCCCATATGGACCGATCACTAGCCAATGTTGGCTAACGGTCCAGATATCTTGTAATCTTTTCCATGTTTTGTCAATAAAAATATGATTGATTGATTGATTGATTGATTGATTGATTGATTGATTGATTGATTGATTGATTGATTGATTGATTGATTGATTGATTGATTGATTGATTGATTGAAGTTGCAATCACATCACGCGTGTTTGTGTGTTTCACTTAACTGTTTAACGTGTTTAATGGCTACCAGTATTGCTAAGCTTCTGTTGTAAAGACACTTGTCTTTGGGTGCAAAGCGCCGGCGTCCCAAAACGATGGACCAACCGCCGCGTACGGCAAGCCAAAGTGAGACATCGAAGCATCTGCGAAAAATTCCGGACAGGAGCAGTTGTGCTACAGTTCCAGAAAGTGCAAACGAATATGTGAGGCATGCGCGGGCTTCGCAACATTTACGAACGATGTGTCATAACCTATGATCTGCCGCTGCCACGGCGCGACCTTTACACCAGGAGCCATAAGAGTTCTGCGCTTCCATAAAAGGATTGATTGATTGATTGATTTGATTTGATTTGTGAGGTTTAACGTCCCAAAACCAGCTCTGATTATGAGAGACGCCGTAGTGGAGGGCTCCGGAAATTTCGACGGCCTGGCGTTCTTTAACGTGCACTGACATCGCACAGCACTGGGACTCAACATGTCGCCTCCATCGAAGTGCAGCCGCAGCGGCCGGGATGATTGATTGATTGATTGATTGATTGATTGATTGATTGATTGATTGATTGATTGATTGATTGATTGATTGATTGATCTCAGCCGAATTTCCTCGCTTGTCTTCCGCCATTTTCCATTGTGACACGCTATATACGGGTGTTTCAGAAAATGTGCCCGAAAATTTTATAAATACAAGAAAGGAGATGTTTCTACACGCTGCGGAGTTGCTTTGTTCATGGCGGCGCGCACTCCAAAACAGGTAGGAGTGATAATAAAAACATTAATTACAAAACTAGATCATTTACTTTTTTTTTAAGTTTCCCTTGTAGCGCACTTGCTCTGTGTGATGAATTGTACATTGTGGTGCCTGATGCCTAGTCAGGTACAGCCCTTGCCGTCGCCTTTCGTATCTTCCGGCAATCACGTATTCTCGAACAAACAAATGAATAAATAAAAATCCTGCAGATCCCCCGCATTGTGGGAATTGGTGTCATGCGAAGCAGTCAGCCAGGAAATTGCCTATGACGACTTGTTCGGCATTCAGTGAAGTGCGAGGAGTTGGATCAAGGTCTTTGTGCAAAGCGCATGAGAACACACTCTTTAGTATGCTTAATGCGGGCTAAACAGGAACGTCGGCAGCACTGTGGCGTCTGAATGGTACGATGTAACGTTGGAACTCACGTTAGTAAAAAGCACAGATGTTTGTTTGGTCGAAGTAAAATGCACTATATAGGTGGTGTTGATGTGCTATCATAAGCGTGGTTCGTTGACGTATTCCTACGTGATGGAGCGACGTTGCACAAAAGCACACTGAATGGTAGCTGAACATATGTATTGCTATCATAGTGCTTATCATGCATTGGAAGCGCGATAACATTAGACAAACACCGTCATTACAACTGCAGGCGCAGTGGGTTTATTTAGTCCATATATACCGTGTGGGAGAAGCCACCGTAGCCTGTAGTGGTAGCGTGCTTGCTTGGCAACTAGAAAGCCTGTCTTCAGTGCCCCACTATACCACTCGGTTAGTTGCAGGTGCGTGTGTTTGCTTTTTATGTCTACATTTCAGTGGCATGCGAGGACAAACAATGTTCCTTCTTCAAGCCAAGCTCTCCAAGCCGGCCGTCCCGTGTGTGGTCCGATCAGGCAGTGCACCGTGTGAGGTGCCGAAAACTATGCCTGATTGCAGATCGTTAATCGTGACGTACAAGACGAGGATGTCATGTTAGTGGCGTAGAAAACAGTAATTCATGCTCGTCATACATTTACACCCTACCTCCCAAATTACACCCGGCCTCCCAAATTTCTGGGTGAACGAGGCGACCAGAAGAGCACGGATAGATAGATAGATAGATAGATAGATAGATAGATAGATAGATAGATAGATAGATAGATAGATAGATAGATAGATAGATAGATAGATAGATAGATAGATAGATAGATAGATAGATAGATAGATAGATAGATAGTCTTGAGATGAAATATGCCATTGTCGATTCCTTTCCACGTGGGCGCGTTTCCTTGCCATTGTTGGTGCGTCTGATTTAGTAAAATGTATACGCCTAGTATTTTTAAAATATAAACCTCTATGAGCAGCTACATCTGCTTTCTCGTTTGCGTTTATGCAGCAGTGTCCGGGAATCTAATGGAACAAGATGGTGTGGCCGGAAACGTTGGCCGTATCATGGATATAACCAATGTCTTTAGTCACTGGATGTTGGTTGCGAGCCGAGCACATGTTACAGTTGCTCTCTAAGGCCGCTTTCGAGTCTGTGCGTATGACCCATCGTCCAAGCCCTGGCCTGTTAGACGCTGCTTGACGTGCCGCCCTCGCAGAGAGAACACTCCCGCCCGTTGCGTGTTTATGACACTTGGTAATCTCAGAACAGCGGGAAACGCTAAAACAACTGGAAAATTCCAACTCGTAGCCATGATAGGGTATAGTTCGTGCGTTCCTACCTTAAACAGTATAGGGCTTAATACACACACTTAATTGAGGCACTCCCTCTGAGTTCTCGAGGTGTGTTCTTGCCGTAACATCATGGATATAGCCCAAACAAGAGTGTTACTGGATATAGTTCGTCGACTTAGAAAATCCTAAAGCCCGCCGAAGCACTCCTCCTTTTATTCCTAGATTAAGTAGTCCGTAAAGAACATGTACGAGGCTAACCTTTCTCGATCCACATAGATTGGCAATGACCACCAATAGAGATTTCAATGTCACATGTGAAAATTGAGACACGAACGAATTGGCAACGCCGGATCACATTCTTTGCAGATGGAGATCGCCTCCTACAAGCGCTTTTACCAACCACCTCGAAACTGACCTGGGAGGTATTAAGACTGCCTCAGAGCTTGAAAAACAGTTATAGATTTTTACTTGGGCTAAGAGAGTCACTCCTATCGTGGGCCAGAACACCTCTTACAGCGATTATCGGTTCATATAGTACAACGTATTCATGGTAATTTTGTGTCTACAAACATACCACCATCATGTTCCTGCTCAGGGAAGCCACTCCAAATAAAAAGAATTTCCATGTTGTGGTTACACACTTTATTTACACCGAGAGATACGTTTTAAAGCTTTAAGTTTACGAAAGAATTGGGAAAATAGACAAGAAAAAAAAAGAATCTACCGAGGTGCTCCTTGACATTTCTTACAAAATAACTGGCGAACTCTAGACGCTTCAAGAAACACGGCTAGAAGCCTTTCACGGCTAATGACACGAATCACGGAACACTGGCCACGCAGACACGCTTTCAAGCACCTTCCGGTCTGTGCGAGGTTTCGGGGCGACCCGCTAGCCAACACAGGTAACGCCGCGCTTCCTGTGAATCCATTTCCCGTTGAGCCTGCCTCTTTAGTGCATCGATAGTAGTGCTCGTATGACCTACTGAGCTTCGGGAATCGATGTCTTCAGCCTGTCGCGCGACCTTCGCATTGTACAACGATACGTGCTGCAACCATACACGTGGCATTCAGTGCAAGAAAAGTGCTCGCCACCGGTGAAGACAGCTCTTGTCGGCAGTGCAGCCAGTCTGGAATTCGTTCGCAGGACCATCGACGACATCTTCTACAGTTCGAGGATTTCTGTGGGCTTGTTCACTCATTTTGCTCCGAGTGAACTCGACAAATGTGGGGCGTTCGGCCTTCGAGCAATTGACCATGACGACTAAATTGTTTGTAGTACTGTACTCCTGACGATGTTCATGAAGTCAACAGAACCGACCTAGGGAGCCGCTGCCGTGTCCACAATGCGCTGAGGTAAATTCCGGGCTCTTCAACCAAGTGCTCATTCCAGCTGAACATCAACATAAATGGCAGGCTTCCATCGCAACTTGAGAGGCACTCATTTGCGAGCCTGCGGTGAGAGTATGCCCATGTGCGTCGGCACCGCGACGGTACTCGCCGAAGAAAGTGTGAATGGAAATCACTGTACAGTCATCTGGTACCGCACGGATTCTTTCCGTGGGAGTATTTCTGCTGCGGTTTAGTTACGTTAATCTGGCCTTTCGAAGGCGGAGGCGGTGGGCGGTGACCGTTAAGCTTGTTCCTTGAGAGTCGGCAGCTCCTCACCATTCTGTCTAGGGGACGTGTGCTGGGCATCGCCCAGATGGAGTCGTACCTCCGGCGACTGGGCGAGTGGCGACGCGGCGCCACAAATTTCTTCGGCCACAGCCGGCGGAGGCAATTCAAGCCGACACCACCTTCGGTGATAGACCTGAGCCGACTGCGGCAGGCGCAGCAACCGCGAAGTCAGCAACAGCTGCAGCTGCAAAGCAAGAGGCGTGGGTCCTTCTTCAGGGACAAGGCCACGTCAGCACGTTCGGGCGTGCAGGAGGCTACGGCCAACTGCTGTCTGACGGCTCGAGGTTTGTACTCGCAGTCCACGGTTCCCGGGTTCCTTCAGATGGCGCAAGCTCGGAACCCGTTTCGCATCATCATCTGGTTCGTAGCCTTCGTCGGGCTCGGCTCGGTGGCGCTGAGCAACCTGTACGAACTGATGCACGAATACTTCCAGTACCCACTCACAGTGAACATAAGACTAGAGGACGTCACCAACGTGGAGTTTCCGGCCGTGACCATATGCAACCTGAATCCCGTGCGAAAGAGCCTGCTGTGCGGACAGGAGACGGACCTCGACTACACACTGCAGGAGTTCCTCTGCAACAAGACGGCCGAGACGACGGTGGTGAGCGCGGCAGGAATAAGTATCATTGAAGTTGGAAAAAGTGTCACACCTAGTCTCAGGTTTTACACCTGGGCTTAAAACACCCGTCAGGCTGTTGCACGTATCAAAGCGGAGGGGTAGCAGCTAAGCACACACACTCAAACACGGCAGTATCAAAGTCGTTCAACGAAGCCCGTTGCTCGCAGAAATTGCCACGAATGGCCCGTAATGTGTGTACGTTAGTTTATTAAGCTAATCAGGCATATTAAAACCAGTTTTAATTTGTATCAATTTTATCCGGTTTTGGTTAGTTATTAGCATATTTTTGGCCTGTTTTCAACGGCCGTTTTTCTGAGCGTGGGTACGACGCGAGTAGATGCCGACAGCCCAGGGAGTTAAAGTTGGGCGCCACTAAAGTGCTCCCCACTTTTAATAATGTCTCGCAGTACTATTATCTATAGCAAAGGAAAGATTGGGCTAGGTCTTAACAACAGCTCCTGAGTACCTCAGCTGCGTTTTGCTTCTGTTTTTTATTGTATACTGCTGTGCAATGCTTACTTAGCGCTGCTAGCATTGCGTATGTGAGTAAATTCTCACAAACATGCAGGCAATTACAGAAATGCGCTCCTAAAAAACAGGTAGTGCTACTTACAAACTTTGAGGTAGTAAATGCTTGACGCAACACTCGCTACCTAAACAGTAACGAAAGTTAGCAACTTTACTACCATGGCAGTTTCTTATTCGGATTTTGCGTATTAGCTGTACATGCGGTGTTTAAGTGAATATATCAAATTTATTCTGTTACAAAAGGATAAGACCACATGAAAATGAAGCGGCATGGAACTCTCCGGTGACACTGATTGATACTGACTAATTACATCGTGTTACATTAATAAACGGTGGCTAATTACTACATGTTACTAGCTCGGTGAATATGCCGCACATTAACATGTTTAGGTGACAGCATGTCATGTTCGAACCAAATAAGACGGCGCACACTACCCCACACGGAAGATCAAAACTTCTACGCGACATATGCTCTAACAGCAATGTTATCTCTATTTATGGCATACTTAAGGACGAACACGTTGTGCCAGTGAGTAGACGTGGATTTAGGCATGTATTCGGATAAGTATTCAATGTCTTAAACCCAGCTTCTCATATTTTACTCTTTCCGCACGCGCATGCCACGACGTTGCACGAGACACTTATTCGAACGTAATAAAATAAATATCAGTTTGTCTGAATTCTGCATGAGACTGACAATTACAGCGTAACATATATACTAAAGAGAGTTTTAGCAGCGCCGGCTTACTGTAGGGTAAGTACGGTAATGCCGTACCGTCGTGGTCAGCACGTAGAAAATTTAGCTTCTGAGGACTTCGCCAGCAAGTTTTATTATCTCGTGGCGTTACCGTACTCACCGAGCAACCAGTGCGAGTATTTCGGCTAAAATATCAACGTGTCGACCACGACGGTACGCTATTACCGCCATTACCGTACGGTAAGCCGGCGCTGCTGAAACTCCCTACTATTACCAATGGAGGTAGTGGCGCTGCTAAAACTCCCTATTATTGTTAATGGAGGTAGTGACGTTTACTAACCCGTCGCGTACGCATGTAGTAATGTTTACTACCCCTCCCACACTTAATAGTAACGATAAAATTTACGACGTCTCACCAAGGTGGCAAAGTATGAGCAAAATCTAGTGAAGTTGTCGTAGAGGTACTAACTGGCGTTGTTACTGCGTTTCTTACTACCTCCTTTTCAAGAGTGTATACCACATGCTACTGGAAGGATACGTTGTCCGTCTTAGATTTGTGCATATACTACCAACACAACCACACAGTGTAACTCTAGCCTCACGGTGCTTGTGTTGGTCTTATTCCTGTTCTCTCCAAATGTACTTTGCCGTACCGCCTTCAAACACAGACGCGAGGCGAGGACGAAGGACAGCTCGAACAGTTCGTCATGTGGCTGGCCACTAAGCAGAGGACTGAGCCGGAACTTGCAAAGACGTTGGGCCACCAACTGCCCGACCTACTCAGAACCTGCAGCATCCAAGGGATCAAGTGTGATTTGGACAGGTTGGTAGCCAGACGGTCCTTGCGAAATCATGCTCCGAGACTTTGACGAGATCGGTAGTAGGTGTCAGACATTGTCAAAAAACACCACAGCGATACTACTGTGCCTGAATTTTTAATTTTGACGGTGAATAAATTTGTTGTTTCATTTAGTGGGAAGTCGTTGATAAAGCCAACGTTTCGACAACAGGACTTATCTTCGATCCTATGAAAAACAAGTCCCCTTGTCGAAACGTTGGCTCTAGCGAAGTCCCTTGTTGGACTGTAAACCGCTCCCTTAATCCATTACCTCGTCCGGAACACTGCTTCATTTTGCAACGAAAAATAATGTATAGGTATCTTTAAACGGCTGAAACAAGACTATATATAGACTTTCCCGCATTTGTCTGGACCATAACGTTGAAGAATGGTACGCCCTAAACGTTGTCGATTCCATGTTGAAGACAATGTCTTCCAGAGCCTCTTCTACCGACCGGTGTGCTGTAAAGGGGTGCGATTACGTTCTCGATGTCAACAACAGTTCCTGACCAAATTCAACTAGGTTTGATTAGAGCCTATCGCCAGCAGTGGATTGCAACGCTGAATTGCAAATGGCCGAGTGAAGGCTCATATTTATGCTGGACAATATTTGCGAGTGCTGCCTGCCTATTGTACCACCAATACTATAGCTTCGTTCATTCTTACGAACGATAGAGTTGTCTACTGACTTTAAAAGTACGAAATGTCCAAGATCGAAACATACATTCTCACTTTTTCATACCTTTAACACTAAGAGATGCCGGTGAAGAAAGAGCAAATGTTGTCGCTTAATTAGGTTTTGAACAAACGCCTAGTTTTTCTCAACTGAAACGAAGGTGTTCGGAGCTGCTGCTGCTACTCTCGCCGAACCACTTGCCAAAGTCGCCAAGCATTTACCTAGCTAAGTCTTCCTTGCCTTCAACATATGCTCTAACCGCATCTTCTCTCTGACGGTACAGACGTAATGCGCGACAGACTTAAATTTAAGGGCGGCGAGCCAGTACTGGCAAAATGGGAATTTAAAAAGATAACCCTTCCAAATGACGATTGACACTCCACGGACATCTGCATGTGTTGAATGTCCAAATGTTTTAACGGTGTTCGTTTTCTCTCTCCATTCAGGATGTTCACCCTCGTCTTCAGTTCCAGATATGGGAACTGCTTCTGTTTTCACTGCCACAGCAACAATGAACCAGTATTTCGCTATCGTAGACTTGGAAGGCCCGAACAAGGCGAGTCCTTATAGACAAAGATAAGAAGTGTTTGTGTTAGAGAGGTCAGCCTACACACTTATCCAGAACACGTGCTGACTCCTTGCGGCGTACGCTAGGGCGAAAGATAGATATGGTTGTACCGCTGTGTATCAAAGGCACGAATGCGTTTTTGACTAGTTGACTTAATTGAGTTGATTCGGCTTGACTAAACTTTAACTGGCCCAATGCAGCCGCAGGCATGTATACTGCGGGACCGCTTCCTTTGTAGCGAAGCAAGGAGTCTGACGCCTATATCCTTTGCAGGGCTGGAGTTACTTATCGCAGTAGAGCAGTACGAATACCTCCCCATCACGCCTGAAGCCGGCTATATGGTGATGATACACAAGCAGGGGCACGATCCCGAAGAGGCTACCGATGGCATATTCGTCGCCCCTGGACAGACAACCTACGTGGGCGTCACCGTGGTAAGTGATACATAATCCAGGCCGGACCATCTGTGGTAGGATAGACATTTGGGTGAGTTGGCCATTATATGTCATGGCAAGAAATGGTGCCAACTTTGAGCGCGTACAAATGAAAGGAAATACCATAAGAAGCGATGGTTCTATAATACCACCGCTCTCTCTCCCTCTCTCTCTCTCTCTTTCACGTTCAAAAATCTGCGCTGTTTCTTGCCGTCTGTGGCAGACAAAGGTTTTTATTTATTTTTTTATTTAAATATGGGAACATGGCAATGTAGACTACGTGAGAGCCGGCAGACAAGGGTGTGACATCGCGGTCTCATCATTGATAAAGAGCAGACAGTGTTGTTGTTGTTGTTGTTGTTGTTGTTGTTGTTGTTGTTGTTGTTGTTGTTGTTGTTGTTGTTGTTGTTGTTGTTGTTGTTGTTGTTGTTGTTGTTGTTGTTGTTGTTGTTGTTGTTGTTGGCAGCGGCGGGGCTTGCGCTGAAGTCACTGGTATAGACATATCTATTAATTTCGCGACTTATAGTGATCACTTCGGCTTCGTCTAAAAAAACCAATTAAGGTAATTAACTTCGTTTGCTTGGTCTTTTCTTCTGCCTTAAGCAAAATCAAACTGCAGTAAGAACTGTCATTTCGTCGCCGAATCATTCTTTGTCACTTTTTCTTCCAGAACAGCATATTTCGCCTCAAAGCACCTTATCCGTCGAACTGCGTGCCAACTTGGCCTCCGAACAGTCTCCAACCTAATGCATCACTGGGAAAAGTCTACAGCAGGGCGGTACGTCTTCACTCATGCAGCTAGTAGTGCATGCTTGCCTATCAAACGAGAGCCGGTCGCAACGCCCGCATCAGATGATTCACTTCATTTTGTTAACCTTCGGAAGTGCTCCCCTGTGTATGACGATGTTACTACGTCGTCCATTTGTAAATGAAAACAATGCGCGAACTATCTCGACGCTGAAAGGTGGTCTTTCGTGTCATCCATTATATCGTTGAGAGTGGGGACAATAATATAAGTGCAAGAATAGTAAAGGTACATGGAGAACAATCGGGCGATATGTACGCACGAAGGCTACCGTGCTTGTATACAGGAACAGAAAATTATTCTTGCGATGCGTGAAGAAAAGGAAATGGAAGCATGATGTCAATGTCATGATGTTGGGATAGCCAGCTTTAACCCAGCTTAGCTTCCGGTGCTTTCACTTTTAAATTAAAAAAAAGTGTCGGATTTTCTTGGAACGCTATTATGCTGACTGTGTAGTGCCACATAGACGACGTCACTGTCTCACTGAGACACAGCATGCCAGAGAAGATATTTATCTTTTAGACGAAACGTATACGGAGTGTTCTTGCAGCGGCACGCGCTGAAATCCGTGCAGGGCAGTGTTTAAGAATTTTGCCCCCTGAAAGTGGGCCGCTTTTCCAGCTCGTCCGAAACGGAGGCATACGCAAAGAATGTGCGCGGTCGTTTCGCTTCACCCTCAAAATTTCAAAAGATACGCGAGAAAACATAAAAGAAAAGCCGGCCATCATAAACACTGTTAGCATTCAAGACTCTCAACGTGTGAGACAGACGATCCCTACGAAATGAATGTTCACAGCTCTGCCTCAAGCTGTGTCAGCAAGGAGCCGTGCTGAAAAACTGCAGCTGCGAGTCGAGCTTCATGCCTGCTCCGTCCTACACCCATTACAACGTCTGCGACGTGCTCAACAACAACGGTGAGCATGAGTGACCAGAAAATTTAAAGCCTGTTCCACGCCTGTGAAAAGTGGATGAACAGCGTAGCTGGCAAGAAAGCATTACAGAAAGGCAAGGCGCGCAAAACACGGACACGAGGGAAGAGGAGTGGACAACACGAACGCAGTGCCAAATCCTGCTTCCGAACATTTTCATGTCGACGAGAAAACCGAGTCATAAAAGAAGTTCAAGAACAAAGACCAGTACACACAGTGCCTTGTGCAGAGCGAAACAGATTATTTGCGTTTACACTCCGATGATGATTAATGGAAAGTTGAAATGCCCTTTTTATGAAGGAACACGTTCAGCACACCCCTGACAAATGGGTTACCTTTATTTTACAGAGACCTTGTACTGCGTCGACCGTGTGCGACGACATTATGAACTGGGGCAGCTAGAATGCAACTGCCCGCAGGCTTGCGTGTGAGTCCCTTACTATTAACTCTCGATAGACGTTCACATCGTTTTTACTCACATCGTCTTTACGCATTTGTTTGTTTGCTTGCTTGCTTGCTTTTATGTTTGTTTGTTTGTTTGTTTGTTTGTTTGTTTGTTTGTTTGTTTGTTTGTTTGTTTGTTTGTTTGTTTGTTTGTTTGTTTGTTTGTTCAGTCTTCATCTCTATGCTTTGGCACAGAAAATTTTTAGACTTTTCTCAGTTGCCATAATCCGAGAATATTTAATGTTGGTTTTTGTTCACATTTCTTTTTTTTTTTCTGTGAATATAATGAAGCAATAGCTTGCCTGCATTAGGATGACAAATTTACTTGTGCTCCTACCATCTGCATTACGAGTGTCTTCAACAGACACACTGTCAGTGCACTTTATTGTGACAGTAAGACACCACCAGCTAGTCACCACCGCGCTGCCGCGATGTCCCACATAAATTTTAAATACAATGAGACGTCATCGCGCCCCGCAAACTAGCCCTGTGCTGCACGTTTAGCGTCGACGCCTTTTTGTAGATACAACTAAGTTATGTTCGAATATGAAAATTAGCACCGCGCCTGAAAACAACATAATTCACTTGACTATGAAAAAATGAATAAAGTAGAACAATAAACCTCCTCCTAGCGCAACTGTCGTTGAAATTACAAGAACTGTTTACCGCTCGGAAAGTTTCTTTTCTGCTTGGCGAAAATGAAAAGGTCCTTCCTTACATTGACGAAAACGAGCGTGCTTGTACCGCATAAATAAGAAATGATCGGGCCTTGAATGTCGCGAAAAATTACCGGCTATACCTTATCACGAGATAAGGTATCGCCTATACCTTATCTCCTCCATCTAACAGCGTATAGGGTGGAGGGCGACAAGATACCATTGAAGTTAACATAAGATGACACTGAGAAGCAGCGGACAAATAAGTCTTATGTCACCGATTTGACGGCTGCAGGGGGATGACTGCTTGGAATTCCGTAGCAAGTTCCGTTGGGCGTAGAACACTTTCTTATTGCTCTTTTCTTTTTCTTTCTTTTTTATTTTACACCAGTGAAACGTTATTCTTGAAATCAACATCCATTGCTGCGTGGGCAAAAGACGTGGTGAGTTAACGTTTCAAGTTTTACAAAAATACGCAAACAGCAATCGCGAAATAAGCGTAAGACAATTGCGTGACCTCCGCTACTTACATGTTAATCGCAACCCATATATTGCGGCTAATTAGCCAATTACCTGTTCTTAATTGCTGTTCTCTGAGGGAAAGACGATTTGCACGTTAAATAGAGGTAAAGGTAGCTATACCCAGTATCCCGTTTAAAATAATCCGCTAACATCTATAATGCAGCACACATAACAGGCAATGCAGTAACTGCAATTATAGGCACGTGCGCCTCACAAACGAAACGGGTTATGAGAAGCCGAAACAGAAAGATTAAAAATATATAGAAAGCAGTAGTACATTGAAAACAGTGTCACTTATATAAAGATTGGTATATACTTTTAATGTAAAGAATGTCATTCTTGACCGACCTACAAACTGACTGACTAATTATTGTTTGGTTGACGTTTGAGCTTTTCGTTTATAACTAGAAAGGCTTTTGCAGGGTGGAAGCTCCAATAACAGACAACGGACAAGAACAAGAACTTCGTAAGTGTTGTTCTCCACATATCGAACGATTTCTTTCCTCTAGAGCTGCGCCCGCTCTCAGCGCCTGCTCATTGGCGTTTATTCCTTCTTATAGTCCTGCCAGTTTCATATGCCTCGCAAACAGCACCACCTGTCGCTTGCGAGGCAGTCGTTCTATGCTTCACAGCGAAGATAGCCGGCTAATAAGGCACGAAGTTACTAAATATGCGCATTCACGAAAGATAAAAATAAAATAAACAAAGCCTCAGCATTGGGTCGCTTCAAGTCTCAATGACTATACCCTTAGCCCTTGCACTTAAATTTTGACGTCATTAGCTCCCAGTGTCAATTTTTTTAATTAACCGATCATGCGACGTGGACTTGAAAGAAGACACAATTAAAATTTATCGATCACACGTCTTTTAAGTCTTTGGAAAAGGGGGTAAAGAAACACGGTTGACTTGGTTAACTTTCTGATAGGATTCTTCGTTACGGACGTAGGACCAGAAAGAAAAGTAAAAGGAAAGAAGGGGCGGGGAAATTAACCATGAAGGCGTCTGGTTGGATGCCTTTGCGTTGCGAACGACGAAGCAAACAGAAAAGCGCAAGTATTAGGAACCAGGGTGACTAAATGCTTCTACTGGAGAACTGGGTAGGAAGAGCGCGTGCAAGCGGCCATGAGAGGCGACAAAAATTCAACACAAGCAGTTCCGATAACTCTGCACATTATATCGCGATTTACGCTCTCCCGTAAGGAAATATTAAGCTGTGAAATTTCCAAAGAGACAAATCGCAAAAGAACATACCGCAGTGGCCGTCCCTCGTGGCGGTCATAGTAACGAAACGTGAGAGTACTGCATTGAAGTGCGAGCAAGGTATCTTGTCATAGTATAAAGCACTACGAGTGTTATCATAAGCCGCTGTAAAAATGAAGCAGCTACCTTAGGTTAAGCCGGTTGCTTATGCACTGGTGATCTCTAAGCACGATCAATATAGACGCAGAGGATAAAATTAAAGTCGCAGTTGAACGTTTACTAACCTTCGTTTTGAATGTTAAATTTCTGATCTAGTCAGTTCTAAATGTCTTGCAAAGGGAAGTATAAAAATGGTGCGGAAGGAGTGTATTGATTGTCCTGTTTCTTTCTTTCCGCAAACACGTCTGTGCTTCCCTTCGTAACACTACCTCTGCGCTGCGTCCGGAGAAATGATCTTGTGTTTTCCGGCCTAACTCATTGTGTAGGATGCACACTTAACTCTTGTAAAGGATCATTTATGGTGAACTCTGCAGTTATGTAAGCAAACATTTTCTTTCTTCAATTTTTAACAGCGTTCCTGCCAAAGTGGTCATATACTTCCAAAGCCTCACGGCGCAGAATGTTCGACAAGTGGCTCAGTACAGCGTACGTAGATATGCTTCCTTCGCATGATCACACATGCACCGGTGATGTGACGGTAGCGCATAAACGTGGAAAACAAAGATGCAGCCCAAGTGAGCCGCTCAGCGAGAAAGTTGCACATTACTTTTGCACATATTAAAGATATGTATGCTAAGGAAGAATTAAATGAAGAACGCAAAAGTCGCAGAGCATATCTCGCTAAAAGTTATGCCTAAACGAGCACATAGATCACGTGTGATTTAACGCAAACTTCAGAGATTTCCACAGCTTATATAGCTCTGTGTTTGTGTTTTTCGCATTGATGAGTACATACTTAACAGCAAACGGTTCTAACACAGTTATGTACTTTGTTCTGTGTGCGCAATATGGAAAGTTCGAAAGTATATCTGGGATTTTACGTGTCAAGAGTGTTATATCTGAGGCGCACCTAAGTGGGGACTCCGGCTTCATTTTGACCACCTGTGGCTACTGAAAGTGTACCTAAATACGCGGGCGTTTGTGCATAACACACTCACCGAAATGCGGCAACCACCATTGGAATTAAACCAAACCCTTCCTGCGTGCCGCAGTACCTCGAAGCAAAACGCCCAAGCCTGTAAGCTAAGACGATGCGTAATATGGAATGTTGGAAGAAAAGTTGTGCAGTAAGGGTAACCATATTTTCACAGGTTCTTTCTATGCACATTATTATTCGCGACGGAGGAGGACACAAAGTCTCAGATGAACACTTCATCCAAACCGGATAAGCTAATGACATCGGTTTACAGCAGATAGTGGAACCCACAGGCTACGCTATGCCGCAAGACGTCTGGTAACGAGCTCACTGAGGTGAGACAGCCTTCGACTATCATCAAAGACAGCAGCCCCCACACCCTCCCCGAGAAAAAAAGCTAGCTTTCTTTTTCTTTTTCTTTTTTTTTTTTTCTATGGGCTCGGAGGCATGTACTCGTAAAACGCTCTTGCCCTAGGATTATTCCATGGAGAAAATGTCCGTTAGCCCCGATGCTCGAAGTATCCTTAGAGAGAAGGCGAACGACAAATGGCGAATATTACCTACGGTGGAAAAAACTATGAATTCGATCCCGAACTTAATCAATGCCAAGATGTGGTTCGGTGGCAGTGTAATTAAACGCTCAAGCAGCAATAGCTGGCTTTCCATACACTGCCAACAACCAGCACGCTACTATCACACACAGCAGTGTCCACGATCGACTTATTCGTCGCACTTTCACGGCTACCCGCCATCCCTTTTTGTTTTTTTATATTCCCAGTCAGGCGGCCTGGGGAGTGACCAGACATCTAAAGTGACTTTGCAGTGAGTCAACTAATCTGCCGACGGCGGGGGAGGCTAGGATAGGTCCTTATTCTCTTGATTCCCGTAAGGTTTATTTTGCGCAGTGCCACTAAGGGCAAGTCAGTCCTGCAGAATGCCACCACAAAGTGAAGGAGATGTTATGTAAGGAAATATTCCCATCTGCCGGTTTACGGCACAGAACAAGAAAATATATGCGGGTTTTACAGAAAGTTTCTTGGTAGGGGAAAAAAAAAAAGATAACCTGAATCCGCCTTCTTGAGTTGCCATTATAAACGTTCCTTCGAAGTCTCCGATCAGCGACTATCAAAATGACATACAGCTGCACACATCCCGTTGATGCACGCAATGGTCAATTTTGACTCATTCCACGTGCACCAAGCAGGTCTACTGTCATGCAGTCATGCTTCAGTTCAACGATGTCTATTAGTGTTGTGCAGCTATTAGCACGACATAAAATGCATGTGGTTCTTATCCATGCAGCCTTCGAACCTGGTGAGCAACATGGGCGGCATACTGGGAATGTACGTGAGCTTTTCGTTCCTGGTGATCTTCGAGATCTTCGAGGTGATCGCCCGCTCGGTGCTGGCGGCGCTGCGGGTATGGCGGTCGCGCAACCGTCAGCAGGCGCCCACCAGCAGCAGCGCGTGGTGGAAGGTCGAGAGGCAAGCAGCTGCTCCCATAGTGCCTAGAGACGTTCTACGCAAGCCGCGCTGTGCCTCTCTTCCAAAGACCCTCGGTGTCCTTGTACGAGGGCACTGTAAATCGGTGGCGATGACAAGAAACACTCGCAAAACTGAGATATGGCGACTTCGGCTGAGAGCACTGGTGGCGTTTTCTGTGCACTCGTGCCGTTATCTACGTTCGTCTGGGCTACCGCATGCTCCACGACACTGCAGCCACCGTGGTTGTCGACGGTGGAGCACGGTGCAATCCTATCCTGCAGTGCGCGTGAGCAAACGGCACTACTGTAGCACACGGTGTAGCAAGAGATCCACGCCATTAGACGGCATTATTTTACGCGCGCGGTAATGTTGAATTCCGTGCCTCGCGCTCTGCAGACTTTCGTCGCGTTCGTCTGGCACGAAGCAGAATCGCATTTCGGGCGGTGTTTGACGTGAGTTCCGCTCCACCACCACTGCGCCAGTGCCGCTCAGCCAAAGATACGAATAGTTAAGCTGGTCTACAATTCGTCGCCTCGACCTAACGAAAAGACGGCTCTGGGAAAGAACAAAGGAAAGAAGACCAACCATGAACTATTCCCACCAACATGAGGCCTTGTATAATTAATGGTACTGGTACCAATCATCGCCATGCATGACTTGGTATTTTGAGAGAAATTTTTCAATGCGGCTTTTTTTTTTTGTGTGTGTGTGTGTAGAATGCCTTGCACGAAATCTTACTGTCTGTTACTCCAAATTATCCTCGAAGTTTTCTTGCTAGAGCTAAATGCCTTGTACTTTAATCTATAAGAAGACAGACTCCATGGCAATAGAAAAAAGCAGCGACATGTTGCGAAGACAACATGAAGACTCAAACATTTTTCTCGAGTTGTGCAGTCACTTTTAGACAGTAACTTGCCTCGTCCCCCTTTTTCTTTTCTTAATTTCTCCTTACGTATTGTGAATGTAATCAAAAACATTCTTATGAAAGTTTGCAAATACTTCTTTTTCTAACAGCGAGGTTGTTTAAGCGCTCCAATCAACTGTCAGAAATCAGCATGAAATTATGATAATGAAATCAGTGCGCGTGCACTTCCATGCATTGCGCACGCACGTCTTTCTTCTCTTGTGCTCATGCTCTCATCAGTATCATGATTGTAGTTCAGTTAATAAAAGGACGCTAATTTCTGCAACTCATGCCAGGAGCACGGCTAAGCGTCCGTAGGTGCAGGGGAAAGGGACTGCATCATCCCACTACTACATAATGGCGAGTATAGCGCCATTATGTCGCATTTTCGATGGAGGCGAAAATGCCAGAGGCCAGTGTACTGTGCGACGCCAGTGCACGTTAAAGAACCCCAGGTGGTCTAAATTTCCGGAGCCCTCCACTACGGCCTTTCTCTCCTCTCTATCTCTTTCACTCCCTTTCCCCAAGCCCCACGGAAGCTTAGCCGTGCTCCCTACATGGGCTGCAAAAATTAGCGTCCTTTCCTAAACGAACCACAATCATCATCATCATAGCGCAGAAAGAGCGGGGGTGTGAATGAAATAAGGAGGATGGCCGGACAGCATGACAGTCTTGTGCAGTACAGTGTAGCAAGGAGTGGGAAGTTGAGGGTGAGGGGAGGAAAAGGAGGGCATAGGGTACACCATAGTGTGTGAGAAAGGGAGCTGAGGCTGAGGAGGAATGATGTGAGGCGTCACTTACATGACCATGTAAGATGACGTCATAACTAGTCACGTGTCTCCGCCAAATTTAAAACTTGACAGCACATTAACCACTTACATAACCGCGTAAGATGACGCCACTAGTCACGGGTCTCCGCCAAACTGAAAACTTGGTTACATCACAGTATAATCACTTACATGACGATGTAAGAGGACGTCACGACTAGTCACGCGTCCCCACCAATTTAAAACTTGGTTACAGCATAGTCGTCACATGCACGACCATGTAAGATGACGTCATGAATAGTCGCGTGTCCAGCTTCGCTGTAACTCAGCCTTGCGCAAGCTGAGCTAATTTTTTTCGCTTGTGGTTCATATAAACCCGACTTATATTTCTTTCTATTTTTATTTTTGCAAGTCAGGTTATGCAAGTATGCAAGTCAGGTTATATCATTTAGTTTTTCGCGTCTGTCACACTGAATTTATCAGTTTTGCCATCACACAAGGACGTTAATTCCATATCGATGTTGATTTAGCTCTATTCAACCGACCTTTCGTCTATCCTCCATCCTAGGTATGAGCCACTGCTGTTATTTCACACGCATATATACACAAACGTTCATTGATTTGTGCACAAAAATGTATACGACCATTGATACGATACAAGGGAAACGTGGAGGAGGAGGATAGGCCACCCAGAAGGGCACATCAGTTACCTGCTCCTTCTGGAAGAGGGATACGAAAAAAAAAAAAAAAAACGACGGTAAACCCAGCGGCACAGCAGTTCCGCTCACCGTAGGACGTGCGAAACTGTAGGACGTGCGAAGCAGTGATTTGTCTGTGCTTCCTTTGTGTTGTGCTTGTGTTATGCTGTGGTTATGGCGTGTTTTGCTTATGTTATGCTGCGGTTATGCTGTGCTGTGGTGTGTTTATGTGGTCTTCGTCAAGTTTATGTGTTGTGTGCTCATCGTTTTATACGCGATCATTGTGATGTATGTACGTATTACGCATGTCGCGTTAAGCCCGGTGCATATTCTGTTATTACAATGCTATGCAAGTAACTAACGTATATGTTATTCTATTTCAATGCTAAAGTATACGGATTGCTAGTGTTATGTAAATGACCTGTTATTGTCTTGTAAATACTGTTATCGGCGTTTTATCTTGTGCTTGTCTGCGCTTGTCTTACGTTTAGTTGTTCTCTTCTTGTGATTACCTCTTCTAACGTGCAGCAGCTGGCTCAGGGCAAGCGTGTGTGTTCTGGGTCGAGGGCAACAGCGAGTCCGCTTCTACCTTCTCTGTAAGCCGAGACAGAAGACAGATGACGAGGCTCCCTTTCTTCCTTCTTTTCTTTCTTTTTCTTTCTTTCTTTCTTTCTCTGTCTGTCTGTCCTTCGCATAATCACTATTATGTAGCAGTGGCCTGTGGCCAAGAGTGTGAGCGTTGGGTTGAAGGCAGGGGTGAGTCGGCCTATCCCTCTAGCGTGACAAGTGACATGTGAAATTAGACACCGACAACCCGGGTCCCTAAAGTGCTCCGCACCTAATTAAGCCACTAGTTCGGAGAATACGACTGCAACAGCAACAAGGTGGCGTCCGTTCTTTGTTTCTTAGCGTACCCTACTGCATCAGTCTGAGAAAGAAAGCCCACTTGTTCAAGAGAAGTCGTAGGACCAACTTGTGCAATTCTGTGCGTGCCACTGGGTGCCCGCTGCTTTACAAAGACAAAAATGAAGGAAAACTACAAAATTAATTTCGAGCCGGGCAGGATCTAGCCCATATACAGAGTCATGACACATATGTTGCCTTCGTGTACGTGACACTCATTACGTTACGGCAAAGAAAATATGCAATGCCGCAACACTGCTTCAGTTTGTAATAGCATTTGCGTTGAGAGAGACAATAAACATTAGGGAGAAGCATTCATGTTGTGGTGTGTTCTCCAGTTCTGCTCTAAGTCAAGCTTTTCCTGCACGCGTCCATTGTCAAACCCGTGTCATTCGCACAGCTTTCTGATTGTTGTTGCAGCCCGAACTCTGCTACCGCACATGCCATCATCATCTACAGTAGTTTTGCTTGTTTTGTTTTTATTTTATTTCTCTCAAATTCACGAACATGGTCGGAAGCGAAAGTATACCTCGAGCGGCGCTGTCACACCCGACGTGAGCGCCTGGTGGCTGGACGGTGCGCACTGTACCGCTGCTAATGCTTCGACCACGCGCTCCGTGTTCCGAGTCTCATCTGACGCCGATAGTACGTTGTACGGCGACACTGCAAACCACTCTAACATTTCCAAAATCGGGTGGGATATGTTTCAGTCGCTTCATGAGAATTCGACTTTAAAATGCAGGTACGTTCCACGCGAAACACTAGCTAAAATAACGACTCGTCGAGTTGCATCAAGTAAAATAATAAGCGCGATATGGCCCAGACGTCACTTCTCACACTCGTCAGTCAAGTAGCGCCGATGCTCTCGGGTTATTATTATTATTATTTTTTTTTTTTTTATAGTGGGAACCCATTTCACTCGCCAGCGCTTCCTGGCACCGCTACAAGTCAAGAGGAGAGCAAGTGCGAGCGAGATAGATCGCTGTCGTCGGGACCTTCCGTTCTTTGTTCTTACCACGTCAGCGCCTTACCTCGTCACTGATAAAGGGTGACATCCGAAATGAACGGGGTCACCAGAAAGAAAGAAGAAAAAAATTAGCAAGCCATGTGCGTCAGTGTGTGATAGCATGATAGCAAGAAAGCAACGGTGAACCGGCAAAACGTTAACACGCTTTAGACAAAGGAATGCTGCCTAGACTCGGGCTTAAGTTGAAACTTGCAAGCGTAACATTCATGTCAGAGAACATGAAACCATAGGCTTACGTGGCACACACTACGCAGTACAGGCTTTCATGACACACACTTACCTTTATACTCTGCAAGAGCCATTTCTTTTTCACGTTTGGTGGGCCAGCACGGTCAGCGAACTAGAATGTTTCGCGGTCTTCGACAACTGATATAACCAGATAAGTCAATAACCGGGCATACAGAGCACGTTGCTACCACACCGCAAGCGGAAACCGCGCCCACGTGCACAAGCACAGGTTGCTCAAGCTGCTCAAGCCACAGAGTTTTCACAAAATACTAGAGGGAACTCTGGCGCTGCAATCGTTCAGGCGTTCAGGTGCCATGGGAATGATGGGTAGTGTTTGTGGCTTCAAACGTTCTGGTGGATTTGTTTATCGCTGTTTTGTAGCTTCAGTGGCGCTACTTACGCGACGAAGGCGGCGGCTGTACTGCACGCTTTACTGTCAGGCTGCCGCATTTACTAACGTCGCTTGCAATGATGGGGGGGGCATGCAGTCTGTTTCGGTGGTGCTTGTTGCGGTGTTTGACCTAACTTTACAATTTTATCAATATTTTCGCCGCGTCTCGCGAACATTAGCGATGCTGTTTGGCGGTTTTGCGTGTGTGTGTGTCAGATGCGACAGAAACAGTAAGCGTGGAGCCGCTTTCACGGCTAACATACATTCTTTGCAACAAATCTGTATATCTCGTACTACAGAATTTCAATGGCGCTCATAAGTTCAACGCCGACAAAACGCGCCAAGCAGGCGCACAGTTACCGTGCCTAGCAGACGCCGACTGGACGATAGCAGTGCGACGCTCAAAAAATCAGCTCAGATCAAGGCTCAGGCGCAGTTTAAGGGCACGGCTATTTGATTTCACATCATGTTCTTGCATAAAACCAACCACCAAACGCTGGGCGATACTGCGCTGATGCTACGGCTAAAGTGGGCTAGAATTAGCCCACTTTACCACGCCCTCGCGTAGTGGCCCGACCCATATAGTTTTTAAAAATGCAGTACCTACACTTCAAGAAGCCAGCCAAAGCCCGCTTGTTATATTTAAAAGACGCACTCAGCTTTTGAAAACATTAGAACGTCGCCAGGCCCGTAGCCAGGGGGAGGGCCCTAGGGGCCCGGGCCCCTCCGGAAATTTTATTTGGGAGGTAGGGTTCATAACATAGTGTAGTGCTAATAACATAACATTTGAGCCTATTAATAACGTTGCATTTTAAAATACACTTATTGTACAAAAATGCAATTTTTACCGAAAATAAATAATGAAAATAGATATTTTTCTCAAATAGTCAAGGCCTCCAGCAAGTGGGCCCTCCCCGAAACAAATTCCTGGCTACGGGCCTGAACGTCGCTTACAAGAGCAAAAATCTTTCTTTTCTGTTCGAACACAACTATACCTGGAACTTAAACCTTTATTGATGCTGCTAAGTCTGGGCACAAGTAGAACAGGCAACATTGCCATTATCTTATAATATACTTGTGAGGATGCTAAATTTTTAAGCGTTCGGTATTTTTCCAACAGCGTAAAAGCAACAAGTACCTGTGCACGCACATAATTATTGCAAACTCTTCTGTTTTAGTGCAATATTTCGTCATAAACAACTCCTTTCTTAAAGTAGCAAAGCCGTATGAAGCCACAAGAATGAAGACTAGGACTTGAAATCCACGTCATAGCCATCATTCTTATGTTGGCTGAACTGCCTTGTCTATAACTCCTACATACACTAGCGACACATTTCCCTCTAGTGTTTTGTAGATACCCTATGGTTTATTTATTTATTTTATTTATTGGTACCTCAAGGGTCCCGAGGAACATTACATGAGGGGTGGGCATCAGAAGTAAGAACAAAAGATAGAAAAAAGAAAAAAATATAGTAATTAACAACAAACAACAATAAGAAAATACGAAATATAAATACAAAAGGCCACTAGCAGCTGATGATTGGCTCGACTTGACTGCTTAGCACGCTGCAGTTTTGATTTCACCTATAATTCCACCTGTAATGCATGCGTGCAAGTCACACCACTGAAGGTCACTCCTATCACTCGGCCTCGACGCAGCCAACGCACAATATCCGTAACGGCTGTGTGGTGCAGAATGCATCAGCACTTCTCTCTATGTGCAGTTTGGCACAATTAGCAAACAGTTCCAATAAGAGGCAATATCAATGATAAAAATTAACACATGGAGAACTCTTTTGCACAAATACTGACGGTGTATATTTATTAAAAAGTCTCCTGCATATAAAAAAAAGAACACTCGATGTCATATAGATACAGTAGGCTTGGGGAGTCTGTAGCATCTCCTCAAAGAAAGGCTAACAGTCAATAAACAGGTCGAGTCTTCAGCGCCTTTTCTTGTGAATAGGTACAGCCTAGAGAATCTCAAACTCGTCGTCTGAGGTGTCAAACTTGCGCTCTTGTTCCAGGACAGTGAATTCTGGGAAATAAGAATACCCAAGACACAGCAGTATTGCATATTTTCCCAAGAATATTGGCACATGAATGGGACATGACACAGCACTAAAGTCTGACTTCCATGCAAACAACAAGACTAAGCCAAATATTTCATGCTAATTAAACTGCCCATTTCTGCTGTTGACATTAGGATTAAATTATTCTCAGAAATACTTCACGTCTCTTATAAATAAAAGCCTTGCAGACCAGACCGACCACATTATGCTGTGTTACAGTTGAACCCCTTTAGAATAAGGGACAGACACCAGGGAGGAGTTTATGCCCCTTACATAACGGTATTTTATAAGCAGGGCGCCATATTTTCACTTTCTGACCAACACTTATTTCGATATCGGTGCACAAGTGATCACAAAAGAAGGCTACAGCCTGCTGCAAGGGGTTTGTTACATACCATTTGCCTTAATTAACCTTGGGCAATTTGCTTGGTGGGCAGTATCAGTCAAAAGATAATTCCTCTTTTCTCCATCACAACTTCTCACTTCAGATGGTTATCATTTCCCCTTGCTTCCACAATGAATCAACTGCAGTTAGCAGCCAAGAGCGGCACATTCAGAGTTAAAATATCTGATGCAAGGAAGAAAGACTGCTGACAAAAGTTTAAGGACACTATGTGTCCGTCATAAACAGTCGTCCCCAGGAGCATGCCTGTTATAATACAAAGGAGGTCTAAAAGAGGTATAATAGAGAGATTCAAATATTAACCAGATGAGATTCCATAATCCTGCTTGTTTAGCGCCTATCCACATGAATTACACACCAATTTAAGTTGTTTTTTTTTTGTTACTCCTGGTGTTTAACTTGAAAGAAGCTTTGTATTGCAGCAATATGCAAAGTCTACAACTCTATAATACCCAGTATTGCTCAGGCATCAGCATGGAGGTTCCAATCACAAATGCTCATAGACACACATTGGCAAAACAATAGAAGTTCCACTGAGCTGACAGCACCAGAATTCGTGTATTAGCTACACCCTAACGAAATTGTTGTGATCTGAAGCGGAGAACTGACAGTTTCTTCTCACGTTGCCTCCGTCAACTGATTGTTATGACCATGGACATAGATTGCACACGTCTAAACCACTAGATGCGAAAGAGATATAATTCCTTATTTCACATAAATTACACCACGATCATGTTTCCTGTCTTGGGTTACCACTGCCTTATCACTCTGTGTCACAACCAAACTTGACGTTTTCTATGTAAAACAGTTTCTGCCACTAATACTACCATGCATCCTAAATCCAACAAAATACCTTAAGTGATGACGCCTATGTTATTAACTGACACGTTAGCTCTACCACTGGTTTCTGATTTCGTTTTTAATTAACTGTCAGTATTTCATATCTCACTCAATTTTCTGCTTTTTCAATTACAGGCAAACCACTGACAATGTTTATGGCTGTTCATGGACACTTTGATAAGTGAATCGATTAGCAATGAATCATGCAATAAGACAGATCTACCATTCCTCGATGGCAGAGGAATTTCAGAAGAGGCATCAGATGATACTTCATGCTGTCATGCGCTTTCACAGAACCTGAATATTCCTGTCATCACAGAACCTCAACATTCCTGCAATCAATATTCCTGTAGAAGGCATATCAACCGAACAAAAAGCTTAATTATTTATTACCCATCTTAGTATCACAGAAATGTTGTTAGATCTGGTTTTAACCCAATTCAGTATACCTTCTTTTTTGTGCATAAGTAGCACAGTCAGGATTTTACCCAGGGTAAATGTATTGTGAGATTGCGGGAGATTTAGAGGAGGGGGGGGGAGCAATCATTTCACACAATATGCAATTCCCATGCTTTTACAGGAGTAACTCAAAGGCGAATAAAAAGCTACATAATAACAACAATAGCTACATGATGATGACATTTATTCAGCATTTTACCCCAAGTTCTTGAAGAAGCGTGAAGCTGTTCCACAAAGCAGTGCACACAGAAAATAAACAGCAAATTGAACAGACCAATGAGCAATATAATTCTCAACGAAGTTCTCCGGCACTCTCTCATTTTCGCTGATTCTGGCGCCTTGTGCAGTGATAAGGGCGCTGACATGGCAGCCGGTTAAGTTCTAAATTACCACAGCAAGACGTCTTATGTGTCTAGTGAGTCTTGCCAAACAATAAATCTGAAAGCTAGCTCTTCAACTGCAATGCCAACATTAACAGGGCCTTTGAAGGTGTACATTGGACATTCGATGAAAATGACAGTGGGGAAGCAATATGGAAGGGGGGAAGGTTGTGCCACTGCTGCGTATGCTAGCACTATTAAAATTGCTTCACCACTTGTTTTACCATTGTGACAAGTTTTTAAAATTCACTGTATAACGTAAACACACATTTAGAGGCAAACAACAAGAAAGAGCACCAACCACTGCTTTGTGGCTCTTCATCAAGCCGCTGCTGCTCTTCTGCAAGTTCTGGCCATCCGAGTGGTCTGTGCTCCGTGATCTCAAATAAGGGCTGCTTCATCTGGCTAATCAAGTGCTAAAAGGTGGATTGAATAAGAAATTCAGGACAAATAGTATCCAACAAGCGAAAATACATGCATGACACACAAACCGTAAGACATGGGCCTTCTGAAAGTGTCTTGCAGAGTTTCCTAGACGCAATGTGTAAAAACTCACATGTCAATGCGTCAGCCGTATACAGTAAATATGAACACCCCGAAATGTAGTTTTCTTATGTAGCTGACAAACTGCACACAGCTTTCAAACATGAAGCTACCGCAAATCCCAACCAAGATCTTATTTTGAGAAGTCTGGCCCCATCATGCACATTCAGTCTGTGCCTGTCTGTCTGTGTGTACGTGCACATGCGTGCACATGTGCACAATCTGCATAATATTCTGGAAGGGGAAGGTTTAAAACACTTCATCTCCACCCTCTTGGGTATGCCAATGTGAGACATCAATCTCGATCAGTTCAGCAGACACAAAAGATGCAGCATTTTAGCTTAGGAAACAGGTTCTTAAAGAAATAAATGGAAATAAATAAGACACTCACTTTGTGCGCCAAGTTGCACCAACTGTCAAACTCCGCCTCTGTTGGCAGGTAGAAACACTGACAAAGAAAGCAAAGCAAGGAATGCACTGCTAGCCACCACTGAAGAAGTACAAACATATTCTACAGTGTTCAAGGTTGCGAGATAAACCAAATAGTAGATAGTTATAAATTTCTGGTTTTTCACGCTTTCTCATGTTGTCAGGAGCCACCTACCCAGTAGCAAAAAAAAAAATTTATGCAATGCATTAAGGAGTGTTGCATAAAGCACCCAACACAGCTTTTTTTGTTTTTTACCAAAGGGTTGTCCAAGTTGACATCTCCTCACATAAACATGCAGTCATTAGCCATGGCGACACCAAGATGCCTTTCAAAACTATGACATCAAATAATGTCGTCACAACAGCTAAAACTGCAGCCTAGGAAATAATCGCCCAGCATTCCACAGACATGCGCTACGTGCTGCAAGGTATTTGCAGTTCCCTCACTGCTCCTCATTGCGTAAAGGGGTAGAGAATACCTTTTTGAGTCAACATGGCAAGTGCAAGCTGCTTTTGTTCTTGCAAAGCGACATTTGCTCCCCTTCTCCAACAAGAAGGCAGCAGCGAACGGTAGTGGCCGCATGCACAGACAGATATATTGGCACGTGCACTTGTTTTCATTTGTTTCATGGGAATCACCTTTATCACCTTCGTGTGACGCACGTTATCGCTCTGGACAGGACATACGTAACTTGCATGCTGCTTGCTGCTTCCTAAATGGCGCGAACTGTTCTATGAACTCTGCATGCCCAATGTGTATAGTATTTTAGTTCTGCCCAGAGTGCACGTAAACGTCACTGATTATACCAGAATGCACTGCGATGCATCTATAAAAGCCGACACTTTTTGCCACTGGTCGAGTTCTCTTATCAACGACCGATGACTCTCACCATTGTTGTTGTAAAAGAAAAGCTACATCCCTTGCTGCGTAGTGTTTAACCCAATAAAAAGTTTGATCTCTAACAGCTCGGATTCTGCATCATTTGTCGTCACGACCACAGGACAATATCCGAAGATGCTCATACTGACAGAGTTGTATACAATAAATCCTCTTCATTATTGGCTTCCATCCTGTCGTCATGCGTGTCCAGTGTTTATCCACATAGGTATAGCCATGCTCACACCAACATGAATATCATTAATCAACTGCTCTCTGCACTTACAAAGTGGAACATGTTTTGCAACACATTGTAATGTTGGCCACACAGCAAAGCAATTAACCTTTATGAGATAAAAAGCAATTGTGATGACTAATCTGTAAGTGTATGACGAGCCACAACAATTTAGCATTCAGTGAATACACTAGGCTGCATAGGAACTGTCAAGTATTTATTGCAACAAATTAGCAAGCTCTACCTGTCATTATATAGCACAGGCGCATTTGTCTAGTCATTTTCAGCTGCACACTACCATTATGCCACATGCCTCAGCAAAAATGGACTCCACTGATATGGCACATACGCAACCATGAAATCTCTTTAGAAAAGCTATTGCATCTGTCCTCATTGACTAGAAGTATACAAGACTATTATTGAACAATTTTTCCTTACACTTCAGTTACAAAGGGCACATTTAACCACAATCAGGCCAAAACGAAATCACATTTCTTTATTTCAGTTGGCTCAATTCCACACCATGCGCAAAGGACCAAATCATTATCAAGAACTTGAAACTCCTAATGGAAGTAACTGCAGTCAGATCAGCCACAAGACACCCAGGTATTACCTTGAACAAATGAGCTATTAGGAAAGCATCACTGCCATGTTTGTACACACAGCTGAACCCTGATATAACAGATAACGCAAAATGGTCAGGCTTGAGTGGAATACTGACTGTAATTATGCACGACCTAAAATTTCTTCCCCTTTTGGTAAGCATTGGTTACACTCCATATATGACATCGATTAAGTATTCTATATGGCTGATAGGACAGAATGAAGAGACACTAGCAGCATACTGCCGTCTCATTTCTCACTAGAGCAACGGATGGGTCGAGCTGGCCAATGTCCATCCTGCTGGCATGGGCACAATGGTAGCTGTCGTCCTCAGGACACTCAACATCCAGGTCAACTGCAAGTTGTGTGGTGTGTGGGTCCAAGAACACTAGGTCGTCACCTAGCCAAAAAGATCAAAGACAACAATATTCATTTCAGATGACTAGGACCACCATCATGTAAAGTAGAGCAGTGGGTTCTTTAATATAAAAGCTGTGTGCCACTTGGGATGGATACAACATAGGGCAGTGTACTAGTAATGCTCCTTTCCATGTCCCTGATTGGGGCAATGCTCCACAAGAGAGGCAGTCATTGATGAAACACTGTAGATATTCAAAGGGAAAGCCAACTCCACCACATGAAGTCCGTGAATAACTACAAGTTCAGAAGAACTCCGTTAGACGATTTTATTGGGTATGTCTCCACTTCAAAAGAATAGTGTCAACCTAAAAGATGCACTTATCTTTGAAAAGGATGGGTTGTGCGAAACTGTCTCCCGCCTTAGCAAAAGATGCACTACAGTCACAGGGTAAACCCCTTTGTTGCATGCTTTCTCATTTTTATATTTCAGCCTTCCCCTCCTCCCCTGCTCCTTCCTGTTTCCTGTCTTATTCGTCTGCCTTTTCTTAATTTCTTTTTTTTTTGTGTCGTGTTTCTCTCCCTCTTCATTTTTGTGGTCATTTACTTCCTCATTGCCTTCTTTCTGATCATCTTATCCTTCTTTGTCAATTTGTTGTCATCTCTCTTCTTTAGCGAGGTCATCTTGTTCCTTTTCCTCTTTGTCACCTTCTTCCTCTTTTTCGTCATCATATTTTTCCTCTTCCTCATCACTGCCTACTTTGTCTCCTTCATAGTCATTCTCTTCTTTATCATTCGCTTCCTCCCCCCTGAATTTTCCCTTCTTCTCTTCCACCATATTCTTGTACTCCTTCGTCAGCGTCTTCTTCCTCTTCCTCCGTTTTTCTTTATCTCCAAACCACAGATGATGACTGCCCAAATATTAGGTTCCAAAACACCGTTCCTACTACCAGGGTCGTGGAAGAGAAACCGAAATGGCTAACTAGGTGATGAAGGGACAGGGATGCGTGACACTGCTCCTATTAGGTTGGGTTCAAAAGGCACAGAGCATTTTTCTCACTACAAGCAATAGCAGTTACGGATATCAGTGGCAGTGGATTCCTGCACTGCCACTGAAACCGGCCAATGTAATGAGCCCACGGTAGCTTACATTGTAGAAACAGAGTATAAAAGGGAGAGACAGATCAGAGAGCATAATGATTATGACTGTCTTGCTGACCACAACTGCACGTCATCGAATGGCACAGGTACCCCGATACCACGTGAATGTAAACCAAAGCCTGGGGGGAAAAAAAGAAAAGAAGAAAATTTCCTTGTCATTGTTTTGCCGTCGCCGCATTGGCAGAACGAGATCATGGATGACTTTGCATCGCTATTGTATCGCAAACTTTTTTATCCCGTGTAATAAATGCACCCCCTAACTATGAACCCCAGCAGACCCACGAATAGCCACTCTGTGGCCTTCCCACTTCACTCGATCCGCGAAGTTCGGGCACCTTTCGCCATGGCGATTGAAAACTCCAGTGTCCTGATAAAACTCCCGTTCAAAGCCATGTGCAAGCAGCGGTGACATCGTTTACTTGGACTGCTGCATTCCTCTGCGCTACTGCAGTTCCTTTACACCACTCACTGCGGTGTGTTGCACAGGCTGGCGCTGCTAAGCCTAAGCATGGTCGAAGCATGGTCTCCGAGATTGCCACGATGCATTCTCAGACATCATGCTTTAACGCGCATGACTGAGAGGCTGAACACAGATATGAAGGAGATATGGGTGATGATGAGCCATTTTGCATGCTGTTGTGGGAAATGTATGGCCACCCGTTATGGCCATCCGCAAACACGACCGAATGCTGATGTGGCTGGACGTCTCGAAGATTGCATCAGCTAGGATCATTGGTCTATGCATCGTGTGCATTGTTATGAGAGGGACCTGCAGTGACATAGATACTATGGAAACTATATGCGCGCCGAAAACCGCCGCGTACCGCTCGTTCCGTTTTTTTCGCTGTTGACCGTTCAACAGCGTCGCCATTTTCGATGGCGAAAGGTCACTGCATTAAAACAAAACGCAGCCACCATAAAGGCTGTCGCCACGGGTGCCAAGCCACATGGTACTGACGCTACATAGCTTTTTTTTTTTCTTATTGCTTTTTAAATAAAATTTAATCGCACGAGTGGCTCCAAGTATTATCGCGAGCTGCAATGCCGTCTTTATTGCTCGTTAAAATGTCTTGCTCAGCTTGAAAAAAGGCTGGCGTAAAATTTACCCCATGTGATATACGCACCCTCCAACTTTGCTTGTTTTTCAGAAAAAGAAAAGTGTGTTATGCAAATAAATACAGAAACTTGCCTTCATAAGTCTCATCAATGTGCTGCAGCGTATTTTATTAACTTCTTTTGAAGCTAATAAATCTTATTGTTATGTTACCTCCTGTTTTGCAACTCTCTATTACTACACAGCAGTTTGATATTCAATTCGATATTTGAGGCCTGTTTTTTTTTTTTTTTTTTGCCTTCTTCGTATTCGATTCGTATTCGACAATTTCAGTATTCGCACACACCTAGTGCCACCTTTTTTCTTTAGCTTGTCTTTCTATTTTGCTTTATGAAGCACGTCAATACAGTTGAAGACCAATATTTCGGACTCCATGGTGATCGTAAAAGAAGTCTGAATTATGAAACATCTGAAAAAACAAATGCATCAAAAAGAAGACCATTTTGTTTGCGTTTTAAGGACCCTGGGCTAGGAAGAAATGGTTGATCCATTGCTCCATGCATTTCCACTTACATGGGACCGAGTCCGCGTGTATTTCTGGCAGTTTGCTACAATACAAGGACAGCAAACGCTCTAGTCAGATCCACACATCAAAGCTCTGCAGCTCACGGCACATATTCCAAGACGGAGTCACTCTGACATTGGGAGAACTTGTGCAATTATTACATAATTGTACAGTTCGGCACACGATGACACCACGCCACGATGTTGACAATGTCTTCAAATGTAACAGTGGCCGGAATCGCCACATCACAGCTTCGAGGTCATCAACGATATCTGTATTTCAACTCATGATTGGCAGCAGTTCAGGCTCTTGCGTTGCAAAGTCAGGCTCAATTGCAGTCAGCAAAAGTAAACCCGGTGTGATGGAAGCAGTGCTGATTACGTCTGCTCGCACTGTTTTCAAGGCGTCGGCAGGTATGACACATTGTCAACACCATGCGCCTGCCTCGTTTTCATTGGCATGCTCGTCGGCGCGGACTGCGAGGCCATCGTTCGTACCACTAGGCGTGACCTGTCGCTTAAGGCGGGACGTGACGTTGGAAACCAACTTTCTTATTTCTTTATGGATTTTGATGAAATTTGGTAGACTTATTAGCAATCATTCTGTGATACTACTGTATAAATTTCATGAGCCTATCTTTAAAACTTTCTGATGTACAACAATTTCCTCCTTCTGACCTTGTTCCGAGCCTCAATCGCTTAAAAAATGTGATAGAAAGCTTTTTCAAAGTGCTGCGAGCTCTATGATGAATGGTCGAGGGCGAGACATTCTTAGATTTTTTTATTTGCAACACAATTTTTTTTAGTTGTCGTTTTTTACAAGGTGACTGCACCACAAGAGCTCAGGCTGTGAGCAATTAGTCGTATTGTTAAATGTCGTGAAGGAAAACTGGAAAAGCAAGAATGTCACGCCCTGGGCAATTCTTCTAGGAATATAGGAAAAAAAACGGAACTGAAATAGACCTAGTAGTCATGAAGAAATCAGCGGAACAAGCAAGGCAAGGAGCAAGAAAAGTCGTTTTGAGAAAACGGCTTTCAAAGTTGTACCTTGGATTTTTATTACAAAAGGGCACTGAATACGCAGTGTTTTGTGTCCTTTTTGATGCACGGCTTCTTGAATGTCCTTTCTTTAGTTTGGTATGCCTTGCTGGCCTCCTTTTTCCTAAAAGACACCTTTCTTTGCTGCTCTGGGAAAGGCATGTTGTCCAGGCTACAGTCAAAGTGTTGCACAATACTCAGCATAAGCATGGTGGGCTCAATGACTGTACTTGAAATACTGCCTCATGGACAGATCTGCATGCCAGAAAGGCATTGGTACCAGGGTACACAAATACTGGCAGCAGCTGTCTCACTGGAAGGTCTGGACTAAGCCTTCAGATTTTTCTGAAATGTTTTATGGTGCAACCCTTTATGTGAGATGTTGACTGTTGACCAGTATAATTAGTCAGAGCTCCTAGCCTCTTTTCAATACTTTTGACAGCCTGCACAGCTCTCCTATTAGCATAGAAAATCTTACGATATTCATTTCGCGGCAACTACTACCGCTAGAGTTACTGTATATGTTCCCCTACATATACAGTAACTCTAACCACCCCTTCGCGAGAGCGCTGCCAGACGCGCGTAAACGTCAGTATCATTTGCGATGCTGACCCATATCTAGTTCCTCCTCAATTAAAAGTTATTAGGAGCGGTGCTGACTCCTACAACGCCGAGAAACGGGTTCAAGGCCGTGATTTTAACGATCGGAAACTCGTTCGCTTTTTTGCGTACCGGCGCCTGTCATTCCGTTTTCAGCGCGGTCGCACACACACAACTTACTGGCACGTACGCGGCGACCTCGCGGAATGCGTTTGGTGATACAAAATGCGGCTCTAGGCGCGCCTGAAGGGTATCATCGATACTTGCGGACGGCGTGGCAACGTGAGGAGATTCGGGCACATCCGTGGCGCGATCGCTACATGCAGTCGGCAACGTCGGACGCCGCGCGACGTGGGCAAAGGTGCCACTCCCGCTCGCACATGATGCTTCGCCCGCGGATGAAATGCCGCAAAGCGACCCGTCAAAGTTGACAAAAGCAAGCATACCGGCCGCGCGCGAGTGATCGGGAGCGGGCACCATCGGCACTCGCACGCGTTACTTCCGAAACTGCGCTCCGCGCGCACCGACAGCGAGCCGAAAAGTCTAAACGCGCCCATCACAACAAAAATCCGCCGCTGAAAGTACGTTCCGCAAATACCGACGATAATGGCGCGCTGAGATGTCAAGAGGCGCACAAAGCACTCGCGGAGTCCGCTGCCAAAACGACGCGACGACGCCGACGACGCTCCGTACGCGCTGACGAACATGGCGACGCGATCGTCAAACGCGCGGCGCCACGAGCCGCGAGCGATAAGATATCAGCTTTGGAATCAGCTTCCGTTCTGTCCACACACCGCACGATCGCCGACACTGCAAATACTATCGGGGAAGGCACGCACAGACGAACATACAGCGCAGAGAGGCGCGGCGGCACGGTAGCAGAAGACGCGGACCGCCAAGGAGACCAATGGCGAGGCTCCGATTCGTCACGTGACGGGCGCGGCCAATTGGAGACCTCGGCACGGCCTTGAATCTTTTGCTTTTTGTGCGCTTGCTTCTGTATGGAGGAGCTGGCTGAAGCGGCAGATTTGAAGACGGAGAATTGCGCTTTCCAACGAGGGCAAAATGGCGGCGCTCGGTTGCGCCGTTGCGGAGATATTGGGGCTTGAAAACTGCCGTTTTTTCACGATTTCTATCGAGTTTTTTCGCCACGTTGGCCTCTTTAACATTTTTTTTTAGCACTTCTACGCGGTTTTCGGCGTTCATATTTCGGAATCAGATAAAAAAGGACTTGTAGAAACTGAATATGTGGTTTTCAAAAAATCGATTTTTTGGTCATTTTTCGCGATACGAAGGCCGCGTCCCCCCTTAACATCACAAGAAAGATGTCCTGGAACACAAAATAAATAAACAAGCACTAAAGACGGCGCATGAAAGCACTATCATGCGATCGTGGACCCGACACGACTAGCCCTACTAGCAATCGCAAACCACGCGCAGGGTGCAGGAACAGGTTGCGGTGATCGCAATGACGGAGCGACGTGGCTCGAAAACTGGCGCACTGTGACCAAAACTAAGCCTCAGAGATTGCAGTTTTGTATGCAATCTCCGAGGCCATACTTTCTCTCATCGGGGCGCTGGAAGATATAATGGCAGTCTATTCAGTGTGCTCGACAGCCGTGAATGGAGTCTGAATAACCGAAATATTGGTCGTCTTAACGCATTAAATCTATGGGGACACTGTCAGTACCGCACGACTGTCCGAATTACCAAGCATGTCCAAATTATCAGTTGGCGACCGTACTAGCAGCAATGCAATGTGGACAGTGATGAAGTGCGTATGTGACCTTCACTCGCTCCTGAAGTGTGGCTCTCTCGAAAGCAAAAGACTGTCTCCTTAAAATCTCCCCACTTCTTCACTACATGGAGGTTTTGTGCATTCCAGAGATAATTGTGATGTACTGCACCTGTTTTTCACGATGCCTACACTGAGAAGTGTGTGTTAGTGAGTGAGAAGTGTGTTAAGTGGTATGCAGGCTGTCAGACAGAAGCTTGCTGCGCTCACCTACAACACCAATGATGTACAGCGCATGGTTTGGCTTGCCACCAATGATGCCGAGAGACTGCTTCAGTGCAAATGTTCTCTACAAATGAGAAGGAAAGACACAATTTAAACACTGACATGAATGTTGCTACAGGTTACAATGAGTAACAAAGGTAGCACATCATGACCTTGACAAATTTCCCAACTTCGTAAAATGAAACACAAGAAATCATAATGCATTGTTTTTTTTATATAAAGAAACAAACATGACCCTCAAATAATAACTGGACTACAACGGAACCTCTGTTCAACAAAAGTTTGTATTAACACAGCAGCAAAATACAGTCACTATTGTCTCCCAATAAAACACTCTCCCAACGATTTCCAGTGCACCCTATCCCGAGGAAGCTGGTTCCACTTTATGCCCGCAAACTTAAATCGCTCCACTTAAATTTTTTGCCTGCCTGTGTTGCATTTTCCCTCTCTTGATACCCATTTCATTGCTCTTACTGTCCACCAGTTATCTGTGCTCCTCATGACATGCGCTGCCCAGGTCCACTTCTTTCTTTTAATTGATAAGATAATATCAGCTACTCCTGCCTATTCCCTGCTCCATTCTCTCATTTTTTATCTCTTAGCGTTACACCTATAATTTTTTCTCTATTGCACGCTGTGTACTCCTTAATTTCATCTCTAGTTTTTTGTTATCCTCCATGTTTCTGCACCACACGTTAGTACCGGGAGAGTGGAGTGATTAAATACTTTTCGCTTCAGTGACAGCGGCAAGTTTCCTGTCATGATTTTGGAATACCTTCTAAATGCGCTCCAGCCCATCCTTATTCTACACATAATTTCCTTTTCATGGGTAGGGGTTCCTGTTACTAACCGTCCAAGGTGTACATATTCGTTCACACATTCTGGATAAAATTATTTTTCCAGCCCTACTATTTCTTTATGTTCGCAACAATACATTTTACAGGAATTTGCTGCCACCGGCGACAGATCAAGTTTGGCTTGGTGGTGTTGTATAAGATCCAAGTTTGGTCCCCCACTAACTTTTCAAGCATTGGAAAGATGGCCCAAAACACACAAAAAAGTGGAGCACACAGCAACAAAGGGTCTCAGTGAACGCATTTCACTGCAAGTGTACAGGGCAAGCTCATTAGTGCATTCTTGCTCACTTTCATCAATACATTTTCCTTGCTCTCAACGATAGGCCTTTCCAACAAGATCTCCCTCCCTCGATGCTGCCACTCTCACCTTGAGGCCACAATAGTAAATTGGGTTGATTTCACTCAGGCCAAGCCTCAGAGGAATGAATAGCACAAGAGGCTTCCAAGAGACTGCTCCCGCAGCTGTGGCTCCACCATGCGACTGCATTCGATTTCTAATACCATCCTCGGTGTTCATTGTCTCTACTCTGCATATTTTCCCTGGAAAAATAAAAGCACTGTCAGAGACACAGCAGGTGACTAATGACGTCAGGCGCAATGTGCGTACAAAATTTTAGCAGTGCAAACTGCATTAAACCCATTCAATGCTGCTGTAATCTGCAAGCAAAATGTCATTTTCAGCTTAATTAAAGGGGACATGAAACACTTTCTCAAAATTTTTATGATGTGCATATCTGGAGTCCCGACCCTCCAACTATATACAGTAAAACCTCGTTATAACGAACCCGGATATAACGAATTATCGGATATAACGAAGCAATCGCAATTCCCCTTGAAATTTCTATAGATGAAATTTATATTGGTTATAACGAACTAATGGTTATAACGAAGTAATTACCGCTCCCCCTTCAACTTCGTTATAATGAGGTTTTACTGTATGTATACACTGTTTCGTTGCATCATCTAGATTGAGTTACAGTGATATAAACATGGTTACAGTTTCCCAGCTCTTGTTCCCCTCAACTATTTAGCTGGACATAGGCTGATGTCATGTAGGTTGCCACCATGGCCTCCGAGACTGGCGTGTGCTTGGGGACTATGAAAAAGCAAACCGTGCTCCTCCTTTGCTTCCACACCGCGGCACCACATGCTGTCCAAATGTTTTCTTACTTTCTAGCTTTCATATAAGTATTTTAGAGCAAAGGAATGTTAGGTACATGTTTACACTTTTTAATATCTTCAGTTTACATCACTGTAATCTCACTGAATAGTGCCCATGCTGGCCTGCTGTGCTGCACAGTCATTTTTGGGGCGCAAGAATGCTAGGAGTTCAAATGGACGTTATTGGGGGTGTGCGAATATTCGAAATTTCGAATAACAAACCCTATTCGATTCGATTCGCGCTTAAGTTTTTACTATTCGAACTACAGTTGAACCTAGTTAATTCAAACTCCGAGGGGACAGGAAATCTGTTCGAATTAACCGGAGTTCGAACTAGCGAGGGTTCCCTTTGATTGGTGGTACCAGTGCACAATACCAACGTTAGAAACATGTGCGCTATTGTCTGCGACTCCCGCGCTGCCGCCACCAGTCTCGTCTTGCAACATGCAGCATGTTGCGGGCCAGCGGAGATGCCACTGTGCATGTGCGGCATTGCTCAGTGGCACGGCCGCAATGGCTTCACTCTCCCGGTCGCCTGTAGACGCTGAGCTACCGTATTTATTCGCGTAATTTGCGCTCTCTCTTTTGCGCTTTTCGAGCTCTGAAACAGGGTGCATAAATTACATGGAGATTTCGCGAACACATTTGAAATAACGTGTAATATATTGTAGTGCGCGCTGTATATGGTAACTCCTTTGGATATCATCGCACATAACACTACAAAATGCTGGTGTAAGAGAATACGGCTGCTCCAGGGACACTTTTCGCAGTCCCTTCACACTGAGAGCGCAGCACGTAGAAGGATTTACGAGTCACTTGCTGATGGCTGCCGAGATAGCGCGCACGCCAGCGCTATCTCGGCAGCCGGGTGACACCTCCTCCCCGCGTCTTTTCATGCTCATTAAAGACGGGTGGGGCATTTCCTCTCCGCTTCAACAGCAGGCGTCCCGATCGCGATGATGTTGAGCGATGGAGACGGGCCAGGCTTGTTTGATTTCTGCTTTAGCCGTTTTCATCGCCCCCACTCGCGTACTTTTGTTCTAGCGACCATACTTTGGGCTCCGGGGACTTCTGGAGAAAAGAATCAGAAAAAGGGACATTGCACTTGTAGCCCCTTTTGTGTATGACTGCGTTCGCCTGCGCAGTGAGGCGCGTGGGCACACGGCTGTCCCAAGTCTGTCCGTGCGTGCGCCGGCGAGCTGGCTCGGGTGGGACGAGGAGCACAAAATATGCAAGGAAATTTTTTTTTTGTAAAGCTGGCTAAATATCAGGGGTGTGCAAATTATGCTAGGGTGCAAATTATGTGGGTACATACGGTATACCCTCTTTTCTCACACGTGTTGCAGAAGGAGAATGACGGTGCCAGGTGCCCTTGCAAGGGCGCGAGGCATGACTTCTGCCAGCTGGTGGCGCCTTCCAATACCCGCGGAGCGAGCAGATGTGTACGGGTTTGAGGCGCTACGGCGGTCGACGCATCAATATTTGGCGATCGGCTTTGGATTTCACAAAATGTAGTCTTAGCGGAGGGGCAATCTTGTTCGAATTAACCGTGGCGCTGTGTTTCAGGTTCCAATTAAAGAGAATTTTTCCCCGTTCAAATAGATGCAACTTTGCCGGGACCAACGGGCCAGTTCTAATTATCCATTGGTTTGAATTATGCGACTTCGAATTAACGAGGTTCGACTGTGTTCGAAGTTGGCATTTAAAGGAAAAAAAATACGCTATGTCTCCTGACAAGTGGTCCATTCCCGCATGTAGTGTGCTTCGCCGCATAGCACTTGTGTACTGCGGCAATGCTAACACTCGCGTACTGCGGCGAAGCTACCATTAGGTGTACTGCGGCAAAGTTAACCCAGCTTTCTGTTGCATAGTTTTCTGCTGGATTGTTCTTCAGGACTTTGGAATGATACCGTGGGGATATACTAGTCATGCAATACATATTTTTGCACCCATGTTTAGCAGTACATTTCTCCATTATTACATATGGTATTATTCAAAACTATTCGAAAATTATTCGAAAAAGATATTCTGGTCGATTCGCACTTGAACATGAATATTCGAATTCGCTTCACACTAAAAATTTTGCTATTCGCACAGCTCTAGACGTTATTAAATGTGCCAAGATATTTGTGCCAAAGCATTTTGGAGTCAGCGTGTCGAATGCTTACTGAATCAGTGAAATACAAATGAGCAGCTTTGTATTATTTTTCACGGCGCCTTTCATGATACAGCTATCTGGGCATCATTCCTGCTGTCAGCACCTATGACAAGAATGAGCTGCCTGTGTGCCACATGGAACATCGTGGTCACCACATATGTTGCGAGTGCTGGAGCAAACCTGCAAGTGTGAACTACAGAGCATGGTGGCTTAACGAGCCCTGTTTTCTCATGCATCTAAATTCAATGGGAGTGTGACCTTGCCTACCCTGCAATGCAGCTCAGACTAGCAGGGCCAAAGATATCTAAAAGGACAAACTGCTGCCTAAAAGCCATCTCATATTACCAACATATGCACACCTTTAGATACTGCTAAAATCGAAAGGCCATTAAAATCCCTAATCCAGTTGTTCTATTACTGAGATATCGCACAACAAATCTAATGAGACTCACACTCTGCTACAGCCATTTTTTCATATGGCATTTGAAAAAGCGTATGTGAGGGCCATACAATGTATCAAGCGGAATTCTGATCCACGACCATTATTTGCACTAGAACCCCCCTGTAATGCCTCATGCACATTTTTTATGAACCTTACTGACAAGCACTTGAGCCTATTGCACACTTAAACAAGAAGAGTACTCAAAGAAATATTACATGGCTACATTTTTTCATGACAATGATAATCCTTTTTGAATGTCACTGAGCTAAGTGCATATCAGCCACATGTCACTGTAATGTGCAAGCGGCCTTTGAACGTACAGACAAGCTTGTCTATTTTTTCTTTTAGTGCTGAACAAGAAACAAACACTTCCCGTTTACACTTTATTATTTCAATGTCATTGTCTTTTTTTAGGCACTAAATAAATACAAATTCCTATATTACGAAGTGCTGAAGTCATAGCGCTGCCATCTTCGCTGCCCTTAGAACAAGTTGCAATATGTTCTGGGCCAAAGTATTTACTCATCAATGAATAATATTTTGATGCACGAGGTATTCACTGCGTCTAGTACATCTAAGATCAGCAAATGAAAGGAGTCTGTTACACTGCAAATTTCACTGAACAGAAGTTTGCAAACAGTACTGAGATTCAAACATATATGCAATGACTGCCAATACTATACCGCTTAAAAATATGCTAAAGATTTGTCTCACTTATGTCATCCATAACTACAACGTTGTCCATGGCAACATGCATGGCAAGGGAGCTCCATTTGTCAAATGCAGACAGCTTCCTGTAAAAAAATAAAAGGAAAGACGTTCTAGAATTTGCATACTAGGGTAGACACATGGGTGAACTGGTCACAGTTCACAACGGTGAGCAGCAAAGCGCACAAATGTAGAAAGAGGGCAGTGTAGAATAAAGGGCACTGTTCCTTACACAGTCAAACACGTATATATTGAACTCAGAAAAAAGTGATAATTTGTTAACATATCGCATAATTAAATGACAGATATATAACTTAGTAAGAATTCCCCTTGTCATGCTCACAAAAATTCCTGGAACATTTTATTCAGTTTATTATGACCTCACTAACATCCTAGAGAGCTCCGATTGATTTCCATTAATGTTTGTGCATGCTGGTCCCCACAACGACATGCACATATATCCTGTGCATGTGTAATTAATTGCACGCACATACGGCAGGATGTCTTGTGTCCCGTGAAAGCTAGTGGCCCTTCCCCGATCTTAGCATGCTTCTCCGCATCAAATTATTGTATAGTGGCAAAGCAAACCGCCCACTGAAAAAAAAGAAACTAATCACACAGCATTTAATTAATCACACAGCATGCGCCGGAGGTTCTTCTGTTTCACAGCAACAATGGGAGCGGAGAGTGGCAATCACTGCATGTGCTGACAAACCAAAAAATGAGACACAACAACAGCGCGCAACAACGAAAGGTCATCAGGAGAAACCATACAATGGCAAGAGGTAGTTTTGTACTTGCCTTGCATGGAACCTGCCTTATTACACTGCTCACTACCCCAAAATACATGTGAGAAAACCCCTTTCCTCAAGGCAAAGTCAACGTCTCATCAGAGAAAGGCAGCCTCTTGGGTGGTTCTTGCTGCCCAATGCTTGATATATTAAGTGTTTTGGCTATGTTTGCCCAATGTATCCCTACATTTTCTCACACAATGACATGAAAGCACTGCCGCATTCTAAAACAGTTCAGTATAAAGGACAATTCAATTTGTGTGAGTTCGACATAGTAAGGTTTGAGTGCACTCTGTTCTTTTCCTACACCGACATGCAGTGCTACTTACCATTAGAATTTGCCACCAATCTATACTATTCATACCCGAGTTTACTTCACAAATCGCCCCATATGCAGTTGCTACCCACCAAACTGTGCAAAATGACAATTGAAACTTGCCTCAGAACGTGAGCAATGGTATTGGGGCCAAACCATTGGCCCACTTCCTTTCCTTCTGAAACACCCATCTGTGCTGGAATACGTACGCAAAGAACAGAATGGAAAAACATGCAATCAGCCACTACACTGAGCAGAAAAATTAAGCTTGTCTGTGTGTTCCCATGCTAAGTGCTCTTCTGCTGCAAGCTTGCTGCAAACACCAACGTTCCTCCAGCATTTCTAGCAGTCCAAATGATCTATACTAGAGTTTCATCATGTAACATTACAGTTGAAACAAGCTGGCCGAAAGCAAAACGTTATTAACTCTGAGTGGCCAGTACTATAACCTCACAATAAACCTGACACATCTTTTCATTTGCTTATCCCTGAGATTAGAATCATGACAAATGAGTCAATCTTAGGTAAAAGTGAATGATGCAAAGGTGAAATGTGCAGTGACTTTCAATAAAATTTTATTCAGAGGCCATAGTAGTCCATACAATTTCAAAAGCATGTATGTAATTGCACTGAGTTACATGCAAACAAAATAAGAACAGAGAATACAGAAGTCCAGGCTATCTCGTTGGCCGTAATGGTGCACAGCTTATTTTTCTTTATTTGCTAACATAAAATCCTTCTGGCTCATCCTTGCCTTGTTAATGCTAACACTTAATGAACGATTGACTGACACTACGCAACAGACAAAAATTCCAGTAGGTCAAGATTTCCCACATCTTAAAGGGCCCCTAAACCACCCGCGACATTTTTTTGAACATTTCAAGTTCGCACACGCATCAAGGTGAGAATGGTGCCACGATATACGATGTCAAATGCGGCAGCGCTACGAGCCGCGGCCGCACCACAAACTCGAAAAACAATCTCGTGCACCTCACCGGCCATTTCCGGCATCCCAAAGTTAGCCGCGACGACATTGTGGTTTTTGGTGACGTCAGAAGAGTCCGAGCTCAGATGATTGGTCGAAAGGAGAACTTCGACTTCCGGTTAGTCTGCTAGCAAATGCGCGTGCTCCCTCCCTGTTTGTTTTTACTCGTCTTGTGACGTTCATGTGGTGTTCGCGTGTGCAGGCTTCTGAATTCGTAACTCCCCTACGCTACGCAAGTGCAAGTCAGGGACAGCCAACTAGAAACTGCAGCAACTGTCAGAACATGACGGATAGCTCTAACAGGAAGCGTTGGCACAGCACCAACACAACACTAGCGCGAACGTGGGAGCCCGGCGGAGGCGCGTCAACTGGATGCGCATCATCGGCGATGTATGTCATGTGACATGCGGAGGAGCATTCTGCGAGGAGGTGGCACCAGCAAGCGGCCGTAGGGTGCAGGAGAGTGCGAAACGAGCAAGCGCCGCGTTTTAATAATCAAACGCGTGTAACTCCGCTATTTCGGCACCTCTTCGAAAAATTCTTGCAGCTATGTGTTCGTTGCGGACACCGGCACAAAAGCAACACCACAACTAAATTTTGACGTATGGGTGGTTTGGTTAGGTTAGGTTAGGTTCTGTTGCTGCAATTTCACAAGACACGCATGGCTTTCAGTAATTTTTGTGTTGCTATCAGGTTCCACGTTTAGCTTCCATGACTACGACACCAATATAAGCATCACTGATAAGTTGCTGCTCCAGCAACAAATGTCAAGAAGTTATGAAAGGAACAGAGGTATCCGAGTGACATGCTGCATGTAGTTACAACATCCTTATTGAAGTGTCACTGAAGAACAAAGGTCCACTAGAGAATTGCATTCACTCTCGGTGCCTTGAGGATTTCAGCAGGTGTTCAAATAACTAAGCAACAAGCTTACTGGAACAACCCACAAAAGTACTGTTTGCAAGTGCAGCAGCAAGTGTGAAAGCAGATGTTTACTGGGGGCTGGGGTATACTGAGAGCATGCACCATACTACTCCCTTACAACATGTAGGCACAAATTAGGGCTACAAAATGCCATCCTAACGTTACTATGGTACGATTATACATTTTAAGTTTGCAACTGTTACTATCATCATTGCATCATAACATTTTCATAGCTTATTTTGGGCAGTAAATGTGCACATGTTCCACTAAAACTTTCCTGTTGCAGTATCGTTTAATGTGGCAGCATTTATGCATATGTGCAGGGGCCCTCTACAAATGTAGAATCTCCAAGCACTCCAGGATTTTCCTGCAACTCCAATATGAAAGCTGTCTAAGCAAGTACCCTCTGGCAAAAAGTTAGTTTCACTCAGGATGCTGCACTTTGCCAGCTGTAAAACTATCATTCACACCTAAGTTCTGTAAGCACAAATAAGGTGCTTGTTTAATGTTGAATTCCAATGGCAGAGTCGGAGCAAGTTTTTTTGCTCCTTTCGGAGCAAGTGTGTTCCAATGACAGAGTGAGGACAGGAGTCGAGAGTTCCAATGAGAGAGCAGGAGGGGATTCAGAGCGGGAGTTGCTCCGTGGAGCAGAAAAAGCTGCTCCGCCAAAATCAGTGGAGTGGACCGGAACTCTGCGGACACATTTCCTTTAACACGCTTGCCTGCTTGGGGACGTGGCGCCGCCACCGGTCGCGACTCGCGAGTTGTGGTAATGGTGAACGGCATGGGCTGCTCGGGTGCCTCGGCAAAGCATGCGGCATTGCTTCTGCTACTCGATAGCGACAGCTCTGAGTCGGAAAGATCATGTTCCCGCGTGAGTGATTCCTCGGACACTGACAGTGACGCTGAATCTTACACTTACGAGCGGGAATTTGAGAGGATGTTCTGCAAGAGACCACGCGCAAGGTATCGTGGGTAACTCGGCAGCTTTTGCCTTGCCCCAGCAGCGCGGGTTCCGTTCCAGTCGCGGATTTAGAGGATTTGCTCTACACTAGAGTCGAGTGCTCGCTCACAGAGTCAGTCGGCTGCTCCGACTCCGCCATTGGAATTCAACATAACACTCGTGCTCCATCTGTGCTTTTAATACTAAAATTATTAATGTAATCAGTACGAGGATGTCAATGTCATTTCATATATTACAAATGGTTCTTAAATATGTGAAAACCATTCTCATAGCGTATTATATACTGTCTGACCCAGTTCCATACCTGCCAGGTTCACAGAGAAGACATTAGGGAGATTTGACAGGGGCGAAGGCTGGGAGTCACAATATTTCACGCGCATTTATTGTACAGTTTTTGTTTCGAAACCACCAACAACCTACACAACTGATCACTAAATCTTCGACGTGGCTGACACCGCCCTATTCAAGAACTCCTTGGACTACTGCCATGCGTGACAACATTCGCCGCTGCCACACTTCGCCAAAAGAATGTGTCCAGGGCGCCACGTCAGACATAGATGCTCGGAACTGGGTACGATTTTTTTTACAGTGCTGAACTGCCTCTCGTATTCAGCGTTGCTCTGCAGTATAGAGAGGACTCCAAGCATCACCACTGAGATAAGCCCGAATTTCAAAAGCCCGTCTGTGCCTCTGAGCTGGGAGATAGCGTTCCAGTGTGCTCAGTGCAAGCAAACTGCTTGTGCCTGAGCACCCTGGAGGCTCACTGAAGGCTGCTGGCGTGCTTCTCCCGACGAAATGTGGGTAGCCAAATCGGTTCTGCCGCCGTGTAAGATGCTGATGTCGCAACTGCAAAATGCATGATGCTTGCCTTCCCGCGACACCACAATACAGCCAAACTATGCGGTATAGACCCTTTTCATAAACTGTAAAGCTAGCTCCTGCAATGCAGCTTGCCCTACTAATGGCGACAGCTGTCTTTATTTATATGCTGTCAAAATTCAAGTTGCACATGCTGCAGCCCATTTTTTGGGTATGTTTGTATCAGAAGGGCTGCGTCGACATTTTACATCGCAAGCAACTTGCGCTTGCACACACTTGCCAATGCCGCCATTAGCAGGGCAAGCTCCATTGCAGGGAAGCTAGCTTTACAGTTTATGAAAAGAGTTTATTCTGCCTTACAAAGACTTGCAGGTATTTCTTGCGCTCTTTACACAACGCCATTGCTGACAACTGTGTAAAGGACACACTACACCATGGACCGCAGCGGCGAAGCCAACAAAGAACGTAGGAAAACTTCCAATGTGCGTGTGGAGGTGGCCTAGTGCAGCCTACAGGAAAAACCGGCACAAGAAAGTGGAGAGAAACTACAGGGAGAATCAGACCTTAGCGCAACACCTGTGATACCCTGGGCAGCTGCGTAGACAATTTTGTTACATGTAGATGAAAACGACAGCAGGCGCTGTGTTTGCATAAATAGCAAAGCAGAAGTGATACTAGGAGCTTCAATTCTGTGCTTAACTGGCTACGCTTTTCAGACTCTGCAGTGATCACGATGTCATTCAGTGTCATGCAGCTCCAGTGCTATGTGGCCAGACTAGGAGAAGGGTTCGGCTGAACACAGGTGCATTTTCAGGAGATTTCTGTTTTGGTCGTACAATTGTACAAAACCATCAAAGTTCAGAAGTCTCCCGGACAATTCGGGAGACCCGGCAGGTATGTAGTTCAGTCTTAGAAACCACTAATCACATACCCCTACTACTACAGTCGACTGTCGCTACAACGAAATTGACGGTGTGCGGAAAAAATTTCGTTGAAGCGAAAATCTAGTCGTGAAATTGAAAAAAATATAACCCACCTGAGCTGGTAGAACAAAAACTTTATGCCTCAATCTTGCGCGGGGCATCACTGCGGTAGCCGAAGGGTTCGGAAACCGCGAGTACTGAAACCTTACCTGCTAAATTTGCAGAAACTGAATCCGGGAGATTTACTCGAATCTAGCGTGCCCTCGATCGTAACGCCTCTTTCCCGCGACAAAAAAAAAACAGTGAAGCAGATCGTAACGCACACCCACTTTTCGTGATACGGAAAGAAGTCCTCGGTAATCAACCTTCTCACATTTATAAAACCAAATGTCATCCTCGAGTAATGAACGCACTCACATAATAAACGCACCGCCTACAAATTTGAACCCCTGAAATAGGGCCGTGCTGTGGCTTTCCCGCTTCACTTGATCCGCAGTGTCTCGAAGACCTTCAACGCACCGATTCATAACTCCTGTGTCCCGATAAAACTGCTGCACGTTGCCGGGCGTAGCCGCTTGCAAGCGGTGGTAACATCATTTACTCACAGAGCTGCATTCCTCCGTGCTATCGCAGTTCCCTCACACGTGCTGCCATGCGTGCTGCGAAGGCTGGTGCAGCTAAGCCTAAGCATGATCAGGGCGCGGTCTCCGAGATTGCCGCAACGCAATCTTGGGTGTCATGCAGTGCGTACGACTGAGAGGCACAAGCTCAGCACAGATATGAGGAAGAAACGCGATGATGAGCCGTTTTGTGTGCGGTGATGAGAAAATTCGATTCTCCCGTTACGGCCATCCGCGAACGCTTTTTGGCGTTTTTGCAGTCGCCGTTGTTCTGTACAAAATACAACTCGATAACACCGCCTCCGCATTGTATGTCTTGCGTGCAAGTAAAAGCGCGCTAACGCTGGTGACGAACGCGGCTAAAGCTGAGATGAAATGACCCGGCCGTCTGCGCCCAATGAACTGATTACATCGCATCGTGTGGTGTGCGAAGGCTGTCATCGCTTTCTTCTCAAGCAGAGAAGAAACGCCCAGGCCGTCATTCGTCAGGCGAAGGACCATAAGGGACGTCGGTGGGAGGGAGGCGGTCGTGCGCTATCTCGACAGACATCGGTAGACCTCGGTAGTCAACCACGCAGTCAACAACGGCCATTTCTGGGGGTGCCAAAACGCGATTTCGACTTCGTAGACATATTTTTATCTTCTGAAATGCGCCAGAATGTTCGGGATTGTTTAATGCACAGCGAATCGAATTTTCGAGCAAAGAATTGCATCGTCAAATTTCGTTGATGCGAAACGGCACAAGAAAGTGTTCGTGTTCGCGAGAATATTTATGCATTGACTCCTATGGACTGCTGATGGGGAAACGATAATATTTTGTTGCACCGGAAATTTCGTTGAAGCGGCGTTCGTTGTAGAGGGGTTCAACTGTATTGCCTTTCTTTACACTACTACCAAGCAATACACTCACCAATCTGATGTATTGAGTAAATGCAGTTCTTCTTGTCCTGAAACATGCGCAAGACCCGCAGGTAATTTTCATCTTTTGTTCCTTTTGACCACTGCCAATCTGCAAAACACACGTCAAGATCATCACACATCCTATATATATATATACACAGATAACTTCACAACCCAAGTCTCAAACAGACACAACTAAAAGAATGATATGCATAATGGTCCCAAAACCAGCTCTGATTATGACAGACGCCATAGTGGAGGGCTCGAGAAATTTCGACCACCTGGGGTTCTTTAATGTGCACTGACATCGCACAGCACGCGGGCCTCAACATTTCGCCGCCACTGAAATGCAGCCACCGCAGCCGGGATTCGATCCCGTGACCCTCTGATCAGTAGCCGAGTACCATAGCCACTAGACCACCATGGCAGGGCTTGCTCATTCTGAAGGTGTTGGTCTTTCATTACTACTATAGCCTGGCCTTTTTATTTTTTTTAAATTACATTAATTTTGGATATGACGAAACATTATGAAAAGTAAGTATGTATTTAACAAGAAAACTACCTCTACTGCGAGAAGTATGACAGTTCTTTGTTGCTACGGGAGCATGTGAAGCCAAAACCTCCTGGCTAGATTGCTACAAAAAGGTTTGCAGCAGTGATCAGCTTTGAAAAATTGGTTGGCTACATAAATGTCCAAAACTCGTTCCTGTAATTCAATAAGCAACAATACTTTTAGTCTTTAGTCCTAACAGCAGAAGCATCCTTTCACTATCAGCACTCTTGCTAGGAATTTATCGTTTCCAACAAAGTAAAGGCAGCTTCTTTTTTAATTTAGAAATCCGCGATTGTCCAAGTGACATTCCAAAACAAATGATGACATCTCTCTTCTTGCCGGTCAAGATCGCTGGCAAGATACAAAGATACAAGCCTTGATACTGAGACACATATTACGGCTGGTCTGGCATGATCAGTGACAGCTATACTATCACATATTTGCATTCCATAAAGCTCCTTTGACATGCAAGAAATGTGCAGTTAAAAGTGTAAGTGCATCAGTACATTTGTTTTACCAGGTAAACACCAATGTGGTTGAGGTTATTGCATTAGTTGTATCGGAATTTAAAAATCACTGTCATCAAACCAGTTAAAAAGTTTAAAGCATGCTAATAAGTTTCCTTCAGCATTTCACCATCACACGTTCTTAAAGATAAAACAAAAATACAACAAAGAGAAATACCCTTCCCAAGGTGCCGTCGCATGACCGCCTCAGCGACGACCATTTGCCCACAACGCAGCATACATCCCCAGCCTGTGTCAGAGGTGTAATCTGTGCCGCCTGAAAACACAATAGGATATGCAACATGTCACAAGAAATCCAGTGTTCTTGGTGAGCAGTAAAGGATGGATCATATACTGATTTGACTTGAATGATTTCTGGGATTTTACGTCTGTCCCAAAACTCCAATACGATTATGAGAGACACTGTAGTGAAGTGCTCCAGAAATTTCAACCACCTGGAGTTCTTTAATGTGCACTGCTATCACACAGTACACGGGGCTCAACATTTTGCCTCTATCGAAATGTGGCTGTTGCGGCCGAGATTCAATACCGCGACCTTCGGATCAGTAGCAGAGAACAGAGTGCCATAGTCACTAGTCCACTGTGGTGGGGCAATGCATCATGTACTGCCACATTCTGACCCCCCTATGAGGAAAACATCACAAATTCAAGCAGGTACCCCGACTGTATGACACACAACTGACAAATGCACAGAAAATGATGCAGATGTCGGTAAATAGAGCAAATGCTATAATATAATGCAAACCAGCTACAGTAACTCATTCAAAGATAAGCCCAGTAGTGCTTTTCATCTTCAATTTCTTCACTAGGTGTCCTCCGTTTGCGTGCACTTCGGCAAGAGTTCAGAGAATGCAACACTCTCGTCTGCAATTTGATAAATTTAACAATGTCCCAAGGACCATCTGCACAGTGCACCTCAATTCAATTCAGTGCAAGCCCCAGCAGAGCACTTCTTAAGAGCCCTGTTCCTAATGGTTTGCAGATCAATAATGAAAATTCAAAAATCAAATCCCAGGAGAATAGCCTAATCAGCACAACATCACATGAGTAATTTTTAAATGCCTTTTCCATCTACTGCATATGTTGCCACTGTTATTATCACCTTTCTTCAACCTCTATGGCTTCAAATAGGTAGCACCATGAGGCATCTTTCAGGTACAAGGTTACTTTACCGGGTGAGAGCTAGGGAAATTAGGGAAACTGGGTGCCCCATGAACATGTGTGCGATTGCCATAAAAAAAAGGAGCGCCATATTTTCATACAATGCTTTGAGGTACGGATTGAAGACCTTCAGAAGGAATTTAGAAATGAGAAATTATGAAGGTCAAGGCACTTCAAAAGCCAAACACTTTCAATGTTTCACACTTCAGTTTTACAGGCAACAGGTGCTGGATAAGCAACTTGCAAACAGGTGTTGGATAAGCAAGCACAAGGAATTTGTTACACCAAAGGGCCAGCATTTGCCGAAGGCTGCAGGAGGCATACGAAAAGAAACTGCTTGTCTTCCAGAAATTCTGCTCAAGCTCCAGCATTTGTGCAGCCGCCTGACCAGTGTGACTGAACATGATGGACAGATGCTAGTATTTTTTGACATGCTGCCTAGCTACCCAGCAGCAGTTCAAGGCACAAGGGAAGTGCTCATTCCTCTGGAAACAAGAAGACCAGAGGGACACAAGTGGTGTGCTGTTTGGCTGATGGGCACAAGCTGAAGCCCCAACTCAATTTTAACAAGAAAACACTGCCAGCAGACTTCACAGCTCTGGAGCATGTGATGACACGGACGTACGTGAAAGGGTAGATGGGCATCAAGCTATTGATAGGCTGGACAGACAGCTAGGGTTATCAACTCCTTAATTATGGAAGTTGAGACGGGACGCTTGGGGGTTGAGAACAATGTTTACAAAACAACTAGATTTTATGTCATTATGCACAGCTAGTCTCGTATGATATTGCGACCTCCTAATACTGTGTTTCAGCCAACTTCTCATGGATTCTACAATGTGAACTTGCTTCAAGATGTATTCACGTATTTCCTCGCATTTCCTGTAGATGTCCAACTTCAACTGAAACTCCAGCTGCGCAAGCTTAACATGTACACTGTCCCCCTCATAACTCAACGAACTCTTCATAACGAAGAATAAACCCTCTCCACTTGCTGATGGAGATTGCAAAAACTCAGCTAGTATCAAGAGGCTTGGGAAGCTAAGGGAACACTTGAGAAACTCCATCGCACTTCAAGTCAGCGGCAGCAGGTAACTGCTCCCTTGCAAAGTTTGCTGTCATGGCACAAAGAATTGTCCTACTCATTGTAAAGCTCATCACAGCCGACACTCAGGCCAGTAGCTTTGACAGCACAGATGAGCATATCGAAAGAAAATCCTTCCTTTAACCTCAACACTAAGAGGGCCATGAGTGGAGACCTACCAAGCAGGTCCAATGTAGAAGTCACTTTCGCTGCCTCAGATTACGAGCTGCAGAACTATCCAGATTCAATCCGTGACACAACACGATCAGGGCTTGGGGTTCCACATGAAAACACAGCTAGTCCCACAAAATCGGGAATGGTTGGTATTGCTACAGACAGCATGTGAAAGAGTGGGCCCAGAGTGCACCTGCGTACATGCCCCATGCTTGTTCTTAACTCCTGCATGTGCCGTGTCAGTGACAGTGTAAAGATGAACCTTTTGTTCTGCCACAGCGACCCTGTGAACATACCCAGTGGAACGATGTCACAACTGCAGCTACTAGACATTTGTCTCAATAAGCCTGTGAAAGCAGGATTTCTGCGCTGTATGACTGGCTACTTGGGGAAGGCCGCATCTTGATGCCGATGAGGTAAATGAAAAGGCCATCAGTAGCAGGCCTCATGAACTGGATTTACCAGGCTAGGAAGGAGCACCCACATTCCTCCAAGAAGTGTGGCACTTTCAATGCACTCAGTGGCAGTAAAGACGACTGTCTGCACTGAGTTAAGGATAACGAAGAATGCCTGTAAGGTGGGCTATTTGTGTGTCCAACTTCCCACAATTTTGTCCGTCAAATAAGATGTTTCCGCAATGCACTTGGTAACATGTCCTCCTCCATGCACAGTAGAACTAGCGTCACTCCGTGGCATGCTATAATTGTATAAGCACAGTGACTTGACTTGTTTTCTTAGCTCGAATATGCACTTGATCGTGGTGGTTGGCATTTAGTTAAAGTAAGCCTGACAACCAGCATTTTGCAGTAGTAACCAACAGATAATAAGGACAACAGCTATATGAAATTAACTACACTTCTGTGAGCACAAACACTGAAACGGTCATATGCTGCAATATGCAAACATGAAAGAATATAAACTGTTTTTTTTTCTCACTGATTGCAGGAAAGTTCTTTCGATAGGTCAGCCAGATCTTTGATGTTATGTTATTCCTCAGGTCATCAAGTTCTGAAACAGATGAAGAGGCAATATTTAATTTGACATTTGCAAAAATCATGACACATAACTGCACACACACACAGTTCAATGAATGAATGAGTGAGGAGTGACCCTTGAGACCACATTGAAAGCAAATCAAATAGTAGTGCCGGGATTAAATTGAAATGAATCCTTTTCGAACACTGAAGACCAGTTCTCACAAATCATATAATATTCACAGACTATTATTTATCATTTTAAAATTAAGAACTTCAGTGGCTGACAAGATGGTGCTCAGCTCGTGAAGCCCAAACCATCTTTGACCAAGTCAACTTCATTGTCTTCAGCTCATTATGTTATACAGTCGAACCTCGTTATAATGAACCCGGATATAACGAACTATCGGATATAACGAAGCAATCGCAATTCCCCTTGAAATTCCTATATATGAAATTGATATTGGTTATAACAAACTAATGGTTATAACGAAGTAATTTCCACTCCCCCCTTCAACTTCATTATAACGAGGTTTTACTGTATTGTATTCTGGCACAGTTGATTTCTTGAATATCCACAGGCTATTAGAAAGAATACTCCTATTTATGACTAGCAACTATTTGTTTCAAAGACTAAATGGAATAGCATAGTATCTGGTATTCAATATTTCTTTTATAGTTGCGCATCCCTAGTTCAATGTGTTTCAAGCAGCAATCGAAACAGATGTAAAGTTTCATGGCACAATTCAAAGAACTCCGCAGTTTTCTGCTGTGTTCATTTTCTTCAACAGTGTTGCAATAGTTAAGAGCATAGTACAGTTCAATAAGGGCTCTTTCAACAGTAACATGGGCGCTATAAAGCATTTCCACAACTTTTACAACGAATAGTAACACAAGTGGTGCTAATTTCATTGTAACCAATACAAGGCATACGTAGTATGTGTCGTAGCAAACCTCTCATAGCAGCCCATGCATTTGGAAAATGGCAATTCGTGAGCAGTTCATGAAGATTAGCACCATCTATTGAGAAGGAGACACTTCTCCCAGTAGAAAAAATATACATGTGACAGCATGTACACCGATACATATTCTGTCACATCCGTAACAACAGTAGCCTTATGCCTGTCATCAATCGCAAGAAATGTGCTTTTGTGTTCTGGAAGCTGGCAACTATGCTGGTATTTAAAGTCGCCTTGCTTTTCTACAGGAGTCTAGTATAGACGAAGCATTAAAATTTCCAAAACTTCATGGTAGGTGTTGCAGTACTCTGCTGACTTTCTGGATTTGAAGTTTAGACTTTATGCATGGGCTTATAGACTTCATGGACAAGCTCTAAGGACATGGATGCAAGCCCAGTATCAATGTAACGAAATTTAGTTGTGCATCCTCCCTTCATTTTGTTGTGAAACATTATAGTACTTTGCATTCCTGAGTGTACCATTAACTTGGCCATTCCTTACTGCTGCTTTTGCATTTGGCTAACACAGGTAGGCCCATAATGTGCAGTTTAAATGGTAACCTTTTCTGTCAGGTGTGTCGTAAACCATGCAGTGCAGCTTGGTGCTTTACACTGCCACGGAGCTTACATAAAAATAATAATGCACATTAAAGCAAAATATGAGCTCTTAACTATAAGAACAAAAAGCAGGCATCACAGGTATAACGTACATACAAAACTGTACAGTAACATAATCACAGTAAGTGATCCACATAATAATGCACTTGGACTCATAAATAGTTCTAAAAAGAGAGCGTACAGCCCCTCACTGTAATTATCAAAACATAAGTACAGCTGTTGTACAAGTTACAGAAGTCAACCTTACCATATGCATATATGCAAGCACCATTTTTGTATATCTTATTGGCAACAGGGCGGTGTCGCTCTAGATTCATGCTTAAGGTCAATGTGTGTTTTAACTTAAAATTTTTAAAGAATTAGGAATGTATATTCCAAACAGCTTAAAAAACATTACAATGATAATGAAACAAGATCAATGAAACGTGTTTGGCAAGTATAAAGTTTACACCACAGAAGATTACGTACCCCACAGAGGAGAAAAAATAGAACAACATTGCACAGCTGGGGGTTCTTTTGCAGCATCGTGAGCAACTCCCTTAATTTTTATAAGAGACATTTGAAAGAAAACGGTACAGAGGCACACATGTCTATTTTGCATAACACATATATTTAAGACTAACTCGTACAAATATTGTCTTTCAGCAAAATATACCTTGTACTCCTTGTACAAGAGTTATCTTTTTTAAAGCATTTGTCCCTTCCTCACCTAGTTGTGTTCCAATTGCAACACCACCTATGTTCACGTTTCTTGCAATTTCATAAAGGCTGCTTCTCATCAGAAGCTTCACGATACCATAACATGAATTGACCTTAGACAGTATGCTGTAGAAATACCAGTAACTGCGGTAGTTTGAATGTCATACTCTAAGTAAATAACTTAAATGAGCTGTTTGCTCATTAAGTTAAGTTCATTGAGTTGTTTCTAACAAATAATGAACGAGCCCTTGACCCCTTCCCTTTCGTCATACTCTAAGTAAATGCAATTTAGAATGTCTCCAGCACCACAGCCAGGGCTGCAAATTCATATTCATAATATAGCACCACCACGTGCAAGCTACCCTACTACAGTGATACAAAAAAGGCAACTAACCATGAAATGTGCTGTACTTCGTTCCCAATATATACACAGGTTCCTCAGATGGCTTGAAGTCGTCATACTCTACTACCCCAACTTCGTAAGTTAGGGACGCTGAAATTCAACAAAGAAGAAAGCAATAGCAGGCACACTCTCGAAAAGCCCTTAGCACGCTGCTGATATCAAGGCTCCCCATAGTATTACAATGCGAAACTTCCGGCGACAAACATACTCTAGCTTTCCTTGAAGCACTCACGTCGTAAATACAACTCCCACGTGCTTCGGAAATACGCAAGCTGTTTTCTCAACATTTCACCTCGGCCAAAGCAGACAATCACCCATAAGTATGGGTACAAAATCACACATGCACATTGCCTTACAAGAAGAGTTCGTCTTCATGGCCACACTGTAAAACGGGGCAAAGAAAAGCTCGTTAAATACTGCTCGGGTTCCGCGGATAGCACTAGAGGAAACGGTAAAGAGACCTGTCAGTTAAACGAGTTTTGAGAGCAACAATATACCAGCCTTCGATGAAGAACACCGCCAATAACATCAACAATATGTCTTTGCAACACAGTGGACAATCGACAACTTACAATCGACCTCCACCTGTGTCAGTGCTTCATTGTGAACACTGGGTCGTTACGCAACCTTGAGACTACACAGCGCCGCAAGCGAAAAGCCTGAAATGAAGTTATGATGACAACATTGCGTAGCAGTGTAGCGTGATCAAAAGTAACGAAAGCGACCTGCATGCTACGAAAAGCGAACTGTGATGAAAGCCATCAAGAGTGAGTGACACAGCGAATGTAAACAAAGACATCATTCTGTGGAAGTGCACAAATGCTAAATACAGAACAGCAGAAACACTTTATTTCGTACAATATAAACGCGTTCAGCGAGAAAAGTTACGCATTTGAATCCTCCTGCGATAAGAGTGCACGCGCAAGGACAAAACCTTTTGTGAAATCGAAATCCGGAGATGACAGCTGATTATCACATCCATGGTGACTCATTTTTTTGGTGAGTGCTGAGGCGGCCCACAAGTATCGTGCTTGTACTATCTGACTCCAAATCATCGTACACACTTACGAAAAGCTTAAGGTTGGCGACAAGTGATGGAAACAAAGGAAAAGAAAACGCAAGATCAGGTGAGGGCGACATACCATTGAAAACATCAGCCATTTTTGAAAGGCAATGGCTTCGTGTTTACCGCGATGGGACTGTTGCAGAAAAAAACAAAACCGAAACCAAAACTGAATTTTGAAAAAGAAATGCTTGGTACGCACAAGCATCTTCTTTTGTTATTTTGTTTTTTTTTTAGAAGATGAGACCATTCAAGTGCTAAAGGGTTTAAAACGTTCTTTTTAGGCCTTTTTGGCCAGCGTGTCAACTAATATATCACTGAACGCCGAATGAGGCCGGCTGTCTTTCCTGTTTCTCAGTCGCATCCCGTGGCTGCATTGTACCAGGCTATGATCGTACTGAAGTGCGATATATATATATAAAGTAAACCCGCACTTATATGCTTATATGCACCTTCTCTGCCAAAACGTAGCAGGAGCTGCTTTGCATGACTGCTTCCTCCATCGTGCCAACAAGATCCATCCACCCATCAGTACGATAATGAGTCGAAGCGCGGTGTTCCAGCAATAATGCGCCCATAGGTCGGCATACTCACTCATGCGTGTAGGCCGCGTCAGCGCATCGCTTTGGACGAAGCGGCCAATCTTATCTTGTAGCTTTGGTTGTAGGTAAAGAAATAAAAATGGGGGGGGGGGGGGGGGGGCTATGTTGAACCTCCCTCCGCTCATCGTGACGAAGAGCACTCCGACGGGCTGGGAGATATATATGCTCCTATCTTTGTCTACATGTGGTGGTAACATTCATTGAAGCTCTCTTCAGAAACTCATTGTTAGGCCCGAGCACTACAATGGCCCCTCACGAGGAGCAACAGTACGGCCCAGGCGAAGAGGGGTCGGCGGAATAGCTGATCCGGTGCCCTGAGCAGCTTTTCGCACGTATGTCTGGAGCTGGGGTTTATCCAGAGTATCGATTTTGGGGGGGTGCAGCGGCCAATAAATATACGTGTGCCACGGCCCCCGATTTTCATACCTACCAAGCTCAATTACGCTCAACATAGACAGCAGTCAGCGTTATTTATTTTGTTTATTCGTTGGGTGCGAGCATGATGCTGGTTATATCATCGCAAACTACGCAGCCGCAAGTTTTCAGAGCCCGTTACCGCCAGTCGAAGTCTTTGGAAGCAGGCCGGGGTTTATCCAAAATTTCGTTTTTTTTTTCCTTTTTTTTTTTTATTCAGGGGAGGGGGGTGTTACCCAATGTAGCCATGCAGTAGGAGGGGGCTGGGGGGGTTGGACACAGGTACCAAGCCATTGGTTCTCTGGAGAATATGGTGCGACGGTCGTAGTGGAGGGCTCCGGAAATTTTGACCACCTGGGGTTCTTTAACGTGCACTGAAATCGCACAGCACACGGGCCTCAACATTTCTCCTCCATCGAAATGCAGCCGCCGCGGCCGGGATTCGATCCCGCGACCCTCGGATCAGCAGCCACCTTAGCCACTAGACCACCGTGGCGGGGCTCGATATTTTCACAAATAGGATGAAATGAAAGGACGTCGACGGTGCCCATGACATACGTCGTGTTCCCGTGTCGTCCCATCCGCCGCTCTCACCCTCATTCGCTGTTCCTGGTCGTCGCTGCTGGGTACGCCCCCGGACACTGTTGTGATTCAAACGGCGCAACGGCACATAAAACGAACACCTAACAAGGTGTTCGCCCGTTGAGCCGAGCCACCGATCCAGCGTGTTAAAACGTGCTCCCCGCAGCTGGCGATTGCGCGTGTGCGGTGTGTGTGCTGTATGGGCCCACCGCCGACGGCCAGCTGAGCGGAGGACATGCTTCGATAGGCAAGCATCGTGACGGACCTTCGGAACGTATCACTAAAGGGGTATAAAGGGAGGGAGAGGACGCGCCGCCCAGCCAGCCCAGCAGTCGGCAGCCTCCTTCGGTCTAGTGCGTTGCAGTGCGCACGTTTGTACTGTTCTTTTGAGCGCCTTGCTCACCCATTGCGATTTATTAAGCGTTTCTTGTTTGTTCCTTACGTCGCCTCGTCTTTTCTGCTGGCCCTCCTCAATGGTCAACCTGGTTCCCACCATCGAGCAGTCGCTGCTGAAGGTTCGCCGCGCCACGCTACCGTAACAGTACCTAGCTAGCTCACGTAGTTCACATGCTGCAGCCAACCAGGCACGACGGCGGCGAATGCCGGAACGAAGCCGGCTAGGTGACGCGCGTGCACACTATGCATACCTATAAGTCGCTCAATCAGGCACGTAGGCAAGGGGGGGCCCAGGGCCCCCCCCCCCCCCCGAAATTTGTCAAGTCAGGCATCAATGCAGGGGTATATAGGCACAAGTACAAGTAGCGCCGTGCGCATTTAAACAAATGAGAAACAAACGATAGTCAAGGGACTCACTAATAACAGCTACCCAAGAACCTTTATTCCGAAGGCACTTCAATTCCAAAAGCACGGCTATGCTTGCCGAGAATTCAGCGTCCTCCGGCTCCTGAATGAACACCACAACAGAAACACCACACTCTCCCATATGTCCGAGGCGTTAGCGAAACTATCACCCGTATTCTCAGAAAAGAAGGCATCCGATTGACTCACAAGCCCACGGGCACATGTTCTCTACATATTGCCGATGGCCATTCACCGAAAGAGAGAGCCCAAGCCACTGTATACAAATATGTGATGCGAGCTACATCGGCGAAACGAAAAACCTCAAAGAAACATTTCGACAGCACAAGAATGGCCTCTGCAATTTTGCAACAGATCGTAACCCGATAGCCAAACATTCCCAAGATAGCGACCACCGTATCAATCTTCGTGACACAACGGTCATACCAACTGAAACCAATTATCGGAAACAGTTACTGCTTTGTGATTGCGGAAAAAGGCAGAAAGCTTCGCAACGCAGGACATTTTAATATATGTAAGACAAGCTTGTTGGAAGCGAAATTACCAGAACGAACAAAATGTTGCCATACGTATGGCTTCGAAACCAAAGAAAACGACGTTATCTGTCGATACTTCCCGCTACTTTTCTTCGTCGCATCAGCTATGTTTAGGAAGGTGGTTCGTTGGTTGTGTCGGGTTTTTTGGAGCAAAAGTGACCATGTCTATATTGCCCCAAACGAGGATTCTCATCTACGGTCAGGGCGCTCGGTAGTTGGGATTGCTTCAAGGAACAGTGCAAAGAATGACAGGACATACAGAAAAGGATAGCGTTGACTCCATCGGTTGAGGAAATGTCTCTCTTAATGAGAGGAGCGGTGTCTTTGTTGCTGCAGAGCAAGCAGACGGTATAATGCGGGCATCATTTATACAGTCACGTATAGTGGCGGCAACTTAGGGAACATTCAGGTGCTTTCTTTAACTGACAGCTGCGCGGCGTGGGAAAACGCATGTGTACGGCTTGGATTTGCCGCAGACGCAGAGTTTTTCCACGAACGGACGGCGGAAGCTAACCGAAAGCTTGGAAAATGGGGCTTTTGTATGGAAAGCGACGGATTCGACAACCCATTAGCCCGTTCAATCCCCCTGGCACCTTTACGAACCCCACCACGCTTTTTCCGCCGCCTGCGTCGTGGGGGCAGGCGCCCGCGTGGCGGAAGGAGTAAACAAGGTAAACAAACAGGGTAAACTGCGCTTGTAGTTCTGCGGAAGTGTACTACAGGCGAGCCACGTTCATTCCACAGATAGATGACCTGAAAGCTTCCCTCCAAACGGCGCTTTGCAAACCATCGGAAAACACTGCAAAGTTTGCAATTTGTGTTGCCAAAGCACGCCTGCAAGGGCGAATTTGAATCTGTTCAGCCGCCCTTCGATTTTTACCTCAGTGATATGACAACAGCACATATCGTTACGCTAAAAGATGAATGGGAAATCTGGAAAACTAAATGACAAGCCATGCAAGAGGAGGAACTTCCCCGCTCTGCGACAGACGCTTTAACTGAATGTGACAAAGCCCTCTCGCCGAACGTTCACACACTCAAGATATTGGCGACAATCCGAGTGAGTACAGCTGCTGCCGAACGCAGCTTCTCGACAATGAAAAGAGTAAAAACATATTTGAGAAACCGAACGGCTGAAGAGCGGCTTGGCCTGGCTCTTATGTCCATTCACCGGATGCAAGTCAGTGTCGACGAAATTATCACTGTGTTTATAGAGAAACCGCGACGCATGAAAATTGCAGCGTGAACCACTCTTTTCGGCCAGGCTGCTTGCTCGTTTTCTTTTCTTTTGCATTGGCTTTTGCTATATTGTAAAACCACTCGCAATGTCATTCTTTAATATTGCTTCCTAAAACGACTTTTAGCGTTCTGCATCTTTTGTGTCATGAAAGCATCCGTGTTTTGGCTCTTTATGGTTCAATAAAGTTGTTTTCTCGAATATGTCTGTTTTTTTTTGTTTTTTTTTAAGAATTGCTGTCATAAAGTGGCTCACGTTTTTCTCGAAGGCCTGTAGTTGAGACAAAGTGTGAGAAATTCGGTAGAGAAAGCGTCCGACGAATATTTTTTTTATTTCCTGAACATCCGTAAGTGAGCGCCTGATTCATTTGCATTGCTTTTTCTTTTTCTTTTTGTCGCCCTCGTTCCGTCACTGGCTCTGTATGGCCCTTCTTCGTCCAGATTACTTGGTTACAAAGTATTCTTTCTCGTGCACATGCACTAGCTTTACTACAGAGTCAAAAAGCTTGCTTTCCATCTTGGATGAACTCGCTTCTTGGGCTGCATTCCACTCTGTTCTCTTTCTCGTCTAAACATTAAGCGCCTTCTATATTCCGGGGCAAGTTTTTTTTAAGCGTTGTATAATAATGACCATGCTGTTATTGATGCTTTTGTCGCCCCTTTATGTAATACCCTGAGAAGGGCCTTTAAGAGTGAATAAATTATGATGATGATGATGATGATGAAGCTTTTGGGCCCACCCCGAAAAAAAATCCTGGCTACGTGCCTGCGCTCAATACTACATTTATTAGTTTCTAGACAAAACGAAGTGCTCTCGCGCGTCCATTTGCAAAAATCTGTTAGTTGGCTTTCACGCAAGGATGCTTCCCAGCCAGACGTCTCCAGATTGCTTTCCTGCTCTAAGTTTCACATTCACGTCTGCACACTCCATCCGATGTGCACAAGCACCGCAAAAGTTTGTCAAAAAATCTGTGGGCAGTGAGCATAGCGACTTCGAAGGAACATTAGCTCAAGGGAGCTGAGTCGGTGCTACACGGTTTCCGTTGAAGCTTTTAACTACAGTGTTCTAGAAAATTCTAGAACACTGTACTTTTAACAAAAGCCACAACGTAGGCTTGGCGCTCCTATCGCTCCGAAATGAGAAAAATAATACGGCTCCGATGCCCCCATAAAGTAGTTGTGCGTGCTATTTTTTTTTTGCATTTTCTTATCATTTTCTTTTGTTTTTGCACTGATAAAACAACACCTAAATGTAATGGAAATAATTCGCCAAACACGGATGTAGTGGTAGCAGTGCGCCGCTGTGTACACCGTATTTTGCCGGCTTCGGCAAAATACGGTGTACACTTCGGCAAAATATGCGGGCTTCGATTCCGTTTTTGTTGCTGTTCTTGATTGCTTTTCAATCGTAACGTCTCCAAACATGTGCGACGAGACACTCAGCGTGTGAGGATCAAATATTCATCGCAGCGCCCAGTTTAGCGCCATGTGCCGAATCTTCTAAAGGAAAAAATGCTGTATGGTATCACCTTACGCCGAAAACAACGTTCAGTTGCTTAGCTGACGTTTGCCCAACAGCTAGAAACGCACGGGCACACGACATATATATTCTCGAATTCGCAGTAGAAAAATGTGTCGCCGTCGGTGCGAAAAAGATATGCCGAAGACACCCCAGCCTGCAGCAAACATTTTGACACCCAGGCCCCGCTAGCCACACCGTCCCAGCAGCTGACCACAACGTCACCGCTGCAGTGCACCTGCCCTCAGGCTGTGCGATTTTCGGGCGACATATGACAAACTGTGTCTATCAGCAGAGATCTTATGGTTTATATCTTTTAAGTTTCCGTGAAAAGTGCTTTTTATTAAATAAAAGCACGTTGTATTGGCTCCAAGGTAAAACATGTTTTTCTGCCGTCTGCCACCTGCGAACCTTTAGAGCCTCAAAGGACAAACGCGGACTACCTCAGCTCGAAGCTCCTTTCAATTAACGCTCCCTCCGTGCGCCCATGTGACAGCGCGCCCGCTCCGCTAAAGAAGCTTTAGTTCAACTGGACCTTGAAAGTGCCCGTGTGACAGGGGTATAATACAGAGGGGCAGAAGCGAAAGAAAGGCAGAGAAAGGCACTGGACGGGGTTCTAGACAACAAAACGGGGTGAATGGCGTGACGAATGTGCAGGTGTGCATAGGCTTAGAGCAGGAAAGCAATCTGTGGACGAGAGTTCTTGGTTGGGAGACATCCTTGCAAGAAAGCTAACTTGCAGACTTTTACAAATGGTCAATTTTTCATGTGCATGGAGTCCGCTGTTCCATGACAAGAGTAAGAAATTTCGGAAAGTTTAAGCAGCACGCAAAGAAAAACCTTTTCCTTCTGCTTTTTCCTGTGAACAATGCGATCTTTTGTGTCTTGGGTACAGCTAGCAAAAGCAGCAGGTCTGTCACGAGCCATTGACTTCTATGGGAGCTTGGAATGCGCACCAGGTGGGCATTCGAGGGTGTTCTGTACCTGCCTGCTGGGCCACCACCTAGGTGGTAGTAAAGTCCCTCAGGGACTTAAGGTGGTGGTGGTAGGGCCATCGCTAATAGGCTCGGCCAATTGTACACAGACGGCGCTGAGCGGCATAAACTTCCTTTTCATTCATTTCCAGAGCTTAAAGAAATTTGACAGAATAACAAGACGTAGCCTATGATTCGCCACGGCTGACAAATCGTGAGTTGACACCTAGGGAGAGTGAGGTCACCGTTTGAAGAAAGGCAGATAGATATCTTTGAATGCAGTGAACCCAAGGAGAAAAAAAGGGAAAGCGGCTTGTGTGTCTAGTGCGTCTCTCTTTTTTTTTTTTTTTTTTTTTGTCCTTGTGTTCATTGGGCTGAAAATACCTACTTGCGGAAGAGAGAGCTGAAAATTTCGGAAGGGTACTCTTCCGCAAGTATGACCTACCAACTAGCCCAAGACTTCACTGTACTAAAAATACCTACCTTTCGACATGCACCAACAAGTCCAGCTGTCCAAGTTTGAAGAAGGGACTAATTTTCCGGTCGTCTCTGAATCTGAAGGGAGGGAAATGACAATAGCCCTATCTTTACTAGGAAAAGAATCGCGCTCACTCTTTCCGCACAGCTGCCTGTCATGTGACTCATAAAACAGGTTTAGGAAAGTGGGCTTTCTGGAATGTTTTATAGACTACCCTTTTGTTGGCAATTCAGGCGCATATTTTTTTTTTTTTTACGCTCAAAAAGGGGCGTGCTCGTCCTCCCTACAAACGACTTTTTCACATGACTCTTCCCAAAAGGCATGGGGAAGACACTATCTTCTTCGTGATTGGTGGAAAGACGATTCTATTGTGGTGCCAGCCCGTCTTAAGCAGGCAACGCGGGCCCCTACAGCAAGAGCTTCCCGAGCCGCCTCGTCGACAGCTCCGTACAAGGTGCGTAGATAACTCTTATTTCTCTCTTCAGATTATCGGTATGCTACTTTGCCTTATTCGAGTGTCCGCTGTGCCGCAGGATAGCTAATAAGGGCTGGTAACAAGTATTGTGCGTATGCTTAAGACCTAGTTCCATTTGTTTCTATATCGCGGGCTTGAAATCGCGTTCGCCAACTGTTCCGTGTTGTATATTTTCGGGATATTGTACTAATAGCACGGATAAGTGGGCTAGTTGGAGGAGCCAGATGACGTGTCATTCGTTAAATATACATATATGTGCGTGCCTTCTTTCCAATAAACTTCAGTTGTGAGTCGGCGCTGGTTTTGCTCCCTTATTCTGCTATAGCGTCTGCGTGCGCATAATTCCTTCGTGCACGATGCATTATGGCAGCTGGTATAGACCTTATCGTGCATTTTATCTCCACTTCATTTATTTTGACCTTTCCGTGTTTCTTCTACAAAATCCTTGCTGTCGTACACTACAAAAAAAAAAGACAATAATAAGAGAAAGAATCGCGAAGCGCAGTCGAGTTAAACATGAAATGTACCACCACTTCGAGACTTCTTGAGCGCGTGCCTGCAATTCTACCAAAATGTCGCTGTTGGACGGTATGCCTCGCGAACTGTGCGTCTATGAGGTTGTAAAATTTTCCACCGTGTGGAAACGCGTGGCGGGAGGTCGGACTGTGTATAAGCGATTTTATATCAGACTCGAGGACGGCGTCATCTTGCGCTGTTACACGAATGATTTCCCTGTTTTGTGCGCGGTGACGTCAAACTAGCAAGTTCATAAACCGCCGAGTGAGTAGGTAGAGTTCTTCTCATGCATATTAGTGCATGGTATTTCATCCATATAGATGCTGCAGACATAAACCGGCAACGTTAAGATGGCCGTACTGAAACGAAAACAAGTTTTAGCCCACAAAGCTTGCACCTGTTATCTGGTGTTTAGAGCAGAAAATGGTGAAATGTCTCAAACTAGAATACCGTAGACAAAGCCGTACTGTTTGTTGCGATACTTTACTCTTTTGCTAGGTATGTTCGCCGTTGTGTTATGATTTGAAGTATGTGACATGCTATGAATTTTCGGCCACGGAGTAAAAGTTGATTCAGCTACAACCTGTCACTTCTTCAAGGCAGCATCCACCTAGTACCAGCTAAGCCTTGCTAAGCCTACCGCGCCGATAATTTGAGCACTGCTCGCAGGAAGGCTGCCGAATTGTGACGAATACTTGGCTGTGGAAGCTTCGCGACACAAATTGACTCTTTGGAGGGAAAAAAGTTCATTTTTCGGCAAGGCCGTTTCCCACTTTAACTTAAAAACTTTGGTACCACAGATTGCTTTTCTGCACGCGTTAAAACCTGAACATTGCAGCGAAGGAGCACGAACACCACAAACGCTTTTCAAAAGTTTTCTGCGCGTTGTTCTGTTTCATAGTGAGTTCTGCGATGTACAAAGAAAGGGAACGGGGGGGCACAAGTGAAAGGAAAGAAAGGCAGGGGTGGGGAGGGGGTGTGGTACCAATCGGTCTCCGGTGCGGGAGGAAGTGGGTTTGACGCCCACTGCCATAGGGCACCCACCGGTTTTTCTAATGAGGGGACAGGTACCCTGACCTGGCGCTCGGTGCTGTGGGTAATGTCAAGGTGGCCTCTCCTTTTAACTCTGTTCTTTCATTCGCGTTCCCCTGTGAGTGTTTTGGTTGAGGTGTCCTCAGTCGAGAAAAACAGGTATACCTTGCACTCCGAACCTATAATTTCGTTTACACAAGAATATCTGCCTCTGTCCTCCATTCGCTTCCTAACTTGACCGGTTCTGCAAGACCACGCATCCAAGGCAAAACCCACACAGACCGCGACAAATGCTCGTAATAAATCCTAAACGCACGGTATTGCGTTCTATTGTACTCTCCCCACGGGTGCCTGGCGTACAAAAGGAGGCAGGGAGACAACAAAGAGACCCAACAACGCGGGGCTTCTAGTGCTTCGGGGCCCCAACAATAGACTGTGTGGCACGGCTGGCAGTTAGAACTTGTGAACGAAAAGGCTGCAGGAACAGGAAACTTCTGTACCGGAGGCGGAAGACTTCGGGCGCAGCCAATGGGAATGTTTGTCGGCCCATCAATCGCTTTCGCTGCTTGGCAAAGCGGTTATACACCTTTTCAGAAAAGGCTCCCTGGGCGCCGCCATAACCCCCGCTGTGCTGTGCAACATATGCATGACCCCCCAAAAAGGCACTGCCGAGGGTCTTTATTATCAAACAGGGCACATAGGCGAAGACAAACGGAACGAAACAGACAACACGAACCTTTTTACTGCTGTGCACAGCTCAATATGGCAGTGCTCCATGCCTCCTGTGGAAAGGTCTATACAGGCAGTTTAGCGTTGCCCATCGTCGTGACCACGCCTACATCGACAACCTAAATGTACGTCAGGGAATTAGAGCTGCTTAAAGGCCGACTCCGGAGATTTTTTGAGCATGTCAAGGTAATGGCGGTTCTATGTTCCCGAGGCCCTCCTGTTACACTCCTGATAGTAGAAATGCTCAGCAAATGCTAAAATAATTTTTAATGAGCAAAAAATCGCGAAACAGAAATCCAACCCAGCATTGAAGTCCGGCAAGTCAACCCGTTGTTTGCATGGTGCGACAGCGGATGCGCCCTTCCCCTGGCGGTAATGCCGGCGCGCGCAGATCTCGAAGGCCACGGTATGACACCGGTGCGCTTTTCGCTTTGTCAGTGATGACGTCAATGCACGGTGTGCCCCATAATTGTAGTAAGGGAGGTAGGTGGTTTGAAGTAATCAGTAAATATCAATTGCAAGCAATATGCGCATCTTTCGAGCCTGTAATCTTGCACGAATAGCAGAAGCCTGGGAATGAGCGCACCCAGCTAATGACCTTGAAATATCGCCGGACTTGGCCATTAGAGGGGTCGTGAAACATATTCTGAAATTTTTTTACCGAATGTGCAGTCGGAATTCTGGCCCTCCAAACTATGTTACATTGCTTCGCTGTACCGGCCCCGTTGATTTACACCCCCCCTCTCCTCTAGCGCGCGCTCCCCTCAGCTCTGCAGTTGACGTCATGTTAGTCGCCACCGCATCCTCTCTCGGAGGCCACGGAAATATAAACCGGGCTCTAGCCTTACTATCGTCCGGCGGCACCATAAGGGGTCTAACTATTTTCTCAGTTTCTAGCTTTCATCTAAATATGTTATTTTAGAGCAAATGAAAGTTAGCGATAAGTTTACGTTTACGCCACTGAGTAGTACCTATGCCGGTATGTGGTGTCGCATGGTCGTTTCGGAAGCACGAGAAATCTAGGATTTCAAACGGGCGTTATTAAATGTATACTGAATATTGCGCCGAAATATTTCGGAATCGGCATGTCGAAAGCGTATTGAATCACTGAAAATTACAACCGGGCAGTTCCATATTCTCTTCACGACGCCTTTAACGGTATGCGCCACAATTGGGCATTCAAAACCGCACCTCTGCGACAGCTAGTCTGAAGTTTCATGCTGCTTGTTTGGGCCAATCGACGACCTGGGATGAAGGTGTCAGTTTTCGTATGTGAAATGCTGATTACGTCACTCAGCGATCGAAGAGGAATGGTGGCAGCAGAAATGGGCGCGGCAATGATCTTTTGAAATAGAGCTTCTGCGTCGCTCTGGGATATCGGCAAAGTGGGATCACCGCGGGCTTCTCTACGAATGAGCGAGCTGATTTTGGAGGTGCTGATGAAACAGCGTCTGCATGACTGTCGTCCACCATGCATATCATCAGGAAGGACGTTCCACAAGCGGTTGACACGTGGAAGGGGAGATCAGTAAATGAGCGCGTTTTGCCGCAGATCTGAATTGAACCGCACATCCGAATCGTCATAATTACGCAAGTACTTATTCACTTAGAAAGGTATTTCTGCTCATTGAGCACTCGTCGACAAGAGCAGAACTTGGCGCTAATCTTGAGGCAACACAGTGTCAGAACTATGTCGGTCGCTCCCACTTTAGCTTGGCCTGATTTACCTGGGACACACGGTAAAATAGAAACTCAAGGATACCTCTGATGGGATTATCGTGAGTGACCAGCTTGCCTAAGTTTCTACGCTTCTTGCCAGAAAGACGCAAAATGGTGGTTTTCCGGTTATGACGACACGCTGCTGTAGGCTTGAAGACGCGGGTTCGAGTCCTGAACGCGGCATCTGCATTTCGACGTTGAGAAAGAAACAAATAAAGGAACGTATATAGCAGAATCAACTCGATTCGATCTTGACAGCAAGTATAGACGTATCGTACAAACGTCATCAACCGCATCTGAAAACTTGCACCTATGAGGTGTCGCCCGGGAAAGAAATGTATAATCCAGAAAAACGTATTAAGCGTGAAAGTTTTAAAGAGATTTCAATCTTAGACATACGTGCTTAAAGAACCCCACGTGGTCGAAATTATTTCACTCATTGAATCAGGTATGTCGGCCACTCCGCCCACCCAAGAGACAAGGAGTACCCGGCGCCTTGTTCAATGTGTTCACCAACATCTTTCCTGCTATCAATATCAATAATCACAAAAGATAAGCAGTACCCCACGATGGCGCCATTCGTAAGCACATTAAGGTTTCGACATGCGAAATAACTCTGGTTAATTCAAATATTTGTCGGCAAAGGTTTATAATTTCCTTACTTATTTCTTTACTTTATTTATATTTAGCAATCTTGTACTGAGTCGTCGCTATTCTCCTTCTCTAAACGCAGCAACCTCCTAGTGCCACGAGAAGAAGCCAAGTCGTTGAAGACTGGAAATCCCCAGGGCGCGCAAGGAGCATCATGCGTTCGTTGATGTACCGGGACCTTCCCGGCGGGCCGACTATGGTCATGTTTGCGGACAGGATACCTCCCCGCTACATCTGCAGTCAGTGCGGCATGGTTTCCATGAACGTGTTTTACGACCCGGGATATCACGTGTTTTGCAAGACTTGTCTGGACGAGCAGGCCGCCAAGCATGGCAAATTCCACATCTACTGTACCCACGAGCGCAAGAACATTCCGCTTGAAGAGGTAAGGAGTCGTCGAGTACATATGCTAATACTAAATTCATATGTTTTGATAATGAGTTCAAAAAGAACGCAAGAGAGAAATATAATGCTTCCAAGACGCGCAGGGAGCGCACAGGTCCTTGAAAACATTTGAATTTTGAAAGTCCGTTTCCAAGGCCCTTAAAAGCCTTCAATTTCTCAGCCCTCTTTGAAAAACATTGAATTTGTGGAATGCCACATTTTAATTTGTATTTGTCATCAGGAAGATAGTTTTTGTTGGCGGGCTTTCGTTTTGCCAGATTTTTCTATCCAGTGTGATACGAACGGATCGAGTTTCATTGTGATATTTTGCAAAGCTTTCTTTACTGATTATGTCGTTTCATAGTTCAATGAATGCGTCAGGCCTCCCGGGAAGTTTGTCTGAAAATCATCACCATGAAAGGGAAACAAAAAACATCGAAGAGGACCTTGAAAATCCTCCAGTAGGGGCTTGACAGTCCTTGAATTTTTATCTTCAAAATGTGCACGAATCCCGGCCGAGGCACTTATGAGCTGGTTCGTCTCACTGTGCTACACATGCACACACACACACACACAAAGAAAAAAAAACAGCAACAAAAGCGGATGTTCACTGCAGCTTACGTTATGAAAAGACATTTCTATGCGTAGGATAATTGGAATATCCGTATGAAGTTGTCATCCCGTGGGTTATCTTGTTTTTTGTTTTTTTCTTAGGAGCGAAGCGATCACCGAGAGTTAGACAACAATATAAAAGTTAGTAAGCGTACGGACACATAGTAAGGTAAACTATCGAAACCTGCTTAAAGAAGATGACCGGTCGCAGCCTGTATAACGTATGCGGAGAAAGGCCGCCAGTAATTCAACTACTCTTGCGATAAGGCACATTGACAGAAAAAGAAATGTTGCCAATAGTTAGACAGGATACCATTTGGTTAATAACGTCATTATGAAAAATAATTACGGACAGCTCATATCAATGAAATCACGGTGACGTATATTTCGGATTGCTTACGTTTTCTACATGTAATTATTTTGCATGCGACCAATGACCGGCGTATTCTTCAGCTATTACTAATAAAACTTGGACGGCGCTATAGACCTATTCCACCGGCCTACGTCACGGAGATGTGGTGGTGCTGTCGTCGGGAGCTTTGGTTTCGCATGGTAGGCATCCGCCAGCGCGCCTACCGTAGCAGCCGCTGCGTTTTAGATGCGAAGCAGCTCTTTGACTAGCCTGTGTAACGCTGTCCCTCCGTGCCTCCGTACGAATGCGCCGCAACGCGCTCCCCTCGCCGCAGGTGTTGGAGCGGTGCCAAGTAGGTCACGCCGCAGCTGCGCGTTGACGTCACGCTCCCCTCGCAGTGCGCGCTGACGTCACTCTCTCCCTCGCCTGCCGCGCGCTCGCCGCAGCGCCCGCAGCTACCGCCTCGTCCGTTCGCCCGCAACACCTGCCGCTACCGCCGCTCGCTACACCGCCGACTCGTCGGTTCACGCCAAAAGATTAACACCATCTTCCCAAAGGGAACTCTGATGGGATGCGAAGCACCCGCGTTAGCGCCGTTCAACCCGTGACGCCACCCGTGCGCAACGCTGCTGCTTCGCATCCCCTCAGGGTTCCCTTTGGGAAGATGGTGTTAATTTCGGTGCGCTTTCGCTTGTTTTTGCTGGTGCGGGCGCTGCTCACCGCCGTGCAATGATGAAAAAAGTGTTCACCGATGACCTGCGCCGTGGGTTGGTTGCTCAGCAACCAACAAGATGTGTGCGATGGGTTTTTATCGGTTTCCTGCTTATGTCTGTCTTAAGGAAAGGGACGAACCTATACAATGCTGGCTCATCGGTTATGCGCCAAACATATTCGTCACGACTAAGCATATTTTTAATTATTTAGCGTTAGTGCGGCCTGTTTCACTTGAGAGAAATAGCATTGTCACAAGTTTGTCAAGTGCAATGCTCGACACCAAGTTTCTTGGCATAAACAAAGTGGGGACACAGAGCGATGACGCTCTACTGCAAAGCGCGCACTACATTAGCTTCGAACGATGTGCAGAATTAATCACGGTCGCCGCGTGTATTATTAAAGTGAGGAAGTTATAGATACGTCATACGAATTTCATTAACTCAAGTGAAATAAATATATAAGAGCTTAATTCATGTAGCCGGGAGCGAAAGGCAGATGACAGCGATGCTTTTGCAAATCGCTTGCGGCTGCGATAGCATATGCATAAGAGAAGTGTATTGGGTAATGCTGTAGTGGTTGTGACGCGCTTTACATTTTTCCGATCGCCAGACTGCTCTAACTAACTACACGCCTGAAATTCGCCACGTCGTTTCAGGACTTTACGCCTTCACGATCGCAACTGAGCGTATATGGGCAGAGCCGCGAGCAGCGGTTACGCTCGCCTTGGTAGCGTTTATTCGAGAGCCTTGGCTCTTAATTGTTTGTGTGTGCGTGTCCGTGTTATCACAGCCGTATTTACATAGATGATAGCGCAATATCGCTCTTTTCTTATGCTTGAGTAACTAATCCGATACATTTGTTTGTGCGCAAAGATTTCGCATAGGCATTAGAGGCCTTAGTTCGAAACAGCTGTATTTTAGCTGAGGCATTTTCAAGTCGTATTTGCCTAAACCCGTCTCCAGGTGGTTCATCCTTGCGCTACTTACCGAATTAAAGCATAAGCATGGATCGATGCCGGCATAAAAGCTCGCGATCATTTGCATCTTGCGGCAAGGTGCTTGTCGTTTCAGTTTCTCACATTTTGTCATATCTGGGCGTCGGTGTATTCTTTTCTACATGCATTGAATGCTTCCTACAGAGCTAATGCAACTTCATCTCACGCGGCTGCCTCTCGCAAACTGTTGTAAACAAGCCGTCGGCACTCCGACGCCCCGTGCTCGGAGGCAGCTTTCGCACACGCTGCGCTGGCGGCGGTGGCGCGACCATTCAGGGCCGCGGCAAGCGGTGGGCGGGGCCTCCGCGCCGCGACGTCGATACAAGCCCTGGTTATATCGCCGGTGCCTACCACTGTTTACAAACATGGAATAGGTCTATAGGGAACTCTATAGGGCCATTGGTTTGCTCATAAAATATGCGCAGACCAATGGTCTGCTCATATGAGCAGATCAATGGTCTGCTCATAAAATATGCATTAAACGTAGCGTCTTCTCTATACAATGCTTGAATTGTTGGAGTTTCGTCGTAACAGAACTACGTAGTCTCGCACATCAAAATTTCACTCCGAGCTAACTTTTGTTTGGTTCGTGCATTTATTCTCTTTCATGTCGCGTTCAGCATTGTAAAATTAGTAATAACTACTAGCACATCAATAATTACAAGTTATTTTTGTGTACGTGCGTTGTAAGGCGTTCCTTATATTTTCTTTTGGTCTTATGTTACGTTTATCTTTCTTTTCATTTTTATTGCGTTTGAGTATGTTTGCTCACCTATTACCTATGACTGCATCACACTTAATACTGCATCATGAATGTAACGCAAGCGTCGAGTGCCTTTGGGGGTATTTCTGAAAAAAGAAAAAGGAAAACCCGCGGCGATACCAACCAGGACCTCGCGCTGTAACTTCATTTTTCTTGTTTCTTTTATTCGCAGATGTTTGAAAATAGCGATGTCTTCAACATACTTCGCTATCAGTTCGTCGATTGCCCAAATCAACCACAATGCAAAGCACATATGCCACTGGAAAACCTACAGGTAAGTTTGCATGTCAGGCTATACGATTGCTACACACACGTCTTATACATGACGTGTAGCAATATAGTGTTCCTATATATGCTCCCCAAAGGTAAGTAGAGTTTCGCATAACTTTTCCTTTCACCGCTCGCGCCACTATTCGCAGAGCGCCATCACTTGGTAAAAAATGAGTAAAATGGTCACCGCCAAAGTAGATCTCGTAAGGCTTTGGTTTTAATAACTGACTTGAGAGAGTAGCCAGGAAGCAGAAATAGCAAAGTCTGAGGAGCTTATGAACTTCTTTGTTGAGAAGCAGGCCGCCCTGCCGTGCAGTTTATATAGAACAGCGGAGGTTAAAGGGCCCATGACAGCTATTTTTTTGTTGGAGACTTTTATGTTCTAATGAGTAGAACAGTGTCTTGTAATCACGGCATGGAGTGGCAAATTCTCCAGCGCGAAGTCTAATTAGTCACAGCATCGTTAATTTTGTTCAGTTTTAATGATGCTTCGAAACGCGCGCCAAAAACTGCAAGAAACTAGCGCCGCGGTGCTGGCGCGGCGGCTGTCGGAAGTGAGCGCATTCACTGATCACTTGAGCTCAAGATTCGGTGACGTTGCGGAGAGCGCGAGCGCCAGACCAGCTCGCCGCACTCGCTTTGCATCATAGCGTGTGTACAATGTACGCTTGAGCGACCAACACGGAGAGGAAGCAGAAAAATACGGCTTTTGGCGTGGCCTCCGCGATCGGCTGCGAGAGCCGATCTTGGAGGCTACGCTCGGAGGCCATAGCGCGGCGCGCCCGTGTCTCTCTGTGACGTCACGATATCAACTTACAAAAGTGAAACGTCACAGATGGCCCACAAACTACGTCACACTAGTGGCGATGTCGCGAGGTGCTGCAAGCTCGGATGAGCATTCCCGCTTACTTTGAAACCATATTAAAATTACTTAGAGGCGACGTTCGCCGCTAATACTTGGTCAAGATTGCCTTCGTATGCAGGAAAACCAATTAACGCAAGCATCTCGCGTTTGAAATTTTGGTGTCATGGGACCTTTAAGTCCTCAGGGACTCGAGAGTCGTCTGAGATGCTCATACATCTGTAAGCGTACCTCATCTCGCGTTAAATCAACGCGAAACAGAAAATATATATAGTAACATCCGGATAACAAATTCCGATGTTACGATCTTGACTTACGGTACGACTTTGGTTATTTTGGAAGTTGGACAGCACCTATCAGGACGGGATAAATTGGACATATAAAAAGTTAAAAGAACTCCGCGCACGCTTCGGTCCTTGTCTTGCATAATACGCCTAAATATTCAAGTGATTCGACCAATCAAACTTGGTGACGAGATATATCGTCTTTACAACATGCACGTGACACTTAACTATAACCACTATTTGGCTTTGCAGTGCGGTGGCTGTGTAGAAACCGCAAGACGATTACAATCTCATGCTAGTAGGTAGTACAAGTAGCACACGCTTCAATGCATGGTGGTGTTGGTGATGAGTAAAACATTACGCACACAACCAAAGTAACCTGGTAGACTCCAAAAGTGGTAGATGGAAAACCTGGTAGACTTAGAAATAAGATGTTTTTTTTTTTTTATTTTACCTTTGCAGGACCACTATGCTTCTTGCAAAAAGCGTGTCCAGTGTCCCAGCGGCGACAAGAGCGTCGAGACCAAGAAATGGAATGAACATCCTTGCGTTCTTGAAGCGCAGTATGTTGTGCCAAAAGGTGTCGGAGAAACTGGTGTTTCGACGAAGGTGATCGAGGTAATTATGGAAGAATTCTTACTGTACCACGCAAGGGCGATGGGTTGTGACTGTTTGACTGTACATGTGTTTTGTCTGTGATGTCTATGTGTTATGTCAACAAGCAATACAATAGATCCAGCAGAATGTGAAGAATGCTGCCAGAAATGGTTTAAAATAAGCGACAAATTTAGTCATACATATAAAGTGTACATATCGCAAGCTACGACAAACGTTATACCTTTCTTGTTTTAAAGCGTGTTCTAATTATATGTAAAATTTCTATTTTAGTTGGTCCTTGCTTGACATAGGCTCTATAAAATTCAAACAGATGTGGCGCATACCCGCTTACCGCGTGCCGAGCACTTCAGGTATGAGCGACGCGTGATTGCAGTATTGTTAATCATGATTTACATTACGGATATATCGTGTTACTGATGTATTGATCAGCCATTCATGTTCGTCATACATTTATACCCTACCATCCAAATAGTGGGGTATACCAGGCGTACAAAACGACCAAGAGGCCACCGAGACGTAGGTGGCCAGCTATATAGATAGATAGATCGAACTATCTACCTATCCTAGTCTAATCTAGCTATAGATAGATAGATAGATAGATAGATAGATAGATAGATAGATAGATAGATAGATAGATAGATAGATAGATAGATAGATAGATAGATAGATAGATAGATAGCCGCACATACCCAGGCTGCGGTATGCGAGCGTGCGCCACAGGTGATTCACAAGAGCTCATAGCTTGCATGCACCACACGCAATCTGTAATAGGCATTTTCCAAACAATTATATGTGCGGGGGTTGGGGGGAAGGTGCGATTCCACTTAACGTCTCCGCCAACGTAGACACGTGAAAGTTTGGCTTTAATAACTGAATTTAGGAAATAGCCAGGGAGCCAGGAGCTTGTGAACCACTTTGTTGAAACACATCGTGCCCTGACGTGCAGTTTACTGTACAGAACAGCAGAAGCTGACGTCCTCGGTGACTAGAGTCGCCTGAGAATGTCATACATTTGTGAGCGTGCCTCTCCTCGAGGGAAATTACGCAGGAATAAAAATGTAGGTGGTAATATCCGAATAATGAAATCAAATGTTACGATCTTGACTTACCCTGCGACTTTGGTTATTTTGGAATTTGGGCCGCACCTATCTGGACTGGATAAATTAGGCAGATATCAAAAAAAGAACTCCCACGCAACCTTTTGTCCTCTTCTTGCATGATACGCCTAAATATTCAAGTCATTCAACCAAGCAAACTTGGTGACGAGACATATGGTGCTTACAGCAACACTTGACATTTAACTATAACCACTATTTGGCTTTGCATTGAGGCGACTGTGTGGGACTCGCAAGGCGATTGCAAGTAAGCACAGATAGCGCACGCTTTAGTGTCTAGTGGTGCTGCTGACGAGTAAAATATTACGCAGGCAACCACAGTAACCTGACAAAGTTTGAAAGTGGTAGACGGAAAACGTGGTACTTGCAAAAAGAAATTACAAAAATCTTCCCTTTGCAGGACCACTATGTTTCTTGCAAGAAGAGCGTCCAGTATCCCAGCTGTGACAAAAGCATCGATACCAAAAAATCGAAGGAACATCTTTGCGTCCTCGAGGCGCAACATGCTGTACCAAACGGAGCCGAGGAAAACGGCGCTTGGGAGAAGGTGGTTAAGGTAATCATAAAAGAAATCTTACTCAACCATGCAACAGCGACGTACTTTGACTGTCTTACCGTGTACGTGCGGTCTATCTCCTTCTATATATCTTTCAATATCCCCCATCCTGTCCCCCTTTGTAGTGTAGCAAACCGGCTGCCCTCGGTTACTGTTTCGCTCGGTTACTGTTCGCGCTGATTTGTCACCATCCATGACATGTTAGGTCCAGAAGTCATTTACTAGATGCAACAGAATGTGAAGAACGGGGAAGAAAATGGCTTATAATGTGCTACAAATTTAGTCATCTCCATCGGTAATAAATGCACACACTGCGTGTCCATCTGAGAAATGGCGCGATGGCAAAGTCATATTATTTCAGGTGGAATCAATATGCAGTGACGCGTCACACCCAAATTTTGTCGTGCGTTCTCTAGAGATTACATTAGAAAGATGGCGGACACTATCATTGCTCAATTGTTCCTACAACACTGCACCCATGCAGCGTCTCCAAGAGACCCGTGCGTGAGCCTGCATTCATCATCATCCCTTGTGACCACTGTCGTTCAAAGGAATATATATATATATATATATATATATATATATATATATATATATATATATATATATATATATATATATATATATATATATATATATATATTAGGACTGTATATGCAAAAATAGCTTGGGTTGCCGCTAGTTTACAACAGAATTGCCGATGCGCCTCTTAGAGAACGACCGTCGTTCTCTAAACATAAAGGACAACTTTAGTGAAACGTGAAGGACGAACGACGCGATCACGTGCTTTCGAGCAATATCTGAAAATAGGGAACACAAACAAATTTGATAAATTGAAGGGTGTATTTACAAACGCCCATATTTACGTACCACGGTACAACTCAAAAAGGAATGCCGTGGTTCTAGAAGAAATGAATAGCGATTTGCCTGCTCATTGCTCGGTGGATGTGTATATACGGTGTGTTTCGCGTGATTTCTGGTAATACATTTAATGGAAAGGGTTCAACTTTTCGAACGGCGGCAATACATTATTCAACGCACGAAGCTTCACACTCCTCCACAAAAATAAAATATCACATATGTGGGCATAGCTGAGGGTGCTTACAAGCACAGCTTTTATACATTTCCTATTTTGGAAGCATTAGTCTCAGCTTTGCGTGTGGCAAGCAGTTGTCCCCCATTCGTCAAACATTCAATTATGGAACGTTTGCACATTTCCATGACATTGTTGGCGCCTGACCTTTTCATCTCTACCAAGAAGTCAGAGAGCTTACAATCATTTTGTTATAACTGAGTTTGCATATCCTAATCTTACCTTGTTGCAGAAGAAAGGGCGTAAAAAGAAGCGGAAACCGCAGTCTCGTGGCGCCCCCGGTCAAGCCGTGGTGACGACACAACCAGATCAACAGGCGGCGGCATGCCGCGCAGCGCCACCGGCTAAAGAAAGTGTAAGTCTTTAAGCAAATTAATGTGTTCACTCCAGGAAGTTCAAGTTTACGAATATTCGCGCAAGGATTACTTAGAACATCGTTATTCTGTGTGTTTGTTATGTGTGCAAGGTTGCGTGGGCTCTCCTGTTGTGTTGTTTACAAATCGGATGCTTACGGTATGACCGAAATTAAAGTACAAAAGGCACAGCCCTATCCATGACGGAATCGAGCTCAACGTTAATAAACCAACAGTGCACGTGAGGGACTAACCCTACGACGAGCCTTATAATAATATGATAGTTTTGGAACAAAAACAACATGATTCCATTTTTAGACTTTTTGTTTCCATCACGGTCGGTATATTCGGTGCATTCTTTTGAAGTGTGATATGTTCATAATATTCTTAAATAAAAAGAAACTTAATAAATCCGGGGTCATTCTTCTGAGCAAAGAATTGCGGCTATGTGTTTTGAAAATACGAATTATCAGGACAAAACACAAATATACAGTATTCTCACAATGAACCACACGACCACTCAACAGTTTTCTTTTCTGGTTTTCTACCGTTTCAGACCAAAAAAGGAGAGAACTGGGTCCCCGCCTCAGTGCAGAAGATGTGTGACTACTGTCACGGGACTGTTAAGGACGGCGATTTGACACTTCACCTAAGGATGTGCGATAAGGCTCCTGAGCCTTGTGTGTACTGCGAAGTACCGTTTCCTCCCGGAGATATCTCAGTAAGCTCCCCACATCATCAAACTGCATGGCCATTTATATTGTTACGTCTACAGTAGTGGCTTGGGGATTATGTACAGGAGGCGTGAATCTGGGGAAGCCCACACAACACTATCGAGACGTCTTCTTCCACTTCAACGTCACCTCTCCTTCTTACTCTTCATCTTGTGGCACATATGCAACGTAATATTAACCCCCTCGCAGACGAAGCGCGCCGCGCGCGTCATTCAGTAGTCGTTTGGCGGACCCCAAACCGTTTCTGCGGACAATATTAATATTCGTACATTTAGTGCGGGTGTTTTGTACGTGCGGATATTATGAGCATAAGCATGCAGTCATTTCTGAACGGAGCAAGGGCTTTTCTTTGTTCCCTTTTGGAATCTGTTGTCCATCGTTGAGCCCTTAATTCGTTGAGTTCATCGTTAGACAGGACGTTGTCCTTTGTTAATTAACACATGCGTCGACGCCCTTAAAAGTAGAACTTCAGCCAACGTCCCTGGCTACAATATGGCGCGTAAACAGACTGGCACTCGCGTGTTACAACAGAAAAAAAGAAACAGCCATTTTACAAGGAAAAAAGAAAAGGAACATTGCGCGCTGCGCCGGTACTTGGAACATGCTTTTGCCGGAAAATTATTTCAGCCGACGAAATCTCTATTTCAAATTAGTATTCCTACTTATTATTTAGTGGCAACCTTTAGTGCATCAGCCTGTTTTTGTGCTACGATAAGTAAAATGCGCTTATAAAGCTCGGCTGTGCCGTCGCAAACGGCAATGACCAACGTAGCTGCAAGACCTAGCAGAGCCGCTTCCTCCTCTGCGGCCCGGGCGGTAGTCTTTCTCTCTCTCTCTTTCTTTGTCTCACTCATTTTCTCTTTCTATAGCCCACAGCATGTTTTGTTACAATCGTCGTTACAGCGTAATAGTATGGTTCCCATGTTCTGCAAGCGTGCGTGTATACAGCCTATAGCCGCAATGACGTTCTCCTTCGGACCGTGGACACACGGCTTCGAATCCCGCCTCGCAAAGAAAATGTATATTTGTTTTATTTATTTCTTTATCTCTCTATATCCCTACTTTCTCTGCTACTCGCCTCCGAGTTTTGAGCCGTCGCTGGCCCCTGCAGGAAATCAAGGAGCTCCGCTGTTAGAAAGGAAATGAGGCAAAACGAGCGCACACGTATCCCTCTTGTACATAGCATATACCATTCATTTTCATCGTAGTCTAGGTGCGATTAATTCCTTGCTTTACCGCACAAAGAGATACTATCCTTATCGCGTGTTCTTTTCTGTCCCTAAAATGTTCTCGCCCGTAATCTTATTACCTTTGCTTTCACTCTCAACTTGCAGGTGCACATCCTAGGATGTCTCATGAACCCGGAAAGCGTAACTATGGTAAGAGTCGAATATTTTTAGTCCTCAACTCATCTTTATTTTGCTTCCGTATCAGTATAATCACGCCTAGTTAGAGATCGCTTCAAAGGCCGACTCTGACGATTTTTCAAGATCTGTGGGTCTCAACGAAATTAGTCCCGCACGCCCCTTGGCACAGTTTCGTCGTGTATGCAATTGATTGATTGATTGATTGATTGATTGATTGATTGATTGATTGATTGATTGATTGCTTTAGTGGTGTTTTACGTCCGAAAACCACGTTGCGATTATGAGAGTCGCCCGTCATCTACGCAAAACTGGAACCTTTTGAGAGGAGATGACGCCATCGTAGGCAGAGTGAAGGAAAGTATTCCTTTGCTTGGATTCATTCGCGCTTGCATTCCTTCCCATGCACTCCTACGCGCGCCCGCCGGCGCGCCATATCTCCGAGGCCGTAGTCACTACCAAAGCGCCTCGCGACTTCACCACAAGGAAAAGTGCGCGTGCCAAAGGTGGAATGACTAACCTCACCTCACACGGAGACAGCACTGTTTGGCTGGATTTCGGTTCTGCGCTTTTTTGCTTACTAAGCAATATTTTCGAATTCGTTGAGCATTTCTACTATCAGGCGCCCGATAGGGGTGTCTTGGAAACATAGAATCGCCATTACCTTGATAAGGTAAAAACATTGCCGGAGTTGCAGTTTCAATTATGTGTTATGGTTTCATTAAAATTAAGCACCACGTCAAAAAGAAGTCAAACATCTGCTCCACAAAAGTGTCTGCATCAGCATGGCATGTGTTTGCAGTTCCTTATGCGACTCCTCTGTTTAGCTTCGCATTTCAAAGAAAAACCACGTACATTTGACTAGCATTTGATTGATTGATCATATTGTCTTAATGGCTGCGAGGGCGAGAGATGGTTGAGGGCTGATCCACGAAAAGTAAGGAGCCGTTTGCTTATGCTGAAATACTAGTGAGTTAGAACAAAGTTCAACACATGCAGCGTTCTCCAACGAATGTTTCCAAGGGCACTGATGCTTTCATTGGGATCCAGTAAATGTTTGCCTGAAAGAGAATGGATATAACAATGCCCGTGAAAATTGTCCCTACCGCCACTCTCGAAGTGTGCGATGGCATTGCATTTTTGTGGACACAAAAATCATCAGCTGCTGGAATTCGTGGAGAATTATTGTGTCTAAATTCTAAATTTATAACCTCGCAGCATTGCGTATATATGGTAACGTGAGGACTGCAAAAATAGCTCTGTGAGTGCACCTCCTGAACACCTGGTTGCTATAAGCCCATTATTTATACCGATGGAATCGTTCAAGTGAACCACGAACTGGGGGCTCATCGACGATTGGAGACTAGTGTACGGACTGATACCGTCACTATTTTGTGGCTCTCGCCTACTTAGACTATTATAAAGGAAAGGTTGCGATATCACTAATTGTTAAATAGCACTTGCCGAAAATGGTCTCAATGAAAGAATGTCAATAAGCGAGCTCGACCCGTTATCGACACAGCGCTTGCTTTAACTACTACTTCCTACGGTCGTTAAGGCGTGGATATCCTAAGCTAAGGCAGAAACAAAGCACTAGTCAATGCATTGATGTCATTCTTATGCGCCGAAACCAATCGCCTCCTTCAAGTTATGCGCGTTCGTACTCCGTTCACGGTCAGTGGACCAGCTCACGACATTCTGAACAAGGGAATAATGCCGTATATGAAATGAAAAGTCGAAGTTCCACAATACAAATAAACAAAAACGGAACATCCAAAATGATATTATGATTAAGGTTCGTAGTATTTCTGGACGCTTCTGTTCAATACTTGCTGTATTTCCGCCCTTTGTATTAAATACTACAGGAAATATGTCACGCAAAGCAATACTGTGACGATTATAGCTGTGAACCTATTTCTCTCTTGCTAAGCATTATTTCATGCGGATGAGAAAGTGTTAGGACGATGTCGTGTAGCAGAAAGTGGCACCCGACACACCGCGGCGCCTCTTCCATTTAGTTCTACATTGCCGCGCGCTCAGACGTTTTCCGAATTGTTTGGATAATGAGTATTCTCGCATTTCAGGAGCACGAGGCGACGTTCTGGTCAGGGGCGGTGACAAGGCAACCGAGATCCTATGCAAGTGTTGTAGGAAAGTCACGTGTGTGACGCGCTGTGCGTGCTGACACTAGCATCAACACATGCTGGCCTGATACAAGGATTTACAGAACACCCCCTTGACAGCCCCCTCCCCTTCCCAAGGCGGATCTCCCCCCCTCCACGGGACCATCATCTCGCCAATAAATGAGTATACAACCCTCACCCCGTGTCGAACTTTGAATAAGCGCCTAGGCCCTTGCAATAGGAGGGAGCAAACGCTGACTGAGATAGCAGTACGGCGAACAAAGAAGAGCATTTGACGACGCAGACGCTACGTTGCCCGTGGCCATGACGGCCAAGACACACACTAAAATAAAGCATGTGTCCTCGTCGATATGTTAGTCGTTACCTTTAAAGACGATAGTCTTTCTTGGGATACCTCAACGCAGAAATTTTGGTCGGTCTGTCTGTCTGTCTGTCTGTCTGTCTGTGTGTGTGTGTCTGGCCTGCTTTTCCATTCAGTAGAATGGCGAAAGTTTAACCCCTTCCAACGACCACCCATCTTGAACTGGCAGCTGCGTTCATACTTGTGAACACAGTCGACCAAAAAGCAAATATTACGCATATCTGAGGCGCAACATCAATACGTAAGTATTAGATGGTGTGTTCCGTTAGTAGAAAATACATAGATGCGTAATTCTAAAGACCCTGGTGCTTGTTAGGATGCGCTAAAAATGCGACGCTATGAACGAAAAAGCGGACGTTTCCTACGCTTCGGTAAAACGACACGGTGCTGCCACCTACCAGTAGCTCTGCGTACTACGCAAGAATCTTGCGTTTCCCGATATCATGGCCAGATGGCGTCCATATCTCACGCAGCGATGACTCCATTTCATCAATGCCAGCCACATGCGGCCGATTCAACATAGACGGGGCGCTGTCTGAGGCAAGGCAAAACATAAATGGCCGCTTGATGATATACAACACACTCTACAAGACATGCCCAGACAACGCAGGGAAAAGACCGACGAGCAGATTGCAGCGGAGAAGCGCCGGCGTGCCGATGCCCGTCGTCTCAAGCGTGCCCAGGAAACGTCAGAGCAACGAGCCCAGCGGCTAGCGAAAGATCGTGAATCGAGGCGAGCCCGGAGGCAACAGGAAACAGACGAGGTGCGCGATGCGCGAATTGTCACTGATCGAGAGGCTAAGCGAGCGTACCCGGCGGCTGAACAGACGCCCGAAGTTCGTGCCGAACCGCAGATGAACCGGGACTGATGTAGTACGGCCGGTAGAAGACTATCGTCTTTCGACGACATTTGCAGCGAAGCACGGAGATACGCGGCCAATTTTTTCAGTGTGTGCACTAGCTGAACGAAGATCTCACAAGGAAGTATTGACGGCCGCCACGGTGGTCTAGTGGCTATGGTACTCGGCTGCTGATCCGAAGGTCGCGGGATCGAATCCCGGCTGCGGCGGCTGCATTTCGATAAAGGCGAAATGTCGAGGCCTGTGTGCTGTGCGATGTCAGTGCACGTTAAGAACCCCAGGTGGTCAAAATTTCCGGAGCCCTCCACTACGGCGTCTCTCATAATCAGAGCTGGTTTTGGGGCGTTAAACCCCACATAACAACACAAGGAAGTATTGATCACCATGTGGTGTTTCACCTGCCGATCCTGCACTGTTATCAGTCTTTCGTTAGAACTGTGGACAAAGTTTCAGATAGGTCCACAAACTCATTCTCTTGACTTGTGCGCATGTGCCATCTCTATAGGTACCGGCCGCGGCGTCTCTCAGCAACTAAGTAAGAAAGAAAAGAAATGATGCTTGACGGGCAAAACTAGTTGTGTATGTGGACAATGGAATCGATATTAGCCCCGAGAAGTTGGGGTGGCGCCGCCTGGTGGTAGAGTCCGACGCAGTTTTGAAGCGGTAAGCTCTAGCGACGACATCGGCGTCGAGCCTTCGAGTGTGAGGGCGGCGGGAAGAGCGGGCTGCTGCTTATTCGTCGTTTTGCACCTGTCGCCGAATTTACTTACCGACTCATTCATACAGTGTGCACGAGGTAATTGCTTGTCGTTCACGATATTTCTCCGACACTTAGCAGCGGCCCGTAAGTTGTCGCTAGCGGTGTGCGGCAAGTTATCGTTCCGCTAAGGTGGACACGCCTTTAAAGTCTTCATGGCGATCGTTTTCTATCCGTTCGCATCTAACGCATCACTATGATTCAAGTCGTGTATTAACAACACACCGTGCATGTGAAGTTTTGCTTTGACAGAAACATGCGTAAAATCGTTCCTTCGACTGAGTCCTCAGTTCCTTTTCCCATTCTGCGCTCTTGGCATTCCAACTCCGCACGATGCGTGCTCTGAGACGTCCTTACTTGTTCTTTTTTTATTGCAATTAATTCAGTGAATACGGCTAACAGCAATTCGAAGCGACATAGGCGCACGAACTAACCGGACGAAGATCATGACCAGTCCGCATGCTTACATTCCCGACCTTTTTTTTTTCTTTCATTTAAATAAAACACGCCCGCGGGAGTCCGCACATCGTTCGACGCGTTCTATCATCGTCGACGCCAAGAATTCGTGCAAAAGGCCAGCGAACACATAGCACCAAGCAAACAGAGCCGTACAGCTGTGCTTTGAGAACTATATACAACTAAGATGGCGGCGCTCCCGGAAACTCGTGCATGCGCAGATCGCATGGTGAAATCGGTAGGTTATGCATGGTTTGCTTCACGTGTTGGCTTGTTGAGCCACGGCCGGACTCGGTAGGCACGTGATGTTCCAGCCCATTTCTCGTACCTGCTTTTTACCCTACTATTTGTACCATATTTTATGTACGACATTTTTATACCCTTTATTTCCCCACCGTTCATAAAGGGTAACCCTCGCATGAGACATACAAAAGGTCAGGAGCGGTGACAAGGCGACCGACATCTTATGCAAATGTTGTACGAAATCCATGTGTGTAACGCGCTGTACGTGCTGACGCTAGCATCAACACATGTTGGATCTCTCTCTCTCTCCCCTTCTCCCTCCACGAGATCTTCATCTTAGCAATAAAAGAGTATCCAACCCTCACCCCTAGTCGAAATTGGAATAAGCCCCTGGGACTTAATCAATAAATATTATGTGAGGCTCTTCAGGCTTTCGATCGCGTTCCGCACCAGAGGTTACTGCTCAAACTTTCACAACTCAACATTCACCCTAAAGTAATTGCTTAGATCACCGACTTTCTTTAATCGCGAATTCTCTTTACATTTGTTAATGATTCTGACTCATGCTGTGCAGACGTCTCATCTGAAGGTCTACGAGGCAACGTCCTTGGACCTTTCCTTTTTCTAATTACCGACCCATAGCAATTCTTTCATTTTTCAGTTAAGTCATTGAACGGCTGCGGGACGTTTGAGAAATTACCCAGGCAAGTATCACGTTCTTTCTAGTAAACAGTTTGGTTTCAGGCCGGGATACTCAACCGAACTAGCCCTAATATCGCTAACAGATGAAATTAAATCGGCTATTGACAGCGGTAATGTTGTTGGTGGCGTTTTCCTTGACCTTTCAAAAGCATTTGATTCTATTTCACACGACATTTTATTTAAGAAACTGGAGTCGATCGGTGTATCTGGTGTCCCATTAGAGCTGATTCGTAGTTGCCTGCGTGATCGCGAACAGTGGGTACATGTGTCCGGTACCTATTCCAACCCAAAAACTGGGCCACCATCGTCGGTGTTCCACACGGATCAATTTTGGGCCCGCTTTTATTTTTAATTTATACAAATGACCTGCCTCAAAGTCTAGCACATTCGTCCTGTATACTCTATGAGGACGATACCGCTATACTAACTGCAGATAAAGAGGTCTACTCGATGTAATTTAAATTGAATACCGACTTGATAAACGTTGTTAGATGGTTGGCAACAAGAATAAATTAAGTATAAATGCTAAAAAATCAAATTTCGTTGTATTTCCGTCACATAACCGAATTATACTTAAGAATCCTTCTGTCTATGTAGGAGATACTAAAATTCACGCTACATCTAGCACAATGTTCCTCGGGGTCAAACTCGATGAACACCAGAAGTTTAATTCCCATGTGCTACTGCTTACGCGGAAAGCGGCATATGCCATTCGAATTTTACTAAAGGTTCGCCCTTTTTTTCGATTCGAAATTCTGTTATAGCTCTACTACGCTTTCTTTCACAGCAACATAATCTACTGCATTTCATCATGGGGAAATACGTATGCCACTCACTTATCAGCCATCCAACATCTTCACAACCAAGCATTGAAAATAATAACATTCAGTAGCTTCATGTGAAATGCGTACTTTGTTCACATAGAATTTTATCAGTTCAGAGCCTGAACAAATATTTTCTTGGCATTCTTCTTTATAAATACGTATATAGAAAGCTTCCCATTCCTTGGACTCCGCACGTGAACTACGTGAAGAAACGGCTGACTGCTATCTGCCACTTGCTCAGACTCCTCGCAGGGAAAACCTGGGGCCGGTCCATACACGCTATGCTACACCTGTACAAGGTGCTGTTCGTCGGATTCCTGCGGTACAGCCTACCTGCTATCGCCAATACCTGCAAGACTAAGCTGCGCACGTACAGAGCATTCAAGCACAATCTCTTAAGATATCCCTTGGCTTACCACGCAGTGCGTATGGCTGAAACCATTGCCATAGCGCAGGATTTCTCTGTCACGACGCACATCACCGTTGAGACCATGCGACTTCACCTCAGACATGTGGCTGGGACTCCCTCACACCATCTGGCGAGCCTCGTTGCTTCAAGGCCCCGCACGTCATTCAGCGCTGTCAATGCACACAGTGAGGCGTTTGCTCCAGGGTACGCGCCTGCGGCTAAGCGAGTGCTCCCCCCGTGGTGTTTGAGTCTCCCACAAGTACACCTCACAATTCCTGGGATACAGAAGAATACAGATCTACTAGTATCTGAGCTAAAACAACTCAGCTTACATCTGTTGTACGAACGGTACGGTAACCACGTACACGTATACACCGATGGATCGACTACGTCCTCCAGTTCTGGTGGAGCGGTGGTCGTACCAACGCAGGGGATAACGCTTCGACTAAAGACGTCTCATGTCACGACGTCCACGGCGTCAGAACTCGCGGCTCTACGTTGTGCACTAGAATTCATCCGTACTGAGAAGCCGAGGAAATGGGCTGTGTTTTCGAATTCGAAGGTAGCGTTGCAGCGCATACGGTCGGTCCCCACTAACGGCAAAAACGCGCGCGTTGCTGCCGCGAGCGGCGAGATTCCCTTTGAATTATCGTAATTTTTTTTTCTCTTGATTTCGTCTTTACCTTTTCTGTAGTTGTTCAATGCCGGCTTCTTCTCCATTCCTCCTATCCAATCCTTCTCCGACAGTGGTGCTGACGGGTGGCACCATCTGTCCGTCAAGCATAGAACCATAATACACAGCCTCTGAGATTCGAAAGTCACACGGGCGTCGTAAAATCTCAGAGGCCATGCTCAGACTTATATATAGAGTTTTCGTTAAAGGGACCCTGAAATTGACGATTTTGTGCAAACATGGTGATCCGGTAGAGCGGGTCACTAGGACCATTACAGGACAGATTTTAGCGCTGTGCGTAAAGTGTGTAATTTACAATAAGGTTTTGAACACGCGTATCGCAAAAGGTCGCAGCGGCTCGCCAAAAAGCGTTTTCAAACGCCCCCGTCATCGAGCGATCGAATGAGAGGTCGCTGATTGGCCCCGACCCAAGTGACGTGCACGTAATTTTCAAAACCTAGCTGCGAACAACGTGCTTCTACAACGTACTCCTTCGTTTCAGCCAACGGTATCATCGCGGCATCTGGCGGCGTCACACGAGTCGCCGGCGCTCTATTACAGAGGCTAGCACTGCCGAGGCGGGCGACCTCAGTGAGGATATCGGGGCGCCATGTCACTACGGGAGGCTCGGCAGAGCGGCTGACGCGGGAGGCGCTGTCGTCGCTAGCGCGCACTCCGCAGCAGATCGATTTGAGGAGGAACAGCAGTGGTAAGGAGGAAGGCGACAGAAATAAGCCCATAGCTGCCTTAGCGCATTGTGCTTCGCTTTATTTATGGTGTGAATGATTTCGCAATTGTGTTGCCTAATCAGTGACGCAATGTCAAAAAAACGTTTCAGGGACCCTTTAAGGGTCCCTGAAACGTTTTTTTTTTGACATTGCGTCACTGCTTAGGCAACACAATTATGAAATCATTCACACCATAAATAAAGCGAAGCACAATGCGCTAAGGCAGCTATGGGCTTATTTCTGTCGCCTTCTTCCTTACCACTGCTGTTCCTCCTCAACTCGATCTGCTGCGGAGTGCGTGCTGGCGACGACAGCGCCTCCCGCGTCAGCCGCTCTGCCGAGCCCCCCGTAGTGACATAGCGCCCCGATATTCTCACTGAGGTCGCCCGCCTCGGCAGTGCTAGCCTCTGTAATAGAGCGCCGGCGACTCGTGTGTACGCCGCCAGATGCCGCGACGATACCGTTGGCTGAAACGAAGGAGTACGTTGTAGAAGCACGTTGTTCGCAGCTAGGTTTTGAAAATTACGTGCACGTCACTGGTTCGGGGCCAATCAGCGACCTCTCATTCGATCGGTCGATGGCGGGGGCGTTTGAAAACGCCTTTGGCGAGCCGCTGAGATCTTTTGCGATGCACGTGTTGAAAACCTTATTGTAAATTCCACACTTTACGCACAGCGCTGAGATCTGCCCTCAAATGATCCTAATGACTCGCTCTACTGGATCGCCATGTTTGCACAACATCGTCAAAACCGTTTCAGGGTCCCTTTAAGCCTCCCTGAACCTAGACACCGAGCAAGACGTATCCTCGCAGTAGCAGTTTTTTGATAGCGTGACCAGCAGTAGCGCTAGAAAGACATACATGGTCGACGAAAGACGAAATCGTCTGATTAGAGCTCACGTTTTCGCGAGACCTTTCGAATGGAACAACACAAGTCGGGGAGTCAGGTCGTTCTTGGCTGCCTCGTCGCCGCTTGCCGCAAAACGCGAGTGGGGACTTGTTGACGCGTACGTGCCGCGGAAGCGCTCGCCGCGCGCGTTTTTGCCGCTAGTGGGGACCGGCCTTTAGGCGCGGATGCTACGAGCAGCTGACGTACGACGTAATCGTGCTTCACCACCACCTCAGAAACAATGGCCGCGAGATTGACTTTCAGTGGGGGCCCAGTCACTGCGGAATCAGCGGCAACGTTTCCGCAGGTGGCGCAGCTCGCACTTCACATCATGAAGCGAACATTGTTTCAATTCCACTCTCAAGGACAGATGCTGCAATGCAGCTTCGACACCTGGCACGCCGTCTCTCACTGGTTGAGTGGAACTCACTAAACATCAGACGAACGCGACTGTACCAGCTAAACCCTTCCCTGCATCTCCGCCCTCCGTCAGGACTTCCTCGACATGAGGCCTCGCTTCTTTGTCGACTTTGGCTGGGAGTTGCCTTCACAAACGCATATTCCACATTAATTTGGGCGATCGACAGTGCAACATGCGAGATGTGCGACACCGACAAAACCCTGGACCATCTGCTGTGCCACTGTCCGCGATTCGTCGAGGAAAGGAAAACACTTGCTGAGACGCTACGCCACCTTGACGATCGGCCACTTTCCTTACAGATGCTACTCGAACACCGCCCTCATCGCTCGTCGGCCCACAAGGCACTAAAAGCACTTTTGCGCTTTTTGAAGATGACTGGTTTGCGCGAACGCCTTTGACAGTTGGACGTGTCCTACGTCTTTTTTCATTATTCCCCTTCTTTCTATCTCTCCCATATTTCTATTCCCCCTTCCCATTCCCCCAGTGTAGGGTAGCCAACCGGACGCCTTTCTGGTTAACCTCCCTGCCTTTCTGTTTTCCCCTTCCTCCCTCCCTCCTTCCCATTCCTTTACTAAACTCAAGTCAGTTTCCTCAGATGTCATCGATTCGTTTTGCAAAGGCTAACAAATTTCTCTTTCCCAAACCCAGGACTAATTATGGCAAGTTTACCACAAAATTTTCCTGTGTATCCTTGTGGAATTCCTTCTCTAGGGATATGAAGAATGGATCCCTCGATATGTTTAAAAAGCCCGGCGTATTCACCTATTATATTCATAAAGCTTTATGTTCATAGTTACGGTTATCGCATTTTAGTGTATATGGTTTTTTCTGTGCCCATCTGTACATTTTGCACAACTCATGTTTGTTGTTTCGTGCATATATGATTTTTTTTAATATAATTTCTATCTGTACCACTCTATACCTTAGTGTTGTTGCTCTGACGCATGATTTTATAGGAGGTCTCCCTCACAGTCTCGCGACTTTGAGACCTCCTTCTGTGTTTGCGTATTTCTTACATGCAATACACCATGTATTTTTGATAATAAATCAAATCAAATCAAATATATATTAATGATATACCCGTTTCCGTTACGTCAAAAATTAGAATATTTTCAGACGATCGTGTGGTCTACCGGAGTGTTACATGCAATACTGATAGTCAGTTATTACAGAAAGATCTAAGCGCAATAAGGACATGCTGTTCGGACTGGTTAATGCCATTATATATTTTCAACATGAAGCTCATGACATTTACAAATAAGCAGCGCATACCGACCACCTTGATGACAGCACTGTATAACTAGCCACCACTTACAAATACCCTGGCATCAATCTCCAGTCAAACTTATCGTGGAATTACGATATTACCCTTGCCTCTGCAAACCCCGTGCATGTTCAAAAACTAGCATATACCACGTTACTCCGCCCAAATTTAGAATGCGCCTCTACCATCCGGGACCCCGAACATACATATGTCATCAATAACAAAAGAGCTTTGCAAAACCGTGCTGCGCGATTCATCTTTGCTTATTTTTCACCTTACACTAACGTCACGTCTTTAAAAAATAAAGCTGGATTAGAGAACTTAGCGCTTTGCCGTAAAGTTTCCATGTTATCACTTTTGCATAAGCTTTATCACCATCCTTCACTTGACGATGAATTCCCTCCATCACCACCAGTTGCCTTCCCACATCGGGATCATCAATTTAAAGTAAAGCGCATCAACTGCCAGTCTTCCCATTATGCACGTTCATTCTTCCCGCACACAATAACCGAATGAAACGAAGACCTTATTTATGCACATTTTGTCACATAATCCTAGTATTGTATAAGATCTGGTTCTGTCTTGGTCATTGCAGTGTCTTTCTTTTTTTTTTTTTTTTTGGCGATGCCTGCTGTTGTTTTGCTTTTCTTTCTATGTTAGGAAACGAATTTTGCACGTTATGTTTCACTCCGTATTATTTTGTACCTTCTCCCGCCAATGTGATGCCCTTGTCTTGAGGGCCTTTGGGGCATTTTTGAAATAAATAACTAAAACAAATATGAAGTCAAATATGGTAAAACAAGCAAATAAACAAACATCGCGATACAGTTAACGAAACAGGAATCATACCAGGTACAATAAGCAGACATTAATGTATTGTTATAAACCAACAGCCGAATACCAAAACCAACATATCTTCATCGGCACCTGATGAAACAGGAATAACACGCGCAAACAGTTCTTTATTTAGTTATTTTGCATCGTGTTTTGACTATGCTTCCATTTTAACGCATGAGATGATATTCAATCAAATTTGAATAAATTCAATCTTGGCTTTTGTTAAGTTTGTGGCCGCTTTAGCATCATACGTTCACAGGGACCCCGGCACCGGGGGGGCGGGGGGGGGGGGTCGCCCGCTAACATAACATAACAACCCTTTACGCTGAAATCAAATTTTTGACAAGAATTTTCAGGCAGGTGGGTGTGTGGTCCAGTGCTTTTCAAAGCACTGGACCACCACGAAGACCACCCCACAACCAATCGTGTTGCGTTGTCTGCGCAGATGTGCAGTACTTCCAAAATTTCCAAGCATTTTTAAAGTGTATACCAATGTAAAATAAACGAGGATGTAAATATGTAAAAATTAATACGACCAAAATGAATTCAAACATCATTATTTGGTTAATTAAAACTACCAATTAACAATATAATATGTAATGTAAAAATAATACAAATTTTGAGAACAAATAAATAACAAACACAACACACAAAGAATACTTGCCCCCCCCCCCCCCCCCTCCCAGAAACGTTCCGGAGTCCCTGTACGTTCATACTCATTTCTTGTGTATTGTACTTATGCGATATGCCTAGCTTTTGAGCATAAAGCGACAGGTCGTGATGCAAATGATGGAAACAAAATCAGCTGCCAGTAAGTGCCTGCGATGTGGTCGTTTGCGTCGTGTCTGAGTCGCGCCGCGCCTTTGATCAACTACGAGCCATACGTACAGTGAATCAGACAGTGAGGCCGAGGATGGCATAAGAAAAATTAATTGCCGTTTTTAAATGTAGTGTAGCAGTCATGATATACTACGTTGATACTGGTACCGTACTGTACTACTATGACACTAGTATGATAGCCCAGCCACCCCGGCTGCGCTATCATAAAGGAATTCTGTGCTCAGAATTCCATTATGATAGCGCAGTCGTGGGGGCGCGGCGCATTTACATCATTCGCCTTCACATCTGCTGCTTGCTCTCACGATGTGCCTTGTCCGTGAAAAAAGAAAAAGAAAAAAAAAGCATGGTGCGTTATAAAGAACAAGTGATCATAAATCGATGAAAAGATAGCTAAAAACGATTTAGAACAGGGAATGTCGCAGAAGCCACCGTTTCGACAAGTGGACTTGTCTTCGTCAGGACGGCGACTGACGAAGACAAGTCCACTTGTCACCGCGTATACCGCTAATATCGGGCAACAGCAAGTCACAGCTTTAATGCCAGGGTAGCCTCATGTACAGGCTTCTAGTTCAATCAGCGTGCGAAATTCCCATTGGCAGCATCGTCATGCCCCAGAGTAAGCCATACTGGCAAGAGATGAATGCTGCGGGCGGCTAGCGCACGGTCGCGTGTACCCTAATTCAGAGCCCAAGCTATGTTGATTGTGTCATTCAAGCCCGAAAAGCTTTGATTGATTTGATTGATTTGTGGAGTTTGACGTCCCGAAACCAGCTCTGATTATGAGAGACGCCGTAGTGGAGGGCTCCGGAAATTTCGACCACCTGGGGTTCTTTAACGTGCACTGACATCGCACAGCACACGGGCCTCAACATTTCGCCTCCATCGAAATGCAGCCGCCGCGGCCGGGATTCGATCCCGCGACCTTTGGATAAGCCCGAAAAGCTACCGCACAAATATTAAGAAAAGCTGAACGCAGACGAAACTGTGTCATTTGACGGACCACCTCCGTCAAACCACTGACAGCAATCAATGATTTGACCCACTAAAAAACGCCGATTCAGTATTATTTGGCCGAGGGTAATCACTGCAATAACCAGTTAGCCGACCCAGTGAAGCGCGAAAATGTTTTTCATGGCAAACACTCACGCGAACGCGCAACTGCCCTTCCAAGCACGGCTGAGTCCGGGCTGACCGATGCCCTTCTGCTCACGGTGGCGCCTCTGGCGGCCGTTTTTGTCCCTATATGAAACTTCGGAGGGAGTTTCATGGCCACAAAGAAGTACTGAGGGACCCTGCTACTGCCTAGGATAGCAAAACATGACCGCTGAAAGATGGCGGCGCTTACGGGAACCCCCTTCGCACAGGCCCTATGAGGAGCTTGTTCTCTAGAGCCAGTATATTAATACTGAGGTACACGTTGTGGAACTAGGAGGCAGGGGAGATTGCGGACGCGCCCGTAAGGCAACCAAGGTCATACATATTGTCGGAAAAAGTATGCGGCAGCCTGTGAATGTTTGGTCCGGAAGTGATCTTTGCCTGAGCGAGATAGACCGTAGTAAGTAGGCAGGTCACAGGGCGAATCATCACAAAATCAGCAGTAAGCGTTTCGATGTGGAACATAGGGGATATATATATTAAAAAAAAAGACTCCTGTGTTCCAAACGTTGCTCTGTTCCAAAGGTGTGCTGCTAGAATACGTCGAGAAAGGGTCTCCTTGAATTTCTCAGTATAACATATAACAGGGCTACCCTCTTTCCCTTTCCTTACACTGGTTTTTTGCTATGGCCTAGTCACGAATAGCACATCGGGCGTAGGACGACGGGTTCTGAATTTCCAGAATCGAGAGGTCTAGCGAACTTGACAGCTCAATCGGTATGCTTTGTCATTCATCGCTGTCGAGTGCTGTTTCGTGCATATCGGCTTCACTATTTAACGGTCATTGTCCCTGGCACGTATACGATTAAAAGGACCCGTTAACACTTTTTGAACATTGAAAACGGTGCCGATCAGTCATACAAGCTCTTGCGAATGTGCAAACGAAATATTATTGCGGTGCAAGGACCAGTGATTTGCAGTTTGGTTTGAAGTAGAGCTGTAGATCATTTAGTCTTCTTTTAGAAACAAGGAGCATGGACCACGGCTACGTCACTTGCAGCAGATTATAGCGTTGGTTTCATGGACACATGCTCAGTGATGCTTTATTTTGTTCTTTTTGAGTTCAACAAATAATTGATTTCTGTGGGTTTAACGTCCCAGAACCACCATATCATTATCAGGCACACCATAGTGGAGACAGTGAGAGACCCCATACCGGAGGGCTCCGGAAATTCCGACCACCTGGGGTTCTTTAACGTGCACTGACATCGCACAGTATACGGGCCTCAACATTTCGCCTCCATCGAAATGCAGCCGCCGCGGCCGGAATGAGTTGAACAAATAAAAAAAAATGTATTTATCTATCTTTAATAACACTACAATCAGCTCAAGCGACACAGTCGGTGCATCTTGTGACGTAATTTGTTGAAGGAAAAGCCGGCGAGTTTCAGCTGTATTTGAAACCAAACTGTGAATTCCCGGGTGCGTGCAATGCAATAACATTTGGGTCGCACGCTCACAACAACTTTCGCGACAGGTCGGCGCCGTTATATCTAGCTGTGCTATTAGACCGCCGTTGGGGGCGCTCGCGAATTTCCGGAATTCTCCGTTGTAGATATTTCTGATGCAGCAGAGGACATGTTCGCTGTTAGGGAATCTGTCTTTCATGCAATGAGTATATCATTTAAATATTACAATGTGATTTTAAATATCTTAACTCTTCAAGTCATGTTTTATTACGATATTACTCTAAAAGTCAGAGTTACACCTGTTGTGTGTTGTACCCGCATGATACAAGATGTAGCTGTGCTTCGTGTATGTTAATCTGAGCAGCTTTACTCTAACCTCCCGAACCTGTGAAGCTCGCATACGGTTGGCGGGAAGCTTCGAATTAATTTGTAGGTCAAACGCATGCTACAGGTATCTTGTATGCCGTCTGTTAAATATCTGTCGCCAGCGTCATCTCTGTCGCCAACGAAACTATATACCTGAACATTTTTGAACATCTTCATTTTGGTCATCTCAATGTATACGTGCCCACTTATTTATGCCGTCGCGGACGAGATATAGTGCAATCCACTTAACAACTGTGATGGTAAACTATTTCACGGGCGCGTGTTGCTATCAGGACGTCGTAGCAGTTTGCCCAACGAGTACATGTCCAGGCGTTTCCACGCTTGCTCGGACAATCTCTCTTCACGGGAATGAAAAAAAAAAAAAAGAAAATATAAGAGAAGAGAGAAGACAGAAAACGTCACATGCTGCGCAGCTGCCCCGAAAAAGAGTGTACCGTAGTAGAAGAGTGGTTGTTTATTCTTTGAATATATATACAAAAGGAAGAAAGAGAAGAAAAGTTATCGCTGAAGACCACGGTAACTGTTTAGCACAACCAGCTGACACCTAAACCGCGGTGTCCGGTAAGTGGGATGGGATGGGAGAGGGGCGGAGGGGGGAATCGAGCTGTGGAAAATCTAAAAACGTTTGCCACGGATTAAGAAAAGAAGACTGTGCATGTCCGCTGTTCAAGCCCTCCACCGCACCGTCGTCAACGGGCTGAAAAGAAGGGGGGCCAGTGCACGAACGCCGGCGGGGTGCACTTCCGTGGAAGCATCCCGTTCGGGTGGCTAGCGGCGTTTTCCGAAGAACCGCAGAGGGTCCGCTCGAACAAAGAACAGGAGAAAAGGCCGTGCCTGCCCGTTATTAACCGGACGTCCCCAGTACACTCCATCGAGATGTCCGCTACGTCTCGCAAACTTGCTTTCGTTATTCTAAAGAGCTTCTGCGTATTGCCTTGCCCGCTTCTCTGTTAGGTAAAAAAAAAGAGAAATACTCAAGTTTCGGCGCGTTACAATAGGCGCGAACGGGCTAAACGAAGCTGCTAATCAAGACTAAATCGAGCAGTTGGAGGCACTGCTGTTGACGCAAGACCTTGGAAACCAGTTTTAGTTGGTGGACAGTGCTCGAACGGCAGCAGCGAGCCATGGCCAGCTGGACTGAAGGGGCCACCCGGTACCCGCCTTTGGGCTCACGAAGCTTGGTCTCTCCATAAAGTTTATTTCTCTCTCTGCCCCCCTTCCCTAAATATGCGCTACAAACTTCTGGTAAGCCCACATAGAGCACACACCACCATGTTTGCCCAAAGGCATTTATCCTCCTCATAGCAAATTAGTGGACGCCAAACAATTCGGCAAAGGCAATTTTCTCACTGACTGCATCTGAGGACATCGACTCCCACAATGCGTGGAATATGCTGCATCTCCTTCTCACTTTTGTAGACCGAGCTGAACTCGTGATTTGAAGTGCGCCATCGGGATCTTAGCTCATTGTATAACATTGAGTATTATTCCTTGTAATTATTCTTTGGTGTAAAATGAATTTCATAGGTCATTAGGTATAGTTTTGTGAAGGGCGTCCGCGCCGTACATAGATGGGTTGCAAGACCTGCTTTTCTTCACGGCAAAAATCTGTGCACAACGGCGGCGACAGCCGTCGGGACTGCAGTTAGGTGCTCTCTACAGGGCCTACAGCATATGCTAGCACTCATGTCTTAGGCTGCTGAAGACACCTGCAAGCAGCCCTTCCACGCGCGTTAGGCTCCATTGTATTCTGCTGCGAGCTACTTCAAGAATGCAGCACAGGCTGCACTGCACGTAACAAACGTAGCGAGGACGTGCGGCGCCACCATTGTGCATGAATTTCTGCCCGTTTCCGCAATGCAGGAAAGCTACCTTGAAACCCGTCTATTTGCAATTAGCACAATTAATAAAATTAATAGGTCAAGTAGATGTTTGTCGGTATCTTCGACGCTGCTAGTTTGTGACATCGCGTTTCCACTCGCGCGCGGCCTCAACAACAACTTCAAACCGTGAAGAAAGGGAAGAAGTTCCCTTTCTTTGTGTTCAAACCACTGCGGACCTTCGGAAGCGAGTTTGGCTCAGTCGGGGCGGTCGCAGTGAGTAGGTCGGAGGCTTGGCAGGACTTCCACCAGACACCGGACTGTGCCGTCGAGGACCGAAGTGCCACGAGTATGTCGAACATCAAGATAGCTGTTAGGATACGGCCTCCCAATGAAAAGTGAGTTGACGTTACTTTGTTTTGATTGTATTGATGCGAAAGCCCTACGTGGATTGCGAACCGAAATGTCCGCCGACCACGTGACATAGTTAAGGGTACGCCAAGTTATTGGAAGTGACAATTAATGTGAATTGGGTACGAATGAGAGTTAATAAGCCTGAACCGAACCGAATTTAATGCGAATTATGTGAATCAACCAGGAACTGATGACAGGGAGGTACGTATGAAAGTGAATGAAGGTTAACCAAATATGAAATAACGCGAATCAATCGTGAATAGAGCAACTTAATATAAATAAAAATTAATTATTGTGGGTTAGAGAAATAAGGCGAATAATAATGAAAGTGATTTCGTTACGGTGGATTTAACGAGTGTCTCGTGAGAGCACTGTGCTTTCTTTAGGAACTGTCAGTTCTTTTCTGCCAGCTGTGCGAGCCGTCGTTTCGCGCAGCACCTCTTCACAGTGCTCAAACGGGACGTAGCAAGGATAATGAACAAAAGTATGAAAAGAAAAATGGCGGAAGTGTCTTAATTTGACACTAAAGGTGTCACTGACCCTGTATGCAGCATTCATTTTCACGTACCTTTGAACAGATAGCTGTACATTTCAAGGACTGTGAGCTCACGCCGAACGAGCGCCGATGGCCGCGACGCCGTGTGCACCTGAACAGCCCCGGCAACGGAGGCGGGAAGCGAACCCACGTACCTCGCTTGACGGGTTCGTCCCGTTCTCCAAGCACCCCGCTGCGCTACCCTTGCTGCACTACACTACACAGTGCCAGAGTACTAACAATGCTACGTGCAGAGAGGCCTGGAGCGTTGTTATTAGTGTGCACGTGCGTGCGTTACCTTTACCTCTGCGGCTGATGTCGCGGGTTCCGTTTCTTCTCCTCTGTTCCCTTTGTTATCTCTCTCCATTTTGTGTTACGGTGAAGCACGTCCTTACCCGAGTTGGGGTGTACTAGAATATTCTAGTACACTCTATCCGAGTGACAGTTACTGAGCGAACCCTTCGTGGCCCATCATGTGTAACGCCGTCAAAGCTAGTTCTTGTGTTTACGCTGTGTGGTTCAGCGACCAAAGAGTAGTGCGTTGCTTGCGGTGAGTGAAAAACAATAAATGCCTCGCTGGAAGCCTTAAATCATAGTACATTTCTCTCCTGCTTGAGAAAACACGCCCGTATTGCCGGGGAAACAATCGAAATACGCAAGTTTGCATTTTATGTTTGTCGTTTCTTTGTTGGGGCGACACAGCTCTCCTTTTCTTTTTCTTTACGGACTACTTGCGCAGTCTTCAGCGTTACAGCGTTGCGCTTGACACGGCGCAACCGCTATGCGCGGAACTTAGCTGGAAACACATTAATTCAAACTGCAATTCCTGCAGTTTTTGCCTCAAAACGAGATTTCGTCGATCTGTTTCACCAACCAATCTATCATTTCGGCAAAGAGACTGGGCGGCAATAGTTCTGTTCAGTATCCTGTTTAGTGTCCCTTTAAGGCAAGAGCCTAATCTGTCCCTGAAGTTGTTGGCAATGAGCTTTTCGTAACGTCGTTGCGGACGGTGCGAAAAGTATGACATGATTATAGAAAGCCCATAAGCGCGCCATAGACAGGGAGGTTAGCCAGAGTATTTTTAAGACGTAGTATAATGACTGTAGGACTACATGTTTATTACGACGTCAACTGGCATTGTTAAATTAATAATTAAGGTTAATGAAATAGCGTAGGTAGCCTGTGCGGGTCTGCCCGGCACGTGCGGCTACATGGCCCGAAAGCGCATATTTCGCTCACATGTCCTTGGGAATGTGCACATAAGTGCCAATAGGTGTTGTTTTTCGCTGATGCTCATTGAAGAGTCCCTGAAATTGTTTTTGACATTGTGTCACTGATTGGACTACGTCATTATCAAATCATTCACACTATAAGTTACACGAAAAACCTTGCACCAAGGCAGCTGTGCCGGAATTTATCCATAATTTTGATTTCGGAAGACGTTTGCCCATAATGTTGCAAGAGCGCGTGGAGGGGTGTGTGTGGGGATCCACCTGCATGGTTGGTCTTAAGGTTGTGTTGGTAGGTGTGTGTGTACAAATGCCCGAGCTACGGCCTTGTTTCTGTCGCCTTTCTCTTCGACTTTCTTGGCTGCTGCATGTGTTGCAAAAATGTACGTTTACAATTATAATGTACAACTGGCGCCAAACGTGTTCTTTATTATATTTCTTTCCGACAGTTGTACGTGAGAGCGAGTGGTGTTTAAGACGGCTCTACGCTGATGCTTCCCTGCAATACACATTTGGTATATTCTGGTGTAACCAGCACACTGCGTTCTTTCGTGTGAAGATCATGAGTGATGGCTGTTGTTTGTCCGTTGCTATTGTCTCCATTCTTTACACGAGAGTAGCATTTCATATTCGCACGCGAATGATTACGCGCCAAAACGTAATGCTATTGTACCGCTCCCAAACTCCGTTTTGTATGCTGCAGTCCTGCTCAAGCACTATTTTTTCAGTTATTACCCACTTCAAAGCAGAGTTCCTTCTGCTCCCAGCTCTTATTCGAGGCAGCTTCTTTCCTGGTTCGGATATTGCCCTAAATCTTAGACTTCCTGGACCACCACTGAATATGTTGTCAAGTTTATTAAGGTTAATGTTGCACCCGCCAAGTGGCTTGAATTTGCGGCTACACATTGTGTGCCCAGTGACTACCTCACCTGCACGGGAGAACACGTGAGATCGTAGAAGAGTTGAGGCCCAAAACAATTCATTTGATAAAATGCGCCGACACGATTTTGCGGCGGCGCAAAAGATGCATTTTTCGTTTTCTAGCTATGCACTGTTAACGCTCTCCACACACCGGAGCCATGAAACACGTGCCAAGTATTTTAGTTTGATTTTAAAGTTTTCGTCGCCCAGCATCAGACCTGCAAGCCAGTCTCAAGGCAATGAACAACACTACGATGACGTATGAAAGCAGTCTTAAAAATTGCCGCAGTCGCTGTCAGAGTCGCTGGACGACCGCGAAATCGCCGTTGTTTTCGTGCCCCACGTGTAACTGACCACAGCCGACAGAGTTGCCTCGACGCTATCATGAATTGCTGTCCACAAGTGACCTAGACGTACGTCTGACTGTGTTGATACGTCACCATGAAACCGCCCCCTAGAAATCGAAACCGAAGGTGGGCTTTTAAGGGAGCCGTATTAAAAATATATTCATTGCGTTGCGAGGCACCGCGATATTCTTTTGGGGGTTCTCCACGGCAGAGCTTTTATTTACAGCAACAATGCGAGACTGTCAAAAATTAGTGTCAGTACTCCTTTTTAGTGCAAATGCTCACCTTAAGCTTGAAAGTGCACGTGTTTTTGCCACGTAGTTATTTATTGGGAAACGGACAACTTTCTTTGGCTTTGTCTTTGACGGTCAGGCGGAGCACTCTAAGACAAAGGTCTACGCGTTTGCATCCAGCGACCGTGTTTCAGCAGTAGATGGATGGATGGATGGATGGATGGATGGATGGATGGATGGATGGATGGATGGATGGATGGATGGATGGATGGATGGATGGATGGATGGATGAGTCAAGGGAAGTGGCCGTGCGTGAAAAGTAGAAAAATGCAATGTGTTGAAAAAGCGCGCCACCGATGCTATCGGCGACGACGACACATTGGGTCACGGCGCGTGGTGGCGTGAAGCCGTCCGACGAATCAGGAGGCGACACGGCAGAAAGAAGAAAGGGCCTAGGAAGGATGGTCTCGTTCTAAGAGACAGAGAGCTTTTGTTGGTTTTTCGTCTCTCCGTCTCCCTCGCTCGTCACTGGTGGATGAATGGATGGATGCGATGCGACGCGATGGACGGATGGATGGATGGATCGTAGGATATACGGTCAAAGTGACTCAACTTCGCCAAGAAATGCGTCGCATTAAACCGTCGCGACACTTCGTCAGAAGAGGCTTATGCAGCTAGATATAGAGCTGCCTGGCTTGCTGAAGTTTCACGGCTTCGTTAAGCATTCCATATACCGATCCCTAAATATTTCACCGCAATATTCAGTGTCAATTCATAACGCCCGTTTGAAATCCAAGTTCATTCCTGAAATGACCATGCGAAACCGCGGGCCGTCATGCGCGCAATATCAAGTGACATCACCTCAGGACATTTAAAAAAGGTAGGCGTATCTTTAACATTCGCTTGCTCTAAAAAAAACACATTGATATGAAAGCTAGAAACTTTGAAAATATTCATACCAAGTACGCACACCCCCTAGTGCTGCCATACGGAAGCAAGGCTGGAGTACTGTTTGTTTTCCCCATCGCCTCCAAGGTGTCGTCGAATGCAGAGTTGAAGGGAATGCGTGCTGGGAAATCGAAATCGTGCTTTTGTCGCTGTAATCAACCCAGAAAACTTTATCATTGACCATGAAGTCAAAACGACGGGTCAACTGGGGAGCGCCATGGGAAAACATCCGGCCCTCCCCTTGACTTTGTCTTTTCTTCAGTTGTTGCACCAAGCGAACATGACTTCCGAAGTGTCATCATTTACCACGATGGTAAATGATAACATGAGCCCGCTATCCATGCAGCAAGTCCTATTAAATCCAGGAAATTAAGCGAAGCAATTTATATTATAGATTGGACGGCAAGGATTTCGAATGCATACGTTGCATAGGATTTCCAGAAGAACTTCACGACAAGGGATAACTCCACGGCGCGGTTTTTTTTTTTTACAATATCCTGATATCACTGTTTTTCACTAGCACTGATAGCTATGTATCAGCGCCAGGGTAATTCAGTTTGCTCGGAAGCTCACGAATAAATTTAAATAACCGAATGAACGATGTATTCAAACCAAAGCAGAGACGGTTATACGCATCGTGCAGCGTATGCGATTACGTCATAGCCTCTCCGCCATCAGAAATATTGAGCTGGTGCTAGAAAAATAAAAGTGGCGAGGTCATCCGACGATGTATTGAGTTACGCCGGGTTTTCTGAATTTGACAGCTACTATTTGAGCGTGGAAGTACCGGTTTTGCTTTTGAACGCCCGCCTGCTCGGGTAGGCAAAGTTGCAGGCAATGACATCGACAACACATGGTGGCCTGCGTGGGAATCCGCTAAAATATTTAGAATTCGTTTTCAGGAAAACTGAATGACTTGCAATCGGCTGGCTTGGCGTATATTATTAGACTGTTGAGGAGAACATACACTGAAAAATATAATTGAGCTCAGTGGGGAATGAAAAATCACCGGAGTTGCCCTTAAGAGACCAGTCTCGCGTAAAACCGTATGGCAAACACGTTAAGCAAAAGAAAAAAGAAAAGAGGTGGGAATAGAAAACTTCTTTCATATTTCTTAGGTTATACAGGACATTGTAAAAGAGGGGCCGTCATTTTTATGTGGTTTGGCACTTTCCTTTAAAATTTTACGTGCTTTAAATGATCTTGTCTTCTTTTCCAGGGAGGCAAAGAATGGCGAGGAACCTATTTGGAATACACGTGGAAATGCCGTATATTTGAATTTTGGAAAACAGAACGAGTTTTACGCATTTGGTTTGTTTCCATTAACCTTTCTTTTTTTTCTTTACAGTATTGTTTCTGGAGCTTCTGCACTACTGTGTTTTCAAATTGTGCAGTACACACCGCTTTGCCAAGTTTCGCTAAGTTGAAGTTGCTGCTGTACGTAATTTATCACACTTGTCTGGGTGCGGCCACCGACTTGTAAGTCACCAAGAATTCCTTGGCGCTAAAGGCACCCTGTCACCCTATCAGGGTACCCTATCAGTCATTACCTCTGCCTGACATTGTAAAAGCATGCCTACCTCGCTACTGAAAAGGACTCGTGGACATCGTATGCGTGCTTATGGCTCTCATATTAAGCGGCAACCCTAGAACCTATAGCGAGATATTTCGTACATAGTCCGTAGAATGCGGCACGAGGCGAGTGATTTTTTTAAGCTGCAACAGCAGGATCGAGTTCAGCTGTCAGCATCTGAGAGCAGCATTTGAGAAACATGCCATATCTGGTAGGAAATTTTGGCCTGTATTGGAGGCCGATGTATGTAAACGGTAAAAAACCACGCATGCGATTTTGCTTAATAAGTTTTCCGGGGTAATGCGTTTCTGATATAGTTTTCATACGGCTGATACGATCACACTTTCGCGCGAAACTGGATAATACGACTGGAATATTACATTCTTACAACCTACGTACAACGTGTTGAGAGCCACTCTAGTAGAGAAACGTGCGCCGCAAACGCTGCCACGAAGCAAGTTTTTCGTGCCTCTTCTCGGTTCTGGCACCTCGGAAGCAAACGAGCCGTGAGCAAAGGAGGTCAATGAGAGAGGGCCCTCCAGTGACGTATTCACGATAAACTGGTGCCGTGCACTATTTTCATACTCAAGAAAATAACTTGTTCACGGAAGCGGAAAAAAAAAGAACGTTTAGTGAAAACTGACGAGCTATTCTAACGTCGCTCATTACGTTCACTGCGGTTCATTTGATATCGGGCAATGCTGCTTCGCGTGGACGCCTGTTATGCCGAGCGGTATTGCACCACGGGAAGCTTTGCTAGCGAGTTTGTCACCATGTTGCTTTATTTATTTTCAGAGAATGCGCTTCTTTTTTTATGGTTCCCGTGATAATTGCACCAATGATATTTTCCTGTAATAGTATGTTTGACTTATCGAACAGTGACTGAAAGATTGTAAATGTTATACTGACGGATCTATCTATTGGTGGCAGTTTTCGCCTTTCTGGCAGAGTATTTCTCCTTTCAGTCTACTGACACAGAAAGTGTCTGTCTAAACAAAACGTAATGAACATATATAAATTTTCATGTAGCCACGGATGCAATAGTGTTGAATCCCCGTGAACGAACTTTATTGCAGTTTGATCTAACTGCAGCCTCCCTCCCCTTATCTTCTTTTTTTTTTTTCTATCCACAGACGATGTTTTTGACTCAGCCAGCACCAACCATGAAGTTTACGAAAAGTGCTGCCATTTGAGCGCGGAAGTACCAGTTTTGCTTTTGAACGCCCGCCTGCTCGGGTAGGCAAAGTTGCAGGCAATGACATCGACAACACATGGTGGCCTGCGTGGGAATCCGCTAATATATTTAGAATTCGTTTTCAGGAAAACTGAATGACTTGCAATCGCCTGGCTTGGCGTATATTATTAGACTGTTGAGGAGAACATATACTGAAAAATATAATTGAGCTCAGTGGGGAATGAAAAATCACCGGAGTTGCCCTTAAAGGGACTGACAACCGCTTTTTAAGGACCCTTATTTTTATGGCTCAATGGAAAGCTCGCCCTCTGTACTGTTTTCACCTGCAGCAGTTACTTCCAAAAGCGCGTGGATATTTCGCACGCGGAATTTTTCGATCTGAGAAGCCTCTAAAAAAGGCAGAGTGCGCATTCTAGCAACGTTGAAAAAGTGATCGCGATGCCGATAATCCGCCTCGCTTCCGGACATCGTTCCGCTTTCGCAGGAGGGAGCGTAGCTGTGATTAACCACCCACACTTTGACCTGTTCAACTACTTTTCGAAAGAAAAAGACGATGCGACGAGCTGGTATTGTTTGCCAGGCCGATCTTGTATTTGTAAGGCGTTCTTTCGCATGTCCGCGCCTACTTCACGAATGGCCGGGCTCCGGCGCTGCCACTCTGGCCATAGCCGAGCCAAGCCAGCTAGATCCGAAACCACGCTTTCGCACGTGACGGCAAAAGCGTGCAGTAGCAACGCGCGCTACAAACGAAGGGTTAGCTGCACATTGTAAGTGACAAAAACCTTATAATATCAAAAGTTTCATGCGGTCTGATACTAATAAACAGATAAAGTAGTGCGTAAATTTGTAGAAGGCCACGTGACCGCACTCTAACTCTAGTTCGTATGTTTGCCGCTTGAGTTACCAAACGTCAGTTTTCGCGACTTTGCATGAAGAAATAAAAACATAAACCCGTGTTTATTGAGGAAAAGTGGCGTCGTTGGAGCCAATGCAACACACAATCTTTCCGCCAGTGGGGTCATCTCAATTCAAGTTTTGGGCGGTTGTCTGTCCCTTTAAGAGACCAGTCTCGCGTAAAACCGTAATGGCAAACACGTTAAGCAAAAGAAAAAAAAAGAGGTGGGAATAGAAAACTTCTTTCATATTTCTTAGGTTATACAGGACATTGTAAAAGTTGTTGTTGTTTTGTGGGGTTTAACGTCCCAAAATCAGTTCTGATTATGAGAGACGCCGTAGTGGAGGTCTCCGGAAATTTCGACCACCTGGGGTTCTTTAACATGCACTGACATCGCACAGCACACGGGTCTCAACATTTCGCCTCCATCGAAATGCAGCCGCCGCGGCCGGGATTCGATCCCGCGACCCTCGGATCAGCAGCCGAGTACCATAGCCACTAGACCACCGTGGCGGGGCGACATTGTAAAAGAGGGGGGGGCCGTCATTTTTATGCGGTTTGGCACTTTCCTTTAAAATTTTACGTGCTTTAAATGATCTTGTCTTCTTTTCCAGGGAGGCAAAGAATGGCGAGGAACCTATTTGGAATACACGTGGAAATGCCGTATATTTGAATTCTGGAAAACAGAACGAGTTTTACGCATTTGGTTTGTTTCCATTAACCTTTCTTTTTTTTTCTTTACAGTATTGTTTCTGGAGCTGTGCTGTGTTTTCAAATTGTGCAGTACACACCGCTTTGCCAAGTTTCGCTAAGTTGAAGTTGTTGCTGTACGTAATTTATCACACTTGTCTGGGTGCGGCCACCGACTTGTAAGTCACCAAGAATTCCTTGGCGCTAAAGGCACCCTGTCACCCTATCAAGGGCACCCTATCAGGGTACCCTATCAGTCATTACCTCTGCCTGACATTGTAAAAGCATGCCTACCTCGCTACTGAAAAGGACTCGTGGACATCGTATGCGTGCTTATGGCTCTCATATTAAGTGGCAACCCTAGAACCTATAGCGAGACATTTCGTACATAGTCCGTAGAATGCGGCACGAGGCGAGTGTGATTTTTTTAAGCTGCAACAGCAGGATCGAGTTCAGCTGTGAGCATCTGAGAGCAGCACTTGAGAAACATGCCATATCTGGTAGGAAATTTTGGCCTGTGTTGGAGGCCGATGTATGTATACGGTAAAAAACCACGCATGCGATTTTGCTTAATAAGTTTTCCGGGGTAATGCGTTTCTGATATGGTTTTCATACGGCTGATACAATCACACTTTCGCGCGAAACTGGATAATACGACTAATACGACTGGAATATTACATCCTTACAACCTACGTACAACGCGTTGAGAGCCACTCTAGTAGAGAAACGTGCGCCGCAAACGCTGCCACGAAGCAAGTTTTTCGTGCCTCTTTTCGGTTCTGGCACTCGGAAGCAAACGAGCCGTGAGCAAAGGAGGTCAATGAGAGAGGGCCCTCCAGTGACGTATTCACGGTAAACTGGTGTCGTGCACTATTTTCATACTCAAGAAAATAATTTGTTCACGGAAGCGGAAAAAAAAAAAGAACGTTTAGTGAAAACTGACGAGCTATTCTAACGTTGCTCATTACGTTCACTTCGGTTCATTTGATATCGGGCAATGCTGCTTCGCGTGGCACGCCTGTTATGCTGAGCGGTATTGGCACCACGGGAAGCTTTGCTAGCGAGTTTGTCACTTTATGTTGCTTTATGTTGCTTTATGTTGCTTTATTTATTTTCAGAGAATGCGCTTCTTTTTTTATGGTTCCCGTGATAATTGCACCAATGATATTTTCCTGTAATAGTATGTTTGACTTATCGGACAGTGACTGAAAGATTGTAAATGTTATACTGACCGATCTATCTATTGGTGGCAGTTTTCGCCTTTCTGGTAGAGTATTTCTCCTTTCAGTCTACTGACACAGAAAGTGTCTGTCTAAACAAAACGTAATGAACATATATAAATTTTCATGTAGCCACGGATGCAATAGTGTTGAATCCCCGTGAACGAACTTTATTGCAGTTTGATCTAACTGCTAGCCTCCCTCCCCTTATCATTCTTTTTTTTTTTCTATCCACAGACGATGTTTTTGACTCAGCCAGCACCAACCATGAAGTTTACGAAAAGTGCTGCCATCCGATTGTCAAGTCAGTCATGCTAGGCTTTAACGGTAAGAGACTTTTGATACTTTATACTGGTTATGAAACTTCGCACCAAGTTTGACATAAGAACACAGGCGGGCGAGGGAGATTGTTACTGCGGTGAACGGCGTACTTTGGGTGCGTTACCAAGTTTCCATGGCAGTCTCGCTTGGATGGCTTCACGAACAACTTTCAGCGGTGTTTCATATTCTGGTCTACACTTCGTTTAAAGGGAGTGTGTACCCTTACCTGCGCGGAGATCCTGCTACGGCCACAAAAATGACCGTTCGGTTGCGGGCATTGCTTCATCCCTTTCGATCGTGGCGAAATTGGTGTGACGACCCACACTGCACACCCATCATGGCAAGCACTGCTTAGCCAGGCCCTTTTGGGGCTATTTTATTGGTTGATTTTATTTCTGGAGTTTCACGTCCCAAAACCAGCTATGATTACGAGAGACGCCGTAGTGGAGGGCTCCGGAAATTTTGACCACATGGGGTTCTTTAACGTGCAGTGACAACGCACAGTACACGGGCCTCAACATTTCGCCTCCATCGAAATGCAGTAGCCGTAGTAGGGATTCGATCCCGCGACCTACGGATCAGCAGTCGAGTGCCATAGCCACTGTAGACCACCGAGGCCGGGCGGCGCGTTTTTATGGTCTGCGAGGCTGCGACCAACTGTTATATTACGTATCCTCGGGAGAGCGAAGCGAGGCAACCAATTAAAGTGACTGCCAGACAACTGAACTTTATTGATTTCTGTACTGGAATTCCCCACCACTCAAAAGGAGGCGGCATTGAATGAAAGTCCAGCGGGTCAGGGCTGTACACGTCCCCCGTTTCGAAGTTGAGACGATCGAGAGAAACAATTGCATCGACCACTATACGTGTGCGCATCGCACCGCCAGTGTCATCAGGCTGTCCCGGAAGCACTGCCGAGTCGCCCGACGTTTCTATCGTTCTGAGAAACTCTTGAGAAGTTGAAGAATCTTGCTGTGCCTCAGTACATTCTGCGGATAGTTGTGGTGGCGACTATGCTAGAACAAAGGGAGCAAGGCGGCATCTGTTAGATGCCGCCTTGCCTTCTCTCGGCTGCGCGACGTATCTAAATTGGCCACTGCGCTGGACGTAAAGCCGTTCCTTTTACGTTTTCCGGCCACGCCCAGAGTTGCTGAACAACCGAAAGCTGTCTCAGACTCCTGGATCGATGATGCTTGTTGAAGTTCCTTGGTTGTTCTTCTTTTTTTCCTTTCTTTTTTGCTATAGGGAGCATCAATCGGCGCGACAGTTTAAAGAGAGTAACTCTCCCCTCCCGGGAACATTTCTCTTCAACTATACAACCCAAGAACTGCGCGTTCACACTCGTCGTGTCTCTGTATCCGAAACGGGTCACGTGTGGATCCGTCGCCTAACGGAAGAGGCCCTTCACGGTGCGGACCATCCATTCCACCTTCCCATTAGAATGCGGGTAATAGGGCTACTCGTTATTCGGTCCAAGCCATAGAAGGCAGGAAATGCTGCGAATTCAAGTTAAGAGAAGGGCGCGCCGTTGTCAGACCTCGCCTGTAGCGGTATCCCGTGCTGAGCAAAGAGGCCTTTCAAGCACATTAATGAACACTGGAGCAATTGTGCTGCTCAGTTTCACCACCTCCAGGAAGCGGAAATAGTCAGCTATCATTAAGAAAGTTTGGCCATTAATGTGAAACAAGCCAAGGCCCATATGTTCCCAGGGACGGCCACGGAGGTTGATCAATTGGGAGGAGTTATTGCACTGGACTGACTCGCGTGAAGGCACATTTTTCACAACTGGTCACGAAAGAGGTGATCTTAGCTGCTACGCCTGGCTACCATATACAGAGTCACGAGCGAGGGCCCTCGTGCGACTTATGGCTTGGTGTCGTTCATGAATAAGCATCGAGGCTGTTGGCCTCATTGACGACGGGATGTCAAGGCGAGCGCCCCTGAGCGTATCTGTGATAAAATACAGACGGTTACCCCGTTATTTTATTGCGATAGCAATTATATGGACACTTGAAAGGGGATTTCGCCATCGCCGTCATGTCCCATATATAAATAAGTATTTATATATAGGTCGAAATCTCTAAGAAAAAGCACGCCGCTTACGCCGACGATGCCATAAAGATGGCAATATCTAAGAAAAATGCACGCAGCTAACGCTGGCAATGCCGCAAAAAAGATCGAAATCTCGAAAGAGCGCGCTCGCTTGACGCCGCTGTGCTGGGCGAAGTTTCTCCGCCGCGCAAGTTCACGCTGCTTAGCGCGGTCGCGCGATGTGAAGCGCTGCCAGAAGAAATCCAAACAAGACAAGTTAGCTCGCAGTTCTGCTGCGCCTTTAGTTCTGCCGCTCGAGCCTTTGGCGGCCTGCTCTAGGGCGCCGTTTCTCATCAGTACCTTGCACTCTTCTACGAGCGGCACGTCGTGGTCATTCCTTCCCTTCGTGCGAGTTTGGTCACTCCTATAAGCACACCTGCGTGCTTACTTAATAAGCCCACGTTCACTACAATTCAGATTGCCCCTAAAGCTGCTGGTCTTACTTCGTATATTATTTCAGGCATTGCTTCTCCTGCATGATAACAACCTTCTGCGTTCATTTAATGCCCGATTAATACAACGCCCTGTCTGCCTTACGTAGAATCGTCCGCAGAGGTGGAATGCCGTCTTATCTATCGTTGCACTGATAGGTCTGTGACTACATGCCCAAGTTAGACGAATGTGCGATTCTGTACAGGCATAAGAATGAAGAAACGCGTTTAATGGTTGAGGCCTGGCATATCAATAAGAGTGGAAGCGCGTGCGTGAGTCAGCCGTCGATCAGCTTAAATAGGGAAGAAATAAAATGTCTTAACAGTTGTCTCTCGCGCAGACCGGCACGTGTGTCCGTTTGACAGGTGGCGTCACCATTCCTGAGCATGCGCAGATAAGTTGTGTGTCTTCTTTTTCGCCTCTGTGGTCTGATAGTCGGCGTTCGTGTTGTCCACCCCTCTTCCCTTGTGTCCGTGTCTTATAAGCCTCTTCTTTGCATTGTGAATCCTTACCAACTCGCTCAGCTTCCTGACCTTTTAAACTCCGATCATTGCATTGCTGAGACGTTTGGTGTTTTTTGCAGGAACCATCTTTGCCTATGGTCAAACATCGTCGGGCAAGACTCACACTATGATGGGAAACAGCATCGAACCTGGCCTTATCCCTCTGACCATCGATGCTATCTTTGACATCATCCAAAAAGTGAGACAAGAAAGATGAGCCGCCTGGCTATGCAATTTCTGCAGTGCCTTTAGTTAATCTTTCACCGCAGCGATAGTTATGAAGAGTAGTAATAGAGAGGCACACGTAAAAATGTTTTCATGAGAAATCCTAGAGAGAGAGAGAGAGAGAAAGAGAGATGATGGGCGGAAGGCAGGGAGGTTAACCGGAAGGAAAATATCCAGTTTGCTACCCTCCGCTGGGGAAGGGGTGAAGGGAGACAGAAAGGGATGGAAGAAAAGAATAAAGAGAGAAAGAGAGAGGTCGAATCGCGCGCACAGGCACGGCAGTGTCAGAGACGGTTCACGAGGCCCGTTGCGCGCAAAAACTTGAGCACAGCCATCGTGGCTTTCTGTTGCGAGAGACTATCGTTCCGGCATTCCAATATGGTTTGCTCAGACAGCGGTCGACCATCAAAGCGTGACAATTCTGCGGCGAGAGACTGTCGCTGGGAGCAGTACCCAGGGCAATCGCAGAGGACGTGCACAATCGTTTCCTCGCTGCCGCACTGAAGACAAGCAGCACTGTCTTCCAGTCCAATACGATAGCCGAAACTTCTTGTGAATGACATGCCTAGCCACAGGCGGCAAAGTACGGTCGTTTCACAGCGGGTAAGCCCACGCGGAACTCGAAGTTGTAGTGATGGGTCGAGGCTGTGCAGACGGGTACGCAGAAGACCAGGAGTGTTCCACTGCGCTATAACCACATCACGCGCAAGCGAGCGAAGTTTTCTTACTGCAGCCGTTCTTGACAGTGGGATAGCTTGCAGCACTCCAATTCCGTAAGAAATGCTAGCGGCACTGTTATGGAAAGCTAGCAAGTGTATCGCTGTTTCTAACTGAAATGGCAAAAAAAAAAAGAAAAAAATGTCTACCGTCAACACTTGCTGGAAGTGATTGTGAGAAGAGAATGGCATCTAAAACATGCAACTCCTCGGCGCTACCACAATATCAGGTGGCAAATTGAAACATCGCGAAGGCGGTGTACTTCGGCCTAGCGCGCTCTCAACATGGGCGGCTAAAACTACGTGAACAGAAACAGGCATCTTAAGCATTTGAAGTACGAGGTCGCTATTCGAAAAGTAAGGGCAGCTTGGTTATATTTAAATATTGGCGATTCGGAACGAAGTGCAACGCATGAAGCGCTACTCGACGGACGCGTCTAAATGCACGGACGTGGTCAGTGGATTCAGCAAATGTCTGTTTAATAGGAAATGCAGAAAACAAGGTCGCGAAAGTTATCGCTGCCACCGTTCGCGAAGCGCGCGCTGGCATTTGATGTTTGAGTGCACAAAGATGACCAGCTGCCGGAGTTCGTGGAGCGCTCGGTTATCTGACACGTTATCTCATACATTAGCAATATGTGAACGGATCAGAAAACGTTACAGTTGTATTGGTTTCTAATGAGCATTTTTAAATTAGAGCAGTCGCTCAATGACAATGTATAGCAACGTTCATGCAACCGTGCATGCATCCTCACTTTCCATTTCTCTCTTCGCATATTTGCAAGTTGGAAGGTAAATTGTTGGCAAAGTGTATTACTGATGCGTGACCTTTTAAAGCTATTTCCTTGTTTTTGCTTGTCTCAAGTACTCCTGTTTTGTCAGTATGCTACACAATATAACAGCTGTCCTAAAATTCTCCCTGATAGTAATCTGCAGGGGCCCCTCAAGAAACCTGTTGGGTCCCAAGAGTGTCATTTTTTGTATATGCACATCTTGCGTTAAATAAACTTTGAAGCTTTCGTACCTGACACATTAGCGACATCTCTGAAACGTGGAAAGGGCTGAATAACCCGTTTCAAGGCGTTGATCTCTTAATAGGACCTCTTCCAGTGCTTTGTGTGCTACCTGGGTATGTCTGATGCCTCATGTTTGATGCAGCCGTTCAGCCATTATTGACGGTAATAATTATTTCGAACGACGGACCATTCCTTATATAATTTGGGTCGATACAAAATGGACTGCGGATGGAGGCATTGCAAACAGAAGGTTCTCGTTCGAACCCAATTTTTTTTTTTTGTAAAACGTAAACACAACAGCAGCGTTGCTGAGCGCTTAGCATAACCAAAATGTGCATCTACTTTTCATAACAGACACCAGAACGGGAGTACCTAATACGAATATCCTACATGGAGATCTACAACGAAAGTATTCTGGACCTTTTGGACAACTCATATGGAAAACATTTGCACATTAGGGACAATGCGGTGAGTGATTCTAAGTTTGAATTTGGAACGTCTTAGTTCCTGGCCTGGAGACTTGCAGTTCTTTTGTGTGCGGCAGAGTCAACTTGTTAGCTTACTGTATTGTGAACGCGTGGCCTTCTATATATACCGGGTCATCGAACAGTAAAGGTAGAATGTCGAAAAAGTTAAAACTTCGTTTGGAGAGCACGCATGGCATCAAAATAAGAATCTTACAGAAATGCACAATGATGTGTGCTCGTATCGCCGGGATATTCCCATTTGTCACCGAAATGTGGTGCCTCGAAAACGAAAATTTAAGTCGCTAATAAGTGCACATTCCTTCAGTGGTGCTGACTACCTGATGCAGCAGTCGAATTGGTCGATGCTCTTCACGTGGTCATTTCCTCTGAAAAAGCGAATATGGTTGCAGGCCGTATAGAGCCACATGTTGCTAACGCCATGACTACTTAACTGATGGCTTCGGTAGTCAGCAAATAATAACAAGTTTGCCCAGGAACTAGAAGTCGATAGCCCTCTCCCTCTACCCCACTCCCCCCGTCGCACGCAGGTGTACAACCTGATTATAACTTACTTTAACGTTTATTCGGTTCACTTAGGATGGTCAGCCTGTCATTTCGCATTTGACTGAAGTTACTGTTGGCTCCAAGGAGGACATCGAGTCTTTCATGATGAGAGGCGAACGTAAGTATCGTTTCTTTCATCTGAAGTGCCCAATACTGATGAGGCTGTGATAGATAGTATGCGGTGTGTAAGCGTCATGGGCAGAAAAAAGATTGAAAGTAGGGGGAAAGTGTGGTTATGAAGCACTAAATTAGGGCTCCAGTATCTGCAAGTAAAATAAATGAAGTTAACACACCCTGTTGTAATGTCAATGCTTCTATTGCTCCCTACAGTGAGCCTTCTCATTGTAGTCCTCCATTTGCACAGAAAGTGCGAAGCTTTCAGCTCATATTCCCTTGTTTAAATTTTCGCAGGTCACCGCCACGTGGCCAGCACAGACGCGAACCAAAGAAGTTCGCGGTCCCATACGATATTCAGAATGGTAAGTTTGTCCTCTGAAATTTAATCATTGCGTCTATTTTGAACTTACAAAGACTATTTGCAATCACAGTAATTCTTGCTTGCAAGCTTAAATGGGGTGCGTGTTGTCATTTTAAGTTCTACTAGTCCATTGCAGTTGATTTCCCTGAGAGCATATAGAGTAGCTCTATATTTGCACTGACTCGGGCTATCCTCAAGGATTCTTGTTTCACCACAAGCGCCATTTATTTTCGTTAACTGAGAGAGAAGGCAAAGCAATATTTGTGGCAACCGTACACCTAAATCGCCGCGAGTTGCAGTAAGCCACCGCTTCCGCAATGCATGCTGATTGGAGCGGAGGGAAGAACCAACCGGCGGCCAACGGCGCGACGTCACGAATTTTTTGCGCTGCCACTGGCTTTGGCAATCTGGTGGTTTTATCTGGCGACGAGAAAACTCACGCGGTTTGACACACGCTGAACGTCCTAAGCAAAAGAAAAAGATAATAATAATAATAACAATAATAATAACAATAATAATAATAATAATAATAATAATAATAATAATAATAATAATAATAATAATAATAATAATAATAAATAAGCGATCCGGCTATTTGACAGGGAGCAAAATTGTACCCGGTGTTCCGCGCCTTGAAGATCGTTTAATGTGAGGCCCATGGACAAACAATCGCACTACCGAGCAAGAGTTCGGCGGCAACGGCTTCTTTCCCGCCAGTCTTGCGACTCAAACCACCTCAGACCATTGGCTACAAAAGCACGCTGCTGCTCCTAAAAACGGCGACCTATTTATAGAGATCATTCAGAGGTGGCAACGTGAAAGCGTTTGTGAGCCATCTGCGCCTCTCTTAACGACTGCAAACTTCATATTATAGCAATCAAAGGAGTGGTCATCATGCTGCGGACTTTTCGAGATAGGACGACAGGTTAGCTTCTGACACGCCGTTCGACATGTGACTCACGGAAATTCCGGCTATTACGTGCAGCAAAGCATGTAGCAGCACAGGACTCCCTATACTTACATGCCATCGCAGCATACATCCCTCGACGTCCGTCGATCAATGAACGGCGGCCCCGGCGCAAGGTGGCAAATTGGGAGAGTTGGTAAATACTCCGTCCTTGTGTGCGCGCGCTGTTTTCACGATGAAGTATTGGCACGTTGCAAGAACGCTGATGAAGCTATAGGAGGGCGCGGTAACGAGCCGACGCAATGACTAGAGATTAAGAATGGCAGAACCATCTGCGACACAGCAGTTGACAGCGGCAGACAAACGTCGGCATGTGGGGATGCTAAAAGCGCCTCCAACAAGTCATGGCGCCATTGTTGGAAAATCCCTAGAGATTCTGTCCCTGTAGGCGCCTAGAAACTGATAATAAGAAGAGGTTTGCGCAACAGCATCGCGTCAACCACGGGTAGCATATCCTCATAAAGCTGACCGCTCGAAGACGTGGCGCGCGCTGTGCGCACAGCATTGCAAGTTATGAAATCTACAGTGGCCAGTAGCGAGGGCGAGAGCGAGTTCTAGCAACCGCTACTCGAGTTCTGCCTTTACGTGCGCGATCTTCCTTGGCACAGTGGCGCGAAGGCTATCTGATCTGCTCATTTTCTGGAGCGTGGCAAATATCTGCACCACTGAGTCCTGACTGTGATGGCAACGGGGCACGTATACAGTCTTTAAGATCGGCCCCCGGCAGCCGTTTGTCGTCCACAAGAACGTTGTACTCGCGGTTTGCCGTGGCCATTGAGCACACCTGCTTATGTAGCAAACACCTGAAGACTACAGCTCACATTGCCCTGATCTGCTAGTTGTGTTGTAATATTCCACTTTGTTGCTATTGCAATTGTTGATTCGCTCTTGCGGAGAAGCTGCCTTTTTTCTTTTTCGTTTCGTTAATGGAAACCGTAGGAAAGAAAGAACGCACAATCTGAAAAAAAAAATGTAGCACCCATTAACAAGTGCTTGAAACGGTTTGGAAACGGTATGTTGTTCAAAAGTGGGAGGGGGTAGGAAAGGAGGAGTAGTGAGAAAGTCCGCGCGAACACATATCGGCAGGGAACTTATAGGTATCATGACGCGTGTTCCATCTTCTTTCCAAGCGCTCTTGCGTTGCATTACCTAACAATTTTTTCGCTTGTTTCTACACAGGTGATCGAAAGCAGTCTCAAGGATGCATCGGACGCTGCTGTCACCGTTGCCCACTTGGTGAGCCGTCTTCGTTTCCCTCAGACTAGAAGAAAATTCTCGCGCAACTCTACAATGGGGCATAATTGCTTTCTGAGGAAAAAATAAGAAAGGATGCCCGATTGCTTAATGATGTTGTCTCGTGCTCTCTAATACTCAAATATACAATTACAATGATATGAATCTCGATGCAATGGTGTTCGCCTTGATTCAGCACTCAAGTAGCCACTCTGCATCCTTGGTGTCATAAACGACAGTTCTTAAAACCACGCTCACGCAACCGCATCGAAATGGTGCTTCCCAACCATGTCTTGCCTACAAGTAACACACCTTAAGTTCATGGCGGCCATTTCTTCAATTTTTGAAGATTAAGTTGTTATTGTGAAAATTCGTCATTCCACTCGTGTATTAAGTGTTTTATGCAGGGGTCCACCAAGAAATCCCTTACGTACTTCCGTAACCGAAGTAGATCTCTGGAAGATAAGCACGCATTTGACATTGGCAGAGTGCGACTCGCTAGTATTCGATCCTACAACCAGCCAGGGTGCGACGATAGGAGCTGGAAGCGCTACCGACCGCACCACCGACAAACTTAGAATACGAAGGAAAAAAAACGGGCCTTATATCTTTACTACACTGGTTTACAATTTGCATCTAACTGATGTCCGGTTAAAGCAAAGGTATTTAGCAAGCAAAATTTCTCTTAAATTAACATCGTCGCCCTTTCACTGCAGTCTTGGTGCTAAGCGGTGGCACCGCCGTCTAGGAACAATTAAGCGAAATCGTAAATTGCGTTAATATGCACGCCGGCAGTTAGCACTTCAGTAATCTCGACACCTCTATCGCCGAGCAGGTTTCGGCTTCCTGTAGGTGCGTTGCTTGGGCAATGTTCTACAACCACGGCCACTGCATAATTTGTCTTGTGCGATATATACGATAGCCGGTTGTGTTGCGACGCACTGTACTCCAGGGATGCAAAGACGGCATTCGACAAGCAAATGATGCCCCCCTGTCACTGCAGCGGGCTTTGTGTTCACAAAACGATCCGCTGACAAACAGTTCGGTCTCGCTTGCAAGGTTTCACGGTTTGCGGACGCTCGTAGTTTATGGCAGGTCTGCGCAGGGCGGTGGCGCGTTCAATGCACTGTCTCCGGAGAAACTTAAGTCGTTCGAGGGCTTTCGCTTGTGTGCAACTGTCGATGATCCCTCTGCAGGGTCGAAGTTCCGCTGATGTGTACATGCAACGGGTTCACAGAGTATCCAACCAATCTCCTGCTACTAGAGTCGCGATATCGCCGCTTAAGTATTTCGCAGCTTCGCGAAAACATATTTCACCTTCGTGTTATTCCGATTCCTATGATATAGGAATCCGCCGAATTTTTTGTTTTATTCCTTGCTGTTGTTGTCTGTAATGTAATAATCATTATTATGCTTGTCACGTGCGCCCACCCCTTATGTAACACCACTGGTAAAGGATCCCTTAAAGCAAATAGAGGGAACATTATAACAATGCTGGAGAAAATTTTGAGCATGTAAAAACGCATTTCGTTAGGCCTTATATAGGGCCATTTAAAAGGTAACATCACTTGCATCAGCGTCAAAGTGGGGAAAAGCCGTGCTGTCATTTCGAAAGAAGAACCGTTAATAAAATGCCCACGCATCTCACAAAATGCACTGCATATGGGTTAAGCAACAGAAAATTTCTTCTTTTTACATATAAACCTTTCAGCAGACTTTGCGCTGCATGAAGTTTAATGAATCGTACTTGATAGGTGTGTCGAACAAGCCCTAGACAGTTGGAGTGTCCCTGACAGATATGTAGAACTAGTTGCTGGATGAACTTGTCGAAATCATGAGAATATATTTTATAACGCAACGTGGAAAAACAGACTTAGAAGAAAGGAAAAGGAAGCACCAGGTCTAGCGCTGTGACTCGTTGCTTCCTTTTCCTTTATTCAAAGAAAAATTTTTTTTTCGTGTTGCGCTGAAATGTATTCTCGTGGCCCTATAGTAGATCCTGTAATCTATAACAGGCCGCCATTTCCTACAGAACTTGGTGGACCTTGCGGGCTCAGAACGTTCAGAAAACTGCAGAGACATGGGAGAACGTTTTCGAGAGAGCACGAGGATCAACGTCTCTCTTGCATTCCTGAACCAAGTAATTTCCAAGCTCAGCCGAGGAGAAAGGTAAACCTCAAAAATTCGTACTTTTGCGTAGCTTCCGCGTGACTTCAGTGCTCCAAGAGCAAGCATGCCGCACCAGGACAGCTACGTGGGCCATGTGGTATAGCATGTTGAAATAAACTTGTGAGAGCAGAAAACAACGCAGGGACTGAGGGAAACGGATTGTGAAAAAAATTTAATATAGTGAAAAACGGCTTTTTTTTTTTTTGTATCAGTAGATCACCTTTTCATATTACCAAGGGCACTACTCTCACGCGCAGAAGACGCTTGCTGGAAAATGCGCAAAAGGAAAATACACGTGGCGACACCTGCTCACGGGTTCCCGCACTATTGTGCGCGTGACGTCATGCTCTTTTGCGGTGTCGACGAAGGCCTACATATAGGTAAAATACATATACAATGCGTGCCAAGGAATTCGGATACTTAGCATGTCTTAAAAAATGCGACTGAAATAACCTGGAGAGAATACAAAAAAAAAAACTGGGGGAGGGAGGAATGGGGTTCGTGACGTCATCTCCTCAATGCTTCGGCGCCAAATTCAATGATGAATCTTTTACCTTGGTTTTCTTTTCTAATATTGAACGTAAAATTGCGAAATTAGCCACAAAAGAGTACCCGAATAGTTATTTATCAGTCTAAACCACTTTGCTGATTCACCTTAGTGCCCGTTTAACGAGAAACGATAAGAACGGGAAGAAATCAAGGCTCACGTTGCCTCCTTCGACAAAGTGGATAAGAATGCGTGCTGCTGTCTCAATACTTGAGTGATTGCATGTTTATTTCTTGGCTATAATTAGCTTTGATTGCTTAAACAATCACACGAAACTACTTTCTTTACAGAGGTCACATCAACTTCAGGGACTCTAAACTGACTCGCATACTTAGGAACTCGTTGGGTGGTAATTCACACACTGCCATTGTATGCACAGTCAACCCCTGCTGCAAGGAGCAGACACTTCGCACCCTTCAGGTGACAACAAATTCCTAATTATATATTATTGTTGTAATTGGAATCTTCAGTGTAATGAAAGCTTCCTTAATTTTGTACCTCTACCACTAGCATCGCGCTGAAGAAAAACAGGCAGCATTTTACTGCATGCTGGCTCACGTGACTGCTTCTACTATACTTCATCTGCTGTATATAAAAAAAGCACGCAACTTGTGGCAGGATTACGAAAGACGGTGCAACAAAAGCCCTAACTCATAACTGAAGTTTATGTCGACCATACAGCGCGTATGTAGAGGAAAGCAAAGCACCTTCTCAGACCATGCTGTACATCAAAGGCCGGTACAAGCCGTCTTACAAAAACCGTAAGGATATGACATTGCATGAGCTTGCACAAATCTTGCATCAACTCCTGCACGCTCTTTTGTTTCACCACTCTTGCCCAAACTAGGATGCTCGAATGAAGGCTCACATACGCCTGCCAGCGTGAAGGCATCCCTCTATTGCGTGTAGGTGAAAGTTGTAGTTCGCACGTGCGCATTAGAGGGTAACCCGGCGGTTTTTCTACCATACTCTGATCTCGCTGTTTTGCAATAGTATTGATAGCTCCGAAGCAGCCAGGGTCATTCCATTTGCTCAGAAACTCACCAACAATTATAAATAACCGAATGAACGATGTCTTCAAACCGAAACCGAAACGGAGAGAAGCTTCGTGCAGCGTATGCGGTGACGTCACAGCCTCCCCGCCACCAGAAATGTGGAGCTGGTGCCAGAAAAATGAAAGTGGAGATGTCATCCAACGATGTATTCAGCTCTTCTGAACTTGACAGTTATTATTTTAGCGCTGAAGTATCGCCGTTTTGCTTTAGACGGCCCGCCTGCTAGGTTAGGCAGCGTTGCACGGTGGCTTGCGCGGGATTCCGCTAAAGTATTTAAAATTAATTTGCATGAAAGCTAAATGACTCGCAACCGCATGGCTTGGCATAACTATTGCAGGCCGAAGAGAACATACACTGAAAACTTGATTGATATCAGTGGAATATGGAAAATCGCCGGAGTTTCCCTTTAATGAAGGAGTTCCAGGCGTGCCTTAGAGGCACCTCTGTTGTGTTGCAAATTGTTTGTTCTTTCGTATTGAAGATTGTTTTAAGATTGTTTTAGAAATTTTGCTCTTTCTGTACATTTTATGATGTCTACCATTCACATTGTTCTTGATGTGCGATATGGTGTGCACAGCTCATTGCTTCGTTGTATGTTCCTTGTATAATTGTAGTTAACTTCATTTGTCCACTGCCCTTGTTTTTCAGCTGTTTCTCGTGCTGTACGCTTCGATGTTCTGAAAGTATCAACAAACTGATCCAGAAGCACATGCTACTATGACTACTTTCTATTTGATTTTGCTGTAAAAGCAGTGATAACATTGGGATACCAATTGTGCATATAACATTTTGCGTGCCTATAATTTGTCAGGCATGCCTGCTGGGCTACCTTTAGTTCATCTCGAGTGTTCCGCAATCCACAGTTTGCGAGCTCTGCGAAGAAGATACAAAACACTCCCAAGGTGAACGAGATTCTTGCAAACGAGGCCCTGATCCACCGCTACCACATTCAAAACGAAAGACTCAGCGATGAGTTGAAGGTACGTTCTTGTCACTTTTCATGTGGTATCGTTCCACTAGGAAGACCTTGCAAGAATGCAGAACGGCGTCTCAAATCTAAGCACTCCATGGGTACAGTCGGCATTGTAGTTTCGCTCCTTCCTTCATTTTATTACATATCCAGCCTGTCCTCTTTCCCAATACTTCTTTCTCCGTTCCCAAGGGTATATATAGTACACATATGTACCAAGGGTATCTTCTTCGGCAGGCGTTTGCCGAGTAGAGTCGCCACTGGGGCTTAGGAGGTGGGGTTCTGTTTTCTCACACACGGCTTGACCAAGCACTGAGCCGTTCTTGACCAAGCCGTGTGCGAGAAAATAGCTATGATCGCGGGATGGGCCTTTGAGCTCCATGGCGGACGGAACACAACCATTTGCCTCTGGAGAAACCGGTTGCTCTCTGGCAGTAGTTAGATTGTACAGATCTCTGGAAATAGTGATGATTCTCTGACGTCAGTGTTAACGTAGTATTGTTGGCTTAAATGTCCTATAATGCCAGAGTAGTAAGTGATAACTCTCTGGCTATGGTGATAACGAACAGTTGGCTTGGAGATGTGTGGAACCACATTTTCTTTCCATCTGCCGTACGTCTTAAGGCTAGATAGTGGGCGACTGGAATTAGTGCCGAACAAATCGCACAATACATCGGACGCTCTAACCCTTCTTCAGCTATGACTACTCGCCGAGAAGAGTCACACCAACGCAATATTTCTGTTCTCGCGTAAGACGTAAGCGTTTATACAGAGTTATATGCCGCCTACCGTGAAGTGGCCACCGCAGAAGCGTTTCTGACGCATTTCTTGAAGCGAATTGCGTCAGAGAAACCACTGGAATTGATTGTAAGGCCGCAAAGATGGAAACAAAGGATTTTATTCATGAAGTCCTATAGACAAATGCCAGTACGACAAATTGGCACACCTTGCGGCAATTCGCATAATAACCATGTCTCAGCAAGTGCACATGGAAACGTGAACGCAGTCGAGTGCATCCGGAGGAAACCTAAAAGATTTCAGTCAAGTACAACTCATGGATCGTTGGAAGCGGCAAACGTAATCTATGTGCGGTGTATCAAAGGGGCACTGAAAAGGTTTTGGTTCTTTTGTAAATATACATTGTGCCAGTAGCTCAAGTCTTTCTGATCATCATGATACCAACCTCTTGCAGAAGAGCAGAAGATCGTAAAGCTTCATCGAGAACTAAGCTTCTTAAATTCATTAAAAAAACAATTTTTTCAGGAGCTTTTACAAAATTGTAAGCTTATGTGTTCTTGTAGAAATATGAGGGAGCGTTAGGATTAGTCCTTCGTTGTGTTTTATTCGTTTGTACTGACTGTAACGTCCGCGATGACCTTTCACGCAATGTTGTGTGCATTCTTGCATGGTGGTAAGAACAACCTTTTTTAAGTCGCGATCCTTTCTAATCACACTTGGCCGGTCTGATGTATATATTTGTATGGCCTTTTGCTATGCTCCTTAGAAATATGAAAGCACTTCATACTGAACAAACGGCACCAGGGTATACTGAAGGGTAGTTTACGAACACTTTTCAAAATGGGCCCATTTAGGAGTATAATTTTACACAGTGGCATGATGCGATCAAACCTTTCTTTGTACTTACTGAAAATTTCAGTGAGAATGGCGCATGTTTCCCTACCCGAATTGTTTTTGTTTTGCAGGATTGCAGCAGCCCCAAATGCTGTGAAAGGTAAGTGGCTCTAGGAAAAGTATCACACTGAAGAGCACGAAAGGCTCTATTTACTAAGATCTCAGCGCTTATGCTAAAGCGACCAGGTGTTTTGTAATAGCACTGGTAGTTACTGCCTACTGGTGCCTACTTTCCCCCTGTCCTCTACTCGCGTAGTTGTATCAGTTGTCTATTGCATTTACTTAGACTTATTATGAACGCATGTTGAACGTGTAGCAGCTTCTGTGCAATTCATTCCAGAGCCCTCCACTACGGCAACCTCATAATCATATCGTGGTTCGGGCACGTAAAACCTAAGCAGTTACTATTAACATTCGTGGATCAGGTGTCCTCATAGCCTGTCCATTTTAGCCCCGCTGTCCATTTTAGCCGCACCCATTGAGGTCAGTGTTGTACACGTTCCTCCAAAACAGGAACAGAAACTCGTTCCTCGTTCCTTCACAATTTTGTAACGAATTCCCATTACAAGTTCCTTTATTCAGAAAGGAACGCGTTCCAGTTACATTTCGGAAATTGGAACGTGTCGTTACATTTACGTTGCATTTAATTTCTAAAACTGAAAATTAATCCTGACGCAAAATTAAGTGAACATTCTAGATCTCACATCGACCTAGGTATATTTAACGAATTTGAACGTCACCGGCAGCATAATAGCTGTAGACAAAGAAATATCCAAAGAGACTTCCTAGGCAAATATTTTCAAGCATCACCGAACATATTACGGACAACTCCACTGCAACTTTGGCGCTAGTCTATTACAAGTGCGACACATATGGCACTTTGAAATTCAGTCGTCAGGTGCGTAGCCAGGATACTGCGCCTCTAATGTGGAAATAGGCTGTTACTAACATGCGCCAATGCATGTAACAGCGATGCATCTAACACCAAACGCTAGTAACAGACCTTTTGATTTAGGATAGTATATAAATGTTTGTGCCTTGCCCATGCCATTGCGCGCAAATACTGGAACAACATTCCCCAATGTAGTCAGCATTCCCGATCCTAAACGATTTTGCACAAAATTAGTAGCCTTTGCAGCATTTAAAGCAATTGGCAGTTTTGGATGTATTGCTTCTACTTAGTTCTCATCACTTTAGAGAATGTGTGATGCACTGCACTTTTGTTGTTAATTATGGCTACTCTGAACGTATGTCGGTGTGAGGAACTTTAATACTGCTTTTTGTGCGTTTACCGCAGAAATAAATAACGCGGGACTGTTTTCTTCTTTTCTTCGTGGCATTACGAATAAGCATTAATTGCCTGTTAAATTCGTAGTCACACCGACGTCCACGCAAGGGCGAAATTCTGTTGTGGTGAAGGAAATAAACAAGAAAATAAATAGCCTCACATGCATAATTTGACGGAACGCCAACCAAAAAAAAAAAAAGATGACCCACACCAGGCAAGTATGGTTGACAGGACATTTTTATACAGCCTGTCCACTAAAGTGGACGGTATGCGGTGCGTTAAACTGTTTGGTTATTCCTGTGTAGCTAGCCCTTTGTTCGCGTGGCAATGAAACTAGTTTGTATTAGGAACAATTAAACTGGGCATCAAGGAACATAATTAACCATTTCCCGGTTAGAACGATGTTAACTTCGCTCAGCATTGCAAACACGCACGCACGCACGTAAGCATGTTCAGCACACGTTCGCGTGAGCACGTGTGTGAGAAGCCTTTCGTTTCTTTGCCGAGGGCATAGGGCTGTTGACGCTAAATTAAGGCGCGGCCCGTTCAGTTCAACTAAAATAGCTTGACGAGGCTGACGCACAAGATGTCTTACAAGTATGGACAACCATGGCCACAACCGCATTCTCGGAACCAGTGCGGGGAGAGACGATATAGCAAAGCACGCGTTGACATTGTTTTCGTTCGGAGGGAGCCCTGGCGGCAGGATCATATGGGACGAAAGGAACTTGGCTGTGGCATGCAGTTCCTCCCGCGTTGCCGTACATTCGTACAGGGCTGGCTCACAGCCGGAAACTACTTGTCCAGCGGCCATAGTAAGCGGCCACCGATATGGAGTAGCGGGATACCCTGACGTCGTGCAGGCGCCATCGAAACCACAATAGAATGGCGTTTTCACGCGTGGTTTCCTATGAGAGAGTCATAATGGCGGCGGGAAAACGGGGAATCTAGGCATGGCTTGTTGTAGCCCTGCATGTCCGCCCTGCATACGTGCTGCGTACGTGCGATCGCCGTGGAGTGGAACGTGTATAGAAGGGAACGCCGTTCCCTTTGCCGTTCCTTCGTAAATGTAACGCGTAACCGTTACAGTTCCACCAACCTCTAAAGTAATGATGGCGTTCCCTCGTTCCTCCAAAGAGGAACTAGTTCCAGGAACGTCGTTCCTTGGAACGACGTTCCGTACAACACTGATTGAGGTGCATTAACAGCTTAAATGTCACGTTGCTAATCTCGAAAATGCAGGTTCTATTCTTGGTCACGATTGTCAAGTTTTGATGGGAACGAAGTGCATAAATCCTAGTGTACATAGCAGCACAGGCGCTACAGCGTTGATTCGCAAGTTTTCTTTCTCATTGGTCCTGAGCAACATCGTGTCAGCTCCACTCATACAATATTTCGTCCCATTCGCTAGCTGCCGCCGTATTCTAAGCTGCACACGCGCACCACCCGCACCACGCATTTTTCACCGAAAGCGCGGGCACGTACCGCACGCCGACTTTGCATCGTAACTGTCCATAGGCAAATTGTTTACTGAAGATGTATAAAAATTTTTATTTACGTTTCAGAAACATTCACGTTTTGTTCTGCGAAGGTTTTGAAGTAGTGCATTTCAAAGTGTGAAAAAGCTTCAAGCACTCAGACATCGACCAGAGAGGGACCACAGTTCTCGCGCCCCCATTTTCTTTCGGTTTTCTTTCCTTTAGGCTCGCATACACACAAGTTGAGATTGCCTTGAGGTGTCCTGTTTGACAGGATTCGGAAGGATATGGTGTGGGAACTGGGCCCATTCAGTCGCCCCATGGCAAATCTGGGGCTCTTTAACAATGTGCGTACCTCGCCTTCTGTGTCACTGTCGCAGAAGAAACACATTTGGAAAAGAGCATTCAGCAAGCACAGTAACTACTGCTCTACATCACCAAAATATCCAATTATCTTCAGATAAGCGGCAGCACTGTTGATGTTCTGCATGGGAACTGTTGATTCCCTGATAAGCGCTATTGGCTGTCTACATCAGACCATACACAGGCCTCGATAACACTGTCACTGCAGGCTGCTCCCATATTTTTACCTAGTAAATAAATTAACCTGGTCTGTGGGTAAAATTCATTTGAAACTCTAGTGTTATCTACTGTTTGAAACTCTACTGTTATCCCCCTGACAGTTTTTAACTTTGGGGCTCCCTGTGTATCACCAAACTTGTAGACACTTCTTTGGAAAACTAACATCGTTGCTCAATAAAAACCTTCAAACCTTCAAACCTTTTTTCCTTTCTTACATCATGAGGATTGTTCTCAATGTTTATTTGTTTGTTTTTCAATTTTGTACAAAATATTGTCTTATTATCTGCCATGACCAACACCTTCGTACAGTTTGATGTTACGCCAATGCCCTTTTCGCAGAATTGCGTTGCTGGAGAGCGAACTTAACATCCTGAGAAAAGAGAACGAGGAGCTGAAAGAGATGACTACTCCGGAAAATTCGATGTGCAATGTAAGTTAAGCATTTGCTTCACTTGTTCAGCTCGCCTACTGGCGCACTAACGGTATTGGTTATGCGATTGTTCTGTCAGGGGATGATATAACCAGGGTGTACAAAATTGGCTAGAAGATTCTGACTTTTTTTTTTCATTTTTCTCGATGATTAGCGATAAGAAAAAACACGAGCAGGGGAGAGCTCGATGATGTAACACCTGTCGAACGTCCGCAATGGCTTGTCGCGTAACGCAGAGCTGATTAAAGAGCTGTGTTTATAGTATATCTGCTCGGACTGTTTCCACTAAGTTTCACAGACATTTATTTGAAAACGTCGATCTCTCTTTCCGAAGTAGCACCTGACATGAACTTGTGTCTGTAACATGTGTTTGCTCGGTGCATTAGATATACGATTAGAAACGAACATGAAATTAAATAGGAATTTACAAAAATTCTAAGTTCTTTACGGTGTTGTTACTGGCCTACTGAAAAAGCTGACCAGCGGGTAGCATGGTGCTGAGCGGTGAAGGCGGACCGCAGGCACTGGGACTCCGCGAGAAGAGAGCTTAGGAAGAAATGGAAAACTTAACAGAAGTTTATTTACATGGCTGAGAACACAAAAGGATCGTGCCGAGAGTGAGCTCGGCGGCTCTCTTTATACCGGTAGATGTCCCTAGATCCCTAATTAGGGAATATGCCTTAATTCGAAGGGTCAAATCACCGCACGAATGTACATTGGAAGGGGCTGTCCCTTCGACGCCCACGGTGACTGTCTCCAAGTGGGTGTCAACTTCATCCCCTGGCCATGTCCTCTTCAAGCGAAAGGGTTGGTGCACCCGCTGGATGATGACAGGTTTTTGACGAAGAGTGCAATTAGCGCACACCCGTGAGCGACTCCTTGCGAACATTTGGTCTCACAAAGCACTTAACTGAGGTTCTTCTTGGCGTGCAAAGTAAAAGCGTTCGAACGCACACGCACGCACGCGCGAGCGCGCCGCGCTAGAACTGGAAGAATCATTTGACGGCGGTGGAATAACTTGCACCAGGGGGCGCCGGCTCGTGTGCGTGACTAGGGAGCCTACATGGACTGCTTTTAAAAAAGCAGTCCATGTAGGCTCCCTATGCGTGACGAACACGATCGCCGTGTGCTGGGTTCCTACCGTGTCCAACAAGCCAGAAGGGCTGTTTTCGAACGTTTGGCGCCATTACTCGCGGTGGTTTGTAACAACGTCCGAATACCCAGAGCTTCAAAAACGCAAGTGCTCCTTTGGCGTCAGCCAACTGCCTTGCAATAGTCCAGCGTTAGGATTTTATGAGATTTTTGTTATACAATACCAGTGCGCCACGGACATCTCTTTCTTTTTTTTTTAAGGAGGAGGGTGTTCTTGGTGCAATTGCAAGTGCAGTCGCCTGAGCAGCGCTGCTTGGAGGGTTCACATTTGTCATTTAGGTCAACAGACTGTTAAAAGCGTCACACACGAAGCCCGGCCTTCGTGTTACAGCAGCACAAAACTCGCCGAATGACTGGGTAAATCCAGGTGACATGTTCCAGTGCCACTCCTCCTGCTTTTGAATTGAGGTTACTTTTTTCTGATGTTCGTGCCTTCGTTGATAGGAGCTCTGAAAATGTGCAGTGTGCTGGGCATAAAGGCCACCACTAAGTGAAGTTATAGCAGCGCGATAGAAAAGAACAAATATTTGTGTGGGGAAAATTTACGGCAAATATAAATAGTTGGCATGCTTTTTCTCTTTTTTCAATCTGCACAGACATCTCAGTGGTCTATGTCAACAGAGGAGCTGGACGAAGCAGAAACTTCAATGCTGAGTGGAATATCCGAATCCATGCGGACATCCCCACTGCATGTTTCATCTGCAAACACAGATCGGCCAGAGAGCACGTCACTCTCCAGTCTGAACGAATGTGGCGTCCAAACACCTTCGGCATCCACAGAACACCTGGAAGAGGAAATTCGTACGACTGGCCCTTTCTTTAGTGCGGTAGCCGTCAGCCCCGCACTGGCCAAGCAGGACGAAAGCCCCATAGCAAGCCGGCAACACAGCTTCAGCATAAGCTGGACATTGCTGCATGCTCCCTCGTCCTTTATTTTCGGTCTCCTTTGCCAATTTCTTATCCTCCCCGTCGTCCTATTCTATTTTATTCTTATTTTTCTGCGTGTTCTTATTACTATTCCATTATCTTCTTTCTCTGATTGTTTTTCTTTCTTTTCATCGTCTTACTCTTCTTCTTCATCGTATTTGACTTCCTCCTCCTGCTCCTCTTAGTCGTCGTGGCTGTCAGCCCTACACTAGCCAAGCAGGATGACAGCTCAAAAGCGAGTTACCAGAAAAACGTCCTCGTGAAGTCTGCAGAAGTTCCCACCGATTCATGCTTGAAGATAGTTGAAGAGGAGTCTGGAAGGCCGGAGCTCAAAGATTCGTCAATTTCTTGGCGTGTGTACCCTGAAAAACTTGCGGAATACGGTGTTCAGACTGAACCCTACATTAAACAGTTCGTTGCCATGCGCCTGACCAAGCAAGAAGTCAATAATATGTGCAGCTGTGACGCATATGTCATTGAACAGGTGCTTTATAACAAAAGCTTTATGCAGACTTGTGGAGTTCAAACATTTGTGATCACAAAAGCTACTGAATCCAATATGAACACATCATTGGCTACGGGCTGGGGTACGGGTTTGGGAACAGATGCAGTGATACCAGGGAGCACCCCCTGTGGTGTCCACGCCACTCGAGATATTGGGTACCATGCATGGGCGAGCTTAGGTTTGGCCGAAATGTACAGTTCCAATTTTGGAGCCCGTGCCATAGCAGATGTGCTCATGATGTGATTCAAAAGTGGATTTGCAGTTCCCAAGGAAAGCGAGCACCATTTGTGTTGTGCAGTGCGAGTTGCTTGCTCAACACAATGGAAAGGAAGCATCAGATTTCAATATGGTAGATTACTGGTTCCTGGCCCGTCACTAGTACAGGAATGTCCAGAGCAAGCACAAGAGTAACAACAGTGTAGGTATCACCTGTTCGGTCATCCTGCGGTGGTGACATTCTGGATGCCCTTGGGGCCACCCAAGATAATTTCAACTAAGATGGGGAAGGCAGTGCATTCTCATCAGCTAATCACCGAAAGGCGGCAGACCATCTTTTTTTCCATCAGTGAGAACTGTTACCTTGGGAACAGAAGCCCGATTCCGTCAAAGTGAAGCTGCGAGAACTCTTCTATAGTGTAATGGAAAAATGAACAGCACATGAACTACCACTATATGCATCTGGTGATTCGCTGCCATTGTCATGGTTCACTACATAAAAAAATGTGTAATTTGCTTTCTCTAACGTTTGCCACTGATTCATTCAATGTGAATGGTATCGGATGTCTTCTGTAAATGTACTTAGCCATCTTACAGCTTTTTAAAGTTCACAGTTGCATATATGATACTCGCAAATATTTTTGTGTTGTGTGTCGGTATACGACTTCATTAAAATTTTTGCTTCTAATAGCCATGCATATTCGACTTCATATATGTTCATACGTAGCTATGCTAACGGCCGGCTGTCCCGGGAGGCGCTGCGAATACTAACGAACAACGAAGGCAGAAGCCGAAACGAAAACGACATATTAGTGACGTATTTTGTGACATATGGGCCCTCGCACACACGCACAGCTCGCTGGCCGGCAACGAGGTGGCGCACGCAGCGGCTCGAGAGCTCACGAACGGAGCCGTTGCGCAGACGTCCAGAATTGAGGGGTTTGACTAACTACGCGGTGAAGAGACGTCCATGCTAAGGCGAAAATTAGACGTATGCATTAATAGACAGGCAAGGCAATGAGATCACGAATAGGGATGAGATAGTTACAATAGGCGAGGAGTTTTACAGAGATCTCTAGAGTAGCCGCGATAACCAGGGTAACAGTGAACGGGGAACTAGTTCAGAAGAGCTCCACATTCCACCAGTAATGAGAGGTAGTAATGAAAGCTTTGAAAAAGATGCAAGCGGGAAAGGCACCTGGGGAAGATCAGATAATAGCAGATCTCTTAAAGGACACTAGAAAAACTAGCAAGCCTCTATACGCAATACCTAATGAGTGCGAGCATACCGGAATCTTGGAAAAATGCTAACATCATCCTAATCCATAAGAAAGGCGATACAAATGGCTTGAAAAATTACAGGCCGATTAGCTTACTGTCAGTCGTCTACAAGGTATTTACCAAGATAATCGCTAACGGAATTCGTGCCATCTTTGATTTCAGTCAACCTAACGAACAAGCAGGGTTTCGTAAAGGCTACTCAACAGTAGACCATATTCACTCTATCAATCAAGTGATAAAGAAATGCGCGGAGCATAACCAACCCCTATATAGCCTTCATAGATTACAAGAAAGCATTTGACTCGGTCGGTACCTCAGCAGCCCCGCAAGCACTGCGGAATCTGGGTGTAGACGAGCACTACGTAAGACTACTCGAAGACATCCACAACGGCTCCACAGGCACGATCACGCTGAAAGAAATCACGCTGGCCTCGAAGGCATAACAACGAAAAACACAGTACGACGTACGTCGAATTTGCGCAGTACATTCACTGACGTTTGGGCTGGTGGAAGAGCCTTCGTCAAAGTGACAAATAAATGCCAGCGGTTATCCTCATAAGCACGATATGCATAAGACACTTTTCATAACAAGGGTGGCAAACGATTGGTGACTGACTACACAGGACAATTGCTTACAGGGGCGTGATAAGAAGATAAGCATAATAGACAGATTATACATTTCCAGGCATACATTCCGTACTTGTGAAACGGCACGTGGCACGAGAAAAAAGTACAGTTCAGAGCAAGAATATATAGAGGCTTTTTCCAGCCCTGACTAATAAAATAGTCGCGCAATATTGCAAAAAAAAAAAAAAACCATGAAAGAAATATTTAAGATTAGGAAATAGTATATGGAAATCGGTGACAGGCGATCGACGCAATTATACGGAATTCACAAATGTTATTAGAAACACAGCGCCGTGTATGACAGTCACTGGGAAGATTGTCAAATTTACTGGTCCTTAGCGAACACACTATTAAGTGCGCCTACGCCCTCGTTATTACCACATGACACGATGTAAAATTTGTAGATTAAGTAAAGCTCGCGGATTTCGCGATCGTGATGAGTAATGAGAGCCCTACTCCATTATAGTGGTCCTGACTTCTTCGAAAGAATGCCCAGGTAAACGAATATGTGTCGATAACTGGTAGGTTTGGAAGCGTATTAGCTTGCGATCTATATGGTTGTTAAAACGTAATGGAAATGAGCTAGGTTTCCGTTTGGACAATATACTGTTTTTTGCAGATAGTGCATTCAAGCATGTATATAACGCTTGTAACTATCCGAATTGAACAAACCACGAATTTTTAGAGCGAAGCCTGAAAACGGTGCAGAAAGCCGTAAGTGCGTTTTCAGACTTCACTCTAAAAATGCGCTCACGGCTTTTTCGATCGTGCGCATGCGCACACAAACCTTGCAACGTGCCTTGTTGCAAGGTGCACAGCCAGACGTCTTGTGATAATTTAGTTTTTAAGATGTTATTATATCGCGAGATCCTTAGACCGCCGATACACAACGCGAGTTGGGTCGGGAAAAATGTTCTTAAGATGTTCACTTTGCATAAAGATATTGTTATGGTGTTTTAATATTGAAAATACTTTTGGTGCTGATGCCGAGTATGTTAACACAAGATTTGCATTGGGGCGTTTTTCAGGCAAGCGGCTTCCGCTAAGAATTTCGGCTCTGTCCAGTTTATCTGTTCGAAATATGGCGACATCAATTAGAGCTGATGGATACTGTCGTTTAATTAGAGAGTTTTTAAGTTGTTCGCAATTAGAAATACAATCTTCTCGGTCGGAATACAATCGCTTAAAGCAGTGAGCCTAACTATAAGGAACTGCCGTTTTGCAATGTCGCACATGACTGTTCTGGAAATGTCGAAGCGGGTTCCTATCAGTAGGTTTGCGATAAAGCTTAGTGTGCAGTTCACCTTGGGATATTGTGACAGTGAAGTCTAGACAGTTCACCGAAGATGATGAGTAATCACGCGATGATTTGATTAAAGGACGAAAATTATTGCAGCCATCTATAAATTTTAATAGGCTCTCTCTCTCTGTGTGTCTCTCTCTCCATACGTCCAATTCAAAAAGATGTCGTCAATAAACCGCTTGTAAAAGAATGGCTGGGGGCTCGGGCTGGACAAGAAATCAGTCTCCAGAATACCCATAAATACATTATCGTAATTTGGGCCTATTCGAGTTCCCGTTGAGGTACTACCAATCTAAACGCAATGAGAATTACTTAATTCGACGTTGTTGAGTTCAAGAATAAGCTTCAAGAGCGATCCCAGAGTTCCCAGATCAACAGGCTTCTCGGAACAAATTCCGTCGGCTTGCGGTATGTTAGTATAAAGTGAAGGGGCGCCGAGAATCGCGAGGATTGAATTACGCGGAGTGGTAATGTTCGGTATATTTTGAAGAAAACCATTATTATACTTCACAAACTACAGAAGTGTCCTAGGAATTTGGGTGATTAGAGAGTCTACACAGCGTGATAGGTTTTCGGCTATGGTGCTTACACCTGAAATGATCGGGCGGCCTGGGAACAAGTAGAATCTTGGTAAATTGTTGAAGCCTTCCACTCATATAACAGTAAGGGCAACCTGGATTGCAATTCGAGCAACGTGATATACAAAATGGGCTGTGAAGTGTGAAAAAAAAAATGAATATATTGGGCAGGCAGAACGCGCGTTCCGCCTACGTTTCAACATCCACGGGGATCATGCCACTAACCCCCCTTACTTACCATCCGCACACATCATTCTGCCTCATCACTTTTTTTAAAGCAACTGCGTTGTGCTTCTGCAGGCCGGCTTTCAGCACACACGAGAGCGCGAACAGCGCGGGTCCTTCATAAATAAATCCAGATCGCTCTCTCACGCGGGGAGGCTCGCTTAGCACCGTCACATGTCTTGAACTCTCAGAAAAGGAATTTATAATTATGTACGTAAGTCGGGATATATATGGTACGTCAAATAGCCGATCCAAATTCAGTCGGGTTCGGTAAGATTAGCGTGTATTTCCTTTTCCTGTTTCTATTTCTTGTTCCTTTTTCTCTCTCTTCTTTTCGTCTTGTGCTGCGCCCGCCCTTAGCGACTTACCGGTAAAATGAGCCCAGGAGTGAGTATGAACTTTATTGGGGTCCTGAGGAGAAAGAAAGCGGTGCCGGAGGCCCCGCCAATCAATCCGGCGGCTCCACCCAGGTAGGGGCCGGTAGACATGCAGAGTCCTTCGGCGACAACCCGGGCCCTCTGGACAGCCTTGAGCTGAGCTGAGGGAGATGATGATGATGATTAGGTTAGGAAAGGACGCACGGCTAAGCATTCGTGGGGGTGGGGGAGAGGGAGTGAAAGAGATAGAAAGGGGAGAAAAGCCGTAGTGGAGGGCTTGGCAAATTTAGACCACCTGGCGTTCTTTAACGTGCACTGACAATGCACAGTACATGGGCCTCTGGCATTTTCGCCTCCATCGAAAATGCGACCGCCGCGGCCGGGATCGAAAATACCCGCGTTTTTTTGGGTGGCTTCCGAGTACCATAACCACTGCACCATCGCTAGAGTGTACTAGTACACTCTACCATCGCGGCGGCCGTGAGGAAGATGTCGAGCGCTTTGTGTCTTTTGGAAAGCATGCCGCTGTGCCTCGTTTGTCCCCCTCAACGACCGCCGCAGCTTGACCGCAGCGGGCGGGCCACTTGGTCGAGATACAGTCACCGTGCTCTCCGAACCCTATCCTTTTTCAAGGAAGCTGTCTTGCCCGCGCCGTTTCTTGCAATGCGAGCGCATATTCCGACTGGGACGCACGCTCTGTTCGCTCGATGTTTGTTCGGGGCGGCACACTTGAAGTAGTGGGCGAACCTGGCAGTGCATTCTTTTTCGGGGGTGAGTGGAAGTTTCGCCTCCTTCCAGCCCCATCTCTCCTCTCTTTCCATTCTTTCCTCTACAATGAGCCCCCGCCGCCAGCCTCCCCCGGTTCCGGAGCACCCGCTTGGGGCACTCGAGTCTCAACCACCGAATAAGAAGAACCACGGACGGTACATAGAAAGCACGAGCACGCGTATTGTGTGTAGCTGCCGCGACAGAACAATAGAGAAGGTAGTCTGGAACGGCAGGGCGCCCTGAGAGGCGGCTCTGCTTACAGGAAAAACTGTGGGCTACCCGCCCAGTCTAGGGGGCCGCCCGAACCGAAGGACTCAGGTCGGTGCTTTGGCCTGGATTGAAGCCCACCCGGATTTATCATCCCCGGACACCCTTCAAATGAACTTGTTACTCTCGATCCATACTCTCACTGCTATCTAAAATATGCCATCAGGAGCATCTAGACGGCATCTAAAGTCTGCCATCATGGAGTAATCTTCAGATTTGTTATTCTAATTTAGTGTGAAATGAATTGCATAGTTCATTGTATATAGTTTTGCGAAGTACACTCGCCCCATACGCGTAATATCGACGCCGTATAATGCTATCGGTCATAACAAAAAAAAATGAACAAAAAAAAGGAAAGCCCCGACATTCTAAACTAGTTGCATAATCTTCTAAATATGGGCAAGACATCACGTCGGCGACAAAACGAGGAGATAACAACTTGGGAGCCGCTAATTTACGTTATCTTGTTCTGAGGATCTTAGCCGCACAGCGGTACCACAGAACGCGTATTCCTCTTTTAATCCACTCCGTGGGAATCCTGAGCTTTACAGCAACACATTTTCAATACACCCGCACCATACCCGTCGCGCACTCACGTCGAAACCATGTCGCTTTCGCTCAAGACTCTCAGAATGATGCATTGTAATAGCGTTATTAAGAGCGCAGCGCTTTAAGCCGATCATTGGTCCGTGAACAGCGAGCAGAAATAAAACAATTATCATCAGGTATAGCTGTGCGTGCACGTCTAATGAAATGCACGGCATTTGCGCGCACTTCTTTCATCTCCCGCGCCCATGCTGTCAACCCACTACTGCTTCAACGCGGATGCGTTGAATAGCCTAACATAATTTAGTATAGCACAGAAAGGGGGCGGGAGAGAGAAGTGAAGGTGAGAATGTGAAGCATAGCGTAGGCATGCACAGTATAGTAGTGGCGTAAATCCAGAAAAATCACAGGGAGCGAGATCACGAGCTTTGCCATGGCATCCGTCTTGATTCTTAGCAATATGCATTTTATTTTACATGCGAATGCAAACTGTTCGCGAAAACAAAAGAAGAAACATACACAAATGTTCATATCTCGCGTTATTGCTTACACTTAGGCAAGTACGAGAAAAAGACATTGCTAGCGATACTTTGTCGTCTCGCGTTATTGCAATGCTGTTGACGATCTGCAGTGCGCGACGAATGAGTATCATACAACGTTCCGAACCGGAATTATAGAGTTCCTACAACACAGTTCCAAACAGCCGATGAGTATTCAATGAATCTGCGCACTGGATACGATACAGACGTTAAGAAACTAAGTGTACTAAAAAAAGAAACTTGCGAGAAACCCAGGGCTCTAAAATATGCATTCATAATGTGCTCCTAAGTGTCCCGGTTTAGAACCTTTACGGAGGTCCGAAAACAAGAGCGCAGTTACTGCTTCCGCTGACAAAATTGTTCATCAGCTTCAGCAACTCTATGTTGTCTGCAATGTTTTGGTGAACGTGAGCCTCCCTGTGAGAGACAGTTATGGGGCTCACTTTTATCTTCCTTTCAACTTTAAGTCACCCCCCCCCCCCCCCCAGTGACGTGCAGCTTGCCATGTCTTTAATCTTCCAAGGCGCTGAACGATCTTTGAGCTTCCCAAGAAGGCACTGGCATCACCAAAACCTCACGAAGAGAGGGGAGCAGGACTCCCCACGATTTATGCCGCTGAAGTATAGTATAGCAAGGGGTGGGAAAAAGAAGTGAGGGTGAGGAGGACGTCACGACCAGACAATGCCCGCCAAGGCAATTTGAACCTAACACGTGACACAAATCACGTAGCATGATGTCACAGCTAGTCATGCGACGTGTTCCCCCCAAAACAATGTAACAACTAGTCACGTAACTTCTTCCAGCCAAAACTACGTAACAGGAGGTCACGTGGCAGGTGTCCTCCAAAACTATGTTACAGCTAGTCACGTGACAAATTGCGTGACTTTGTTGAGCTTGTAGAAGCCGAAGGAAGGTAGGTCGGCCACAACCCTCCTCTCAATTATCATACGAGGAATCTTCTAAATTTCACTCCTCTCTCAGCCCAGCCTCGCGTCACTACTGCAAGCTGCCAATTTTTTTCCTATAATGACCGTGTTTGACCTCTACCCTTGTGAGGCCACGGCCCGTACGTGTGAGGCCGTGTTCAACATGATGAAAAAATAAAGAGCATTCGTCTTCAAATCAATGAATAAGTAAAGCCATTTCCACGTCCCTGAAATCTGAGTAAACAGCTGAGCTAGGGCAAGCGTGTCAAATTTACTGCTACTATTATGTAGCGCTACCACTGTTACTATTGTGAGCAAAACATTCACCGTTCATCTTCTTCACCTATACATAATCATCATCACGGTGAGCGCCATCTTCGTTCTGCGCGAGGCTCGGCCAAATAAAGGCTTCGAGGCAACAGCTGTGCTCCTGCCTTACACTATCACTATCATGTTCCAGAGAGCCTAGGGAGGGCGCGGGTTAGCTTTTCCCTCCTGCGAAACACGAGACGTTTATTTATTTATTTATTTATTTATTATTTATTTATTTATTTATTTATTTATTTATTTATTGCCCCACCACGGTGGTCTAGGGGTTATGGCACTCGGCTGCTGATCCGAAGGTTGCGGGATCGAATCTGGGCCGCGGCTGCTGCATTTCGATGGAGGCGAAATGCTTGAGACCCATGTGCTGTGCGATGTCAGTGCACGTTAAAGAACCCCAGGTGGTCAGAATTTCCGTAGACCTCCACTACGGCGTCTCTCATAATCAGAGCTGGTTTTGGGACGTTAAATCCCACAAAATCAAATATTTGTTCATTTATTTCCGTCCTTCCATCTTTCTTTACCTCTTTCTATACTGTCCTTCGCATATCCGCTATCATGCAACAGTGTGTGTGCAAAAGCGGGTCCGCTTTTTCCTTCCGCGTGACAGCTCCGAACGCTCCCTACAAATCAACCCTGAACTTCAACGGCTCAGCTGGTAAATAATAAAGAAGTGAATATACGTGCTCTTTGTTGAAAGAAATACCGTTACGAAGTTAAACAGAACCCGTTAAAAAACCGTTGCTGACTTTGTTCCTTCAAGAAGAACTTCAAGCCGCTTTTCGGGGCGCAGCGCTGCCGGGCACTCATCGGTTTTTCCAATGTGGAGAGAGGTACTGCTCTGAACTGTAACTCGCTCGGTTGCAGAGAGACAGCATTGGTGCACTGTAAAACCCTCTCCTGCACAAGAATCCCCCACTAGAGTGTACTCTACCCCCACGTTGGGACCTTCGGTTGGGTCAGTGGGGACGGTGAGTGAGTAGCTGTGAGGACCGATAAGGACTATTACCAGGCTGCATCGTCGGCAACCGAAGTGCCACGAATATGTCGAACATCAAGATAGCTGTCCGGATAAGACCTGCCATCGAAAGGTGAGCTGGTGTCGACGTTAGTTTGTTTTGATTTTATTAAGGCGAATGCTTCGTGCGGCTCGTGAGCCGGAAACTCCGCCGGCAGCGTGCAGAGGAACAGTGCACCAAATGGCGCAAGCGACTTCAAGCGATTTGAAGTGGTAATGAACGGGTATTAGGTACGATTTAAAGTGGGTTAAAGGAAATCAAATATGAGATAGCGTGGAGGCTTCTTGTGAGCCTTCCAAAGCAGTGAACGGATTGCTGCCACACATTTCTGCCTTTTTGTATTCTGGACAACCATTCTTCGTCATTTTGTTTCCTAGGCATTTCAATTTTCCGGCGTTCTGAAGTGTGGCCTTTTCATAATTCGCCCTCTTGATTTGCGGCGTTTTGGTGAGGACCCTTTCTATACGGCTGTGGACGCGTATACACCAATGCAATTTACGATAGCGCCCACTGTTTCTGTTTCTCTTCTTTTTTTCTTTTTTTTTTGGGGGGGGGGGGGGGCTGTCATTAGTGGCGAGAGAAGGCGAGGCTCTACTTTCTTATTTTATTATTTTATCTTTTCTTTTTGGCGGTGTCTAGCGTTCCTTCCAGAGCTGTTACTGCAACCATTGCTAGAGTTACGTCCAGAACACGTGGTATCATGTAATCGCTACCATATCGCCACATTTGCACCTATACGTAAGTGAAACCTGTTGTAGCATTACGTCCATACGTAACTGCAATCTTCGCTAGACGGACATGTAGTCGCTTGCTACAAAAGAAGGTTAGTACATAGTGTCGAGGAAAAGCTCTCTGTGTGTCCCACGCATGGAAATCCTACCGCACAGTTTGCATCACAGCCATCGCGGCACGAGGCGCCGATGCGACCTTTGTGCCAGCTCCTGATACGCTCGCTTGACTCGATTGCAGTATTCAGTCTTTTAATCGGCAAAGATAAGCCAGCTAGCTGTTTTGTGGTAAGCAGTGCAACCTTCGTTTGTGCAGTGCTGTCCGTGCGGCTGACCCGAAGGCTCAATAATGTGTAAACATATTGATCTGTTTGTGCGTGGTTCTCAGCGTGGCAGCCGATAGTGTATTAGCTGACAGAGCTTCTCGGTTTGCTGTTACAAGTGTCACTCGACGGAGTAGGAACCAAACAGCGTAGGACGGAGTCACGTGGGATCTCCAAAAATATCGAGGGAGCATCCAGTGTCAAATGCGATAGCCAGCCGCATTCTTGAAGAAACCGGAATTGGCCGGCGATCAAAAGATGGAAGTATATCGAGAAACAACAAAATTAATTCAATAAAAACCAGTAATCAAAACAAGCAGCGGTGTGTCAAATCGTGAAAATACGCATTCTACGGTTACTCGCTAAAGCATCTGTGAGTAACTCTTGGAACTGAAGATTTTGAGAGTCGCCTGTCCTGTTTGGAGATTGCAGGCACTCGCGCCAAAAAGCTCTACTCAAAACAGGCGTGTCGGCACCCATTAGGTTCTTTCTTCGGACGTTCTCAGTACTGCTTTTCTGTAGCGGGGAAGCTGGAGTCGGTGCAGCCCGAGGACCGAAAGAAACCATTTTTTGTCGGCGAGTGCACGTGCACCGATGCAGCGGCGCAGTACGTGGAAGAAGATAAAGGCAGCGCGGTTGCTTGGAGAAGTGGGGTCGCCTTTCATGCGGTTCATGTCGGCTGCTGTGTGTGTGCTACCGTAGGGGGAGCAGGTATGCGCCAAGGTAGCCGTACTGGTTCGAAAGTTATGCGGGAAAGCCATGCTACGCACGCGTAGGAGACGCACCCGCTGCGCGGCACTGCCAGCGAGGTTTCTTTTTTCTTCGCGAACTTCAGCAACTTGACCGTATTTATTTATTTACTCATTGAAAAATATCTTACAGGCCCAAAGGCACTGAGTAAGGGGGGTTACCGAAAAACTTGCTGGAACCTGAATACATTGAAGTCTATATATATAAAAAATACAACATAGTAAAAATAACAGCACGATAAGTTAGCGATTTCGCACATCACTTACAATAGCACATCATAGAACTCTAGAAAAAAAAACACGAAACACTGTAAAGAATATTAACAAGCTAGAAGATCTAACGATAAAACTACAATAACGCTCCTAAGAAAGACGCCTCTCAAGCTTATACCGAAACGTGTTAGGATTACTATCTATCTATCTATCTATCTATCTATCTATCTATCTATCTATCTATCTATCTATCTATCTATCTATCTATCTATCTATCTATCTATCTATCTACGTTTCGGTGCTATACACCAAAACTGGCATGGTAGGCTGTCAATGTATGACGAAGATGAAAAATTGATCTAGATATCGCTAACAGTATATGCGTGTCATGTACGTCACGGTTAACGATAATAGGATCACGTTTCCCTAATCGCCGTAATGCTCGGCTCCGTGTAGGCAGGTATCCGCCACAGGTGGTTGAATGTTCACATTACAGCCTATGTAATTAAGATCGAGCAAAATAGGCATTGAAAACTTTATCAGGACACACCTTGTTTGGGTAAACAATAGAAAGGCACACCGTGCGTTGTAGCTTGCGATAGAAATGTACACATAACAAGTGGCCAGACAGGGACAAATTTGCTGTAATGACCGAAGCCAACCCATCACGCGACAGGTGAATAGGACGAATCGAATCCGGGTTCCCAAGACGGCAAGCAAAATCAAGCGCGCTGCCCCCTCGACACGCGCCGCAACGGTGGTCTAGTGGTTATGGCACTGGGCTGCCGATCCGAAGGTCGCGGGATCGAATCCCGGCCGCGGCGGCTGCATTTCGATGGAGGCGAAATGTTGAGGCCCGTGTGCTGTGCGATGTCAGTGCACGTTAAAGAACCCCAGGTGGTCGAAATTTCCGGAGACCTCCACTACGGCGTCTCTCATGATCAGAGCTGGTTTTGGGACTTTAAATCCCACAAATCAATCACTCGACCATGCTGGCTCCTCTCATGCGCTGCATATCGTAAATAAACGTAGGTGTGCTTTAGCAAACGAACGCTTATCATATGCCATTCGCGTACCGTATAGCGTTCAATTCCCTCCTACAATACTGACGTCTGCGCCCTAACTAGAGTGCCGACGTTAGGGCGTACTATCATCCGCCCACTTCTCGCCATGGTGCTGCTGACGTGATCAGGCTGCGCATACAGCTAACCACTGAATTATGGCAAAATGAGCATCGTTTTTTCATCGGTTTAATTATTGAATTCACTTTCTCGAGACATAAAAGATATAATGCATGTTCATAGTTTAGGGAAAAATTTAAAAAAGTTATCTATTGTTTGTATAACTGTTGCTTCTGCTTTGTGTATGTAGAAATAAAGCTTGATCATGTATTAGTGTGCTGGCTACGAGTAACTGTTTTTTGTAAGCTACTGCTATTTCTTGTTCGCTTTTCTATATTTTTTTAGTGTAGTAATTAACATAGGAGGTCCCGCCTGCGGTCTGTAGCCTTGGGACCTCCTCCAGCATACTAATCTGCACTGTATTACTTTTTGACACGACATAAATATTGATGATTGATTGATTGATTGATTGATCGATCGATCGATCGATCGTACATGCGACATTTGGCTGAATGCCAAACAAAACGTAATTTTCTCGCTGACTGCTTCGCGTGACATCGATTCTCACAATACATCGGGTCTGTCAGGTTTTTTTTTTTTTTTTTTTTTCAATTGTTTATGCTACGAGCAAAACTCGATTGCTCACGTTGCGTTTACGAACCTGGGTTTCATGGATTTATACGCACCCCACCTAACGTCCCCTAGCCCCCCCCCCCCCCCCCATTCCGGTCTGATCCTTACACTCCCCGAAAATTCTCCAGATAACCAATGACTTGTTAATTCACCCCCCACCCCCCGAAAGATAAAAACAGAAAACAACGAAATTCTGGATAAACTATTGCTGGGTTTTACGCTTACGTTCTTTAGTATGGAATCACTAATTAATATACAGTGTTCCAGGAATAAAGACGCCGATGCTTATATGCAAGCAATCACTAGACCGACGTTTAATTCTTACAGCCCTTTCGATCGTGATTGAGCAAGACAGGAAGAAAATTTCCCGGCCACGTTTGGCTCCTTTGCTCTAACAGCGCGTGGAACCCAACCGCAGTCGAGAATTCTAGCCTAGTAGGGCTCGGTGGTGATCGAAGGTTGTGACATCCGTATTAAGCTGCATGTACGCGATCACGACCGGCGACAGCTACTAATGATAATATTTCCTGGGGTTTTCCGTGCAAAACCACAATATCAGGCGCGATTAGGCACACGCCGTAGCAGAGGGCTCCGGGAATTTTCACCACCTGGGGTTCTTTAACGTGCGCTGACACGCACAACACAGAGGCCTTCTCGCCTCTGTAACAAATGGCTGCAAGATGCGAATGCGCGATTAAACTGACAGCGCTGCCTTGCCCAATATCCATTGTGCTTCAAGCTGAAATCATTTGAAGTGGATGAGGCAAGAAGATGCATGACTCCTACATTTTTTTTTAAGTGGTCAAGCTGCACCATTCTGCTTATCTACACGTCACGGACAAGTTAACATGTGCCATGGGCCTCATTTAGAGGACACACGTGCTAGAAGAGACTGAATGTACTGTGAAATTACAGTTCAGTTCTCGTAAATAAACTAAGTTTCTGTAGTGCCGTGGTAAGACAGCAAGCAATCACGTTCTCGTTGTTTGCTCACTGAAAACAGTATGCAGTTATCATTTTTAAGCAATACCTGTTGCACGTCACGCGATTACTCAGCAATTTCACTGTGATCGACGAAGTGGAGCGTGATTCTTCATACCCCAAGAAAATTGCACTCGTCGCGCAGGTATTGTTGCGTCGTATAACACGTTTGTTCTCGTATTCACCAGAGATTACACTTGCAATCACAACCCTACCGACCAGCAGTACCGAAGCAGCAGCAGTAACAGTGGCGACGTAAATTGCGCTTGGTCGACTCGAGCCGTCGGAGCGCGCTTTCTCCGCAGTGCTCCCAAAAGTTCGCTTCTCTGCAGCATAGTAGAACCACCTTTTACCACGTGTTGGCGCTGTACGAATAGAGCCCTTAGTGTTACTGCATGAGAGTCCTTGTGTATCAGGGGTCTCAAACACGCGGCGTGGCCCGCACATACAGCCTTCGTTCGGTCGAAACCGCTGTCAAATTTGGAAATCTGCACTGATATGCATGTTGTTTGTCAGCCGAGGGTGTTTCCCGCACATTTTCTTAAAACAAATCTTGCTATATAAAGATTTGTTGCGCGTCCTGAAATACCACGACGTCGAATTTAACATGTCCTAATGTATTTAATGTTTCAAAACCATTAAATTATTTACTGCAACGTTGCAAACATTCCGCGGTGAGAAAAATATTTCATTTAGGACAGTAAACATGAGGTTCTTCCTCCCTTGTTCACTTCAGCCAGATGCTGCACTGTAAGAGGTACGGAGTCCGACTCCTTCAAAGAGGAGGTTCTTGCAGAGCGACTTCATGCGCTGTAATTATGATGTAATTATTTACAGAGCGAGCAACAACAAATAAAAAAAGCCTGTTTACACAGAACAGCTATTTACACACTGGTGCTTTCTGTCCGGACAGCGTCCGATCGAGATACCCGAGCCCTGCATAAGTTTTTCAGAAAGAAAAGGACTCTTCTTCCAGCTCTCCGCTCCATGTGCGACACAATGCCGCGCCGGCTACTGTCGGTCTCCGGACGAGAACCGGCTGGATACACCGGTTCTCGTCAGTCGCCGAGAGCATAGCTGTCCATGCGACGCGTTCCTCCTGCCACGCGGGACATCTTCTAGGAAAAGCATGACGAGCTCTGGTGCCGTGGTGTGTTTCTGAGCTCCGCCGTGGTCAGCGTCAATCTGCGCGATGGCAGCCCCGATGTGCTCAAGTGTCGTAGTTTCTTTATTTTTCTTTTACGCATGCACATCTAGTTCACAGTTCGCTTACTCGTGGTGCTCAAACATTATTTCAGGAGTGAGCAAGGTCTTTAGCTTGAGTCCTATAGTTAGAAGGCGCCACAGTAACCGAGTTCGTTGTTCGTTGGCCCATACGGGGTTCGTCATTTTTTCATATATTTGACAGCAGAGAAGCAGTGCAGTGTGCAATGAAAGTACACGGAATCGGTGCACTTGATTGGCTATTTGTTGTGAGCACTCGCTGATGTTGGCTGTAACGTGCTCACGTGTGTAAGAAGCCATTGCCGACGCTCGAACGTACTATGTGAAACTTATTCGCTGAACTTTCTGTGCTTTGCAAAAAAATAGCATTTACATAAAATCAATGCTTCGCTCGTGACCGACCCCTCAGCATCATTATAGTTTTCATTCACAATGACTACCAGTTTTCATCTGCTACTCTTTTTTTCAGAGGAATAAGCAGTATCTGCTATGCTCATTCATAAAATAATTGAAGGAAGATGACGCCCGCAGCAGCTTGAGATTCTAGGCTGGTTGGTTTTGAAAAGGTCTCTTCGTTCTTGTCTAGCTTTCTGTACAGTGCAACTTAAAAGCGCAGTCGAGCAGCTATACGACCCTTGGGCAACTCGCAGCTATCACGTTGCGGAAATGCATGTGTATTTTCACTGAAGTTACACTCGTAAGGTAGATCGGCCACCTCGGAGGGCGGAGAGATAGCTAGGCCTCGTACCCGAAGTACCACAGCAGACGGTTCGCCGTTTTGCTATCCACCTTCTGCGTGGATAGCAAATGAGGCCATTATTGTTAAGCTGTGTTGACTTTTCTTAAAACATTGTGCCTGTCTTAGTAAGCATTTATTTTCTCTTTCAGGGAGATAAAGAATGGCGACCAACCCATCTGGAAGGCATGTGAGAACACCATATATCTGAAGTCTGGAAAACAGAACGAGTCCTACACATTCGGTTCGTTTATTTCAACTCATGCTGATACTTGTGCAATGCTGTGTGTCTGTATTTTTAGGGGCGAAGCTCCTTAAAGGGACACTGAACGGGTTTTGAATTCGCAAATTTATTGCGAATTCGGTATCCGCGACCTCTTACAACATGCCTACGGAGGTTTTTTTCGCGATGTTCGATTAAACAACGGCGCTATAAGCGAGCAAACTTTGATCGTGGGAACGCCCCCCCGGCGCGCGCGCAGGGGCGGAGCATGGGAGAGCTAGACACGTGGGGAGGTGACGTCATCGTCAGGGTCGAGCCGCCGGGCCGCCTGCGTCGCTCAGTCAGCTCAGCGTGTTTACTTCGGGGTTGTGCCTTGTTTCTGCTGCGATCTGCCGCCTATAGTGAAGCATCAGATCTGCCAGTTCGTAGGGGCTTCTTGCCATTGCACCGTTCTCTTCTTCTGATTAGAGATTTTCGCCATCCGACATTCACTAGCTGTGTCTGTGCAAGGTTGAAGTGGACTCGCGATGCCGAGTTACTGCGCAGCATATGGCTGCCGCAGCACTTACGGTCGCGATGAGGTCGCTTTTCACAAGTTCCCTCGTTATCAGAAGATGGCTGCAAAATGGGCCGCTGCAGTTAAAAGAAAAGACTTCAAACCGACGAGATCAAGCGTGCTGTGCTCCAAGCACTTTCGTGACAGCGACTACGTACGAAGCCCGGCTCTCATGCAGTCACTGGGATTCCGCTGGCGTGCCATTCTGCTGCAGGGCCACTTCTAACACGTCCTTGTCGAGGCACACATTTTTAATTGTTTTTGTTGTTGTGATGCACCTCCGTTGTTTCTTGCGGTCGCGAATCTGCCGAATTTCGAGGAAGCAGCAGCAGTCCTCCTCCTCTTTCCCCATTTGCACGCAGTGCGTGCATGAGCACCCATGGTGAAAACACGTGTACACAGATATCAGTACGCAGCATCGAAATCAGCTACTCTACACGACAGTCGCATGCTTTTAACGCAGCTAATATACCGTTTCCATTTTAACACACCATCATTGTAGTACTGGGAAGAATTTAGAAAAAGCGACGGCATTATAAAAAGCACAACTGCAATATATGAGCCAAACTATCCTTGCGCAATTTTTCAGCGCAGTTCAGAGCACATGTCACCATTGCGGCAAGAGCGGCACTCGTCTGGCTTTTGTTGTTGTTGTTCCTCGCGGTAGCATACTGACTCTTCGCGTGCGCCTTGCCCGCTGCGAAGTACGATACTGACTGCGAGCACGAACAGCTGATGTCTCTGCACGATGCCCGCGCGTAGCGCGGGCCGTGCCAATACACGGCTAAAAGCGAGTGCCGATGCTGCTGTTTCTTATCGAATTTGATATCCACGGATGAACGTATCATTTGTAACAGTTTACTAGAGTGCAATTAAGCACTGACATGCATCTTATATGTACCAGTCTGTTTCCGGCGCGGGTGGAGGTGGCTGGTTGGGACTCGCTTTCCTGTGCCGCTTCAGTCGACGCCCTTACAGTAGCGACCGGCTCGAACATGTACGGATGTACAGAGAACTCGTTCCGACTTTCACAGTTCGCCATACTAACAGCAACTACACGATTTCAACAGGTAAACACGGCATTGCCTGCCGGCGAGCGCAGTCAGCTGTCGTCACCTTCCTGACGATGACGTCATGGAGCTTCGACCAATCACAGCGGCGGCGAGACCAAGGAGGTTTAAAAGACTCGCGATGGGGGCCGCGGCGCCTGTTGCTTGTTTTCGGCAAAATAAAGCTATTTGCGTTGGTTTATGCAAATTTTCGACTTGATTTTCGAGTTCGCCGCACGAAATTACGTATCATGACACCATAATCTCGTTTTTTTTAAAAAGTGGTTCAGTGTCCCTTTAAAGCGGCACCCGTTCGTCCCTCGTCGTCGTAGTCGTAGTCGTAGTGCGTAACCAGTCTTACGCTTTGACCTCCAAGGTGGTGCCGGTGGGAGATTTCTCCTGTGCGTTGTTGAACAATAAAAAAAATTCGCAGCGTGCGCGTTAACTAAAAGCCGAACTCTTCTGTCTGATCATTCCCCATTAGCAGCCATTGGCATGTTCCAGTAGGAAACGTTAGTAGAAGTAGAAGTGTTAAAAGCCGACTTCTGCTGTCTCTCATTCCCAGTAGCAGCCATTTACCTCCAAGGTAGTGCCTGGTGAGATTTCTCCTGTGCGTGATTAAACAATAAAAATTTTGTTCAAAACGCCGTTGATTGATGAAATAAACTAACGAAAGACGCCAGATGTTTTCTAAAAGCAAAACGAAAAGACGCCAGATGTTTCTAAAGCAAAACGAAAAGACGCCAGATGTTTCTAAAGCAAAACGAAAAGACGCCAGCTGCTTAACGAAAGACGCCAGGTAAAGCAATGGTGTAAGCAGTGCAAGAACCACTTAGCTTACATTTCACCGACCACAAAGCGGTCATAATGAAAGGACAACGGAAACCAGCAATAAAAGTTTGATAAAACATTTAATCAATCGTTTCACGTCATTTTTATCGGGCGAATTAACGGAAGAAATTTCACGGTTTAACCGATGATTACTTTCAGGAGCTTCGCCCAATCTCATCATCATTCACCTCGTGGATCTGCCGTCAATTTTTTTGCTATTTTTGCAGTGCATACTACGTTGGCCACTATCGCTAAGTTCTATATGTTGGGTCAATCTGCAGCGTAAGAACGTTCGTGCCTTCTCGCTGAAAACGACTCGCGGACATCGTATGCATGATGGCTGTCCGACTGCCTGGCAACCTAGAAACTACCGCGAGATATTTCGTGCACAGTCCGTAGGCAGCAGCACAAACCAAGTAGTGTGATTTTGCAAGTAGTAACAGCAGCATTTTAGCTGTAGCGGGATACAGCTAGTGCATGACATTTTTCGTATGAAATTCTGGTTTCTAATTGAGCGCAATATATGTAGTGGCACCTTGTTTACATGATAATATTTATTTATTTATTTATTTATTTATTATTTATTTATTTATTTACCAGACCACCTCAGGAGCGGCAAAATAGAACAGAGCAGGCGAAATTGAACAAGCCATACAACAGAAACATAATAAGCATTACTACAGGTAAACAAGAGCAGATTAACAAATAATATAAAAAAATAAGTTTGTAACAAAACTTGCGCGAGTTGGCGAAAACACCTCTTGCGCGCACATGAAAGAGAGCAAAAACAAGCTCGATTTTGGGTATATATAATGATCGTCGGGGAAGATTACACGATGTGTACACGTGTTTTCCGACGTCGTGAATGCGTTTTTCATGACAATATGGTTGGTACGAATCGCATATTCATCTGAAGTTTGATAATGCGACCGCAAATGCAATCCAACAACCCAGGCACAACGCGTTAAGAGCCTTGCGTATGCTTGACGCGCTTGAAAAGAACTTATTTACGGGCGATGAAAGAACTTTCTCTTGTCGAGACAACGGAGGGCAAGAGAGACTTGTCGCGAGTACATACACACGACGTCATATACTTGGCATGTCCGCCGCGCTGGTGTAGTGGTTACGGTGTTCGGCTGCCACCAAAAAAACTCTGGTTCGATCCCGGCCACGGCGGTCGCATTTTCGATGGAGGCAAAAATGCCGGAGTCCCGTGTGCTGTGCGATGTCTGTGCACGTTAAAGAACCTCAGGTGGTCGAGATTTCCCAAGACCTCCACACCGGCGTCTCTTAATCAGAGATGGTTTTGGGACGTTAAACCCCACAGGCAGAAAGTGGGAAAATTGACGAGCTCTTTTATCTAGCTGAATAAAAGCGTGTAGACTGCGGTTCATGCGTAGGGATGGTAAAATCTATGAACGATTAATTGATTAAATGTACACCGTTAATCGTTTAATCGGATCGATTTCCCACTTTCAATTGATCGAATTAATCAATTAAAGCTCTTTAATTAATCGATACATTAGACAGCGCTCACAGTCACTGGCACAGCTGCCGTTTATTTTAGCCGGCAGGAAAAACTCGTGTCACTCTATTTCCCGCAGATGCCTGCACTGATGGCCTGTTTGAGACCAGTATGTTGTTGTGCAATCTCGCATGAGCGACCTCAAGGAAGAGATCACGTCAGTTCATGGTTATAGTATTACCGAGGGCTCCCACAATACATAACGGACAAACCGAGAAATGTTGCCATCCCTACAACAGCGAGCGTCTTTAACATTCCTTTCGTCCTCGTCTCTTTCTTTTTTACCTTTCTCGGAATTTCCTCACCCTAGGGCACACTGCATGTTTCCGGTGCGACTTTCCAACCAATGTGGTCGCCGAAAGCGCCTCCGATTTCTGTTCGCTCTAGTAGGCAGACTTCGAGGAAATACGACCTGCAGCCGAATCGTTCGTGGATCATGGCCACAGACGGAATTTTCGATCCTTGACATCATCCAAAGACGACAGGCTCCCTGTGTTCAGTGGCCGAACGTGCGAACTTTCACATAGCCGCTAATGCGTACATGTGATCGCTAGCGCGTCGGATATATACTTGTGTCGATATAAACTCAAGCAACGCTTCTCAAACAACAAGTCATCATTTTTCAAGCACCTATAAAAAATGTCGATTAATCGATTAAAACATCACAGCGAAAGCGATTAATCAATGAAAGGCTAAATCGACGAACGATTAGCGATTAATCGATTAAAAATTTAATCGACGATTCCTATTCATGCAACGTCGAGTAATGCTCATCCGCATAAATGCCTGCTATGCTAAGCGGTATCGACGCCACTGGAAGATTTGCTCGCCAATTTTTCACCACGTAGGCGTGTTTGCTTACTTTTAGTGTTTTCTTCGTTATAGTACATTTTTTGCATGATGCGCTTTATTTTACGGTTCCCGATATGAACATATCAATGCGGTTCCACTGTAATAGTATGCTTGATTTGTCCAAAAGTAACTTAGCAGTTTTTCAAATTAAACTGGCAGATCCACCAGTGGCAGCTTCGGCTTTTTCTGGTGGAGTAATATTTTTTGCTTTCTGTCTACTGATCCCTGAAAGTGTCCGTCTAAACAGAATAAAAATGAATATTTTGATAAGGCCACGGATGGAGTAGTGTTGAAGCATTCATAACGCATTGTAAGTTGGAGCTTGAGCTAACACACCTTTTTTTTTCTTTAATTTTATTTCACAGACGATGTTTTCGACTCCATCAGCACCAACCATGAGGTTTACGAAAAGTGCTGCCATCCAATTGTGAAGTCGGTCATGCAAGGCTTCAACGGTAAGACGCTGCAACTTAGCGTGAACTAGGAAGGCTTGTATTGGCCTTTTTTTTTTTCACAATTCTCCCTCAGGCTACACCTGTGTGTGAACTCGTGGAATGATTAGGCATGCTCTATAGGCGGTCATATTTCCCTTCCTCTCCTACTCAGTGTTTTCATTTCTTTTTCTTTTTTTTTTTTTTTTTGATGTGGACAGCCTGTGCAACAGATACGCAGCGTTCCCTCGGTCCGTCATACGACCTCTGAGAGGCACGTACTGGTCGAGCACATGTGCGTTTGTGCCACTGCGCTCCCGTAGCTTTGTCTGTACTAAACAAATCTCCTTTTCCCAATTTCTTAATCCTACATGAATCCCCCCCCCCTCTCCCCTTCACTCGCTGTAAGAGCGCCATTACTATTGACAGTGACGGAAGTGCTGTATAGCTGCACGAAGAAATTCTGATACATGCGGCGCCAAACCTATTTTTCTGTTGCTTATTTCTCCTTTTTTGTTTTGCCATGTCTGCGCCGATAGTAATGTAATCGAACTCGTGAGTCGGCCCTACAATCTGTACAGTAGTCGTTCCGAAAGCAAAACACCAGTTAACTGTACTAATGACGCAGCCAAGCCGATTTTCAAAGCTTTGAGCTGCTTGCCAATGACTTGTGCACGTTAGCGTACAAGGCGCAGAGATTCGTGGCGCCTTCCGTTCACGCTGGAGTGTTTTGACGGGCAGTGACACCGAAATGCATGACCTGACTGATCGGTGTGTGCAGCTGCACTCCTGGCCGTATAGACCGCAATGACTATTAAAGCGTAAAGAAGCCATTAATACGTGCTGTCGGGCAACAGACATCTGTAGTTCGGTTTGCGCGAACATGGCTAGAGCTCTCTGAAACCTAAAAGCATAATGTTCAAGCAACAGTCGTGTAATGTTAATAAAACATATTCATGGGTTCATGTTTTAGTTCACGCAGCGCTAATACGCACTTTAAAGGAATCATGAAGCGCGTTCTGAAAATTTTGTAGGATGTGTGTGCTCGGAATCTTGGCCCTCCGACATATAATGCACGCTGTTCATCATTTCGTTGAATCGTGTGTGCCGACTTAGAGCGATAAAAACGCAGTTCCTATTTCCCACCGTGCGTTCCTCTCAATTCTGCATCTGACGTTATCTTAGTCGCCACCATGGCCTCCAATACTGGCGCGCCCTTAGAAGCCATCGGAAAACGAAGCATGCTCCAGCCTTGCTTCCGTACAGCGACACCACGCGGTATCCAACTATTTCCTTGCTTTCTGTATTTGACATGAATCTATTATTGTAGAGCAAACCAAAGTTAACGATGCGTTGAACACGTTTTTAAATGTTTTTAGGTGAGATCACTGAATAGTGCCTATGCCGGCCTGTGATGTCGCATGGTCGTTTCGGGAGCAGCAAGAACGCTTGGATTTCAAATGGGCGTACACTGGATATTGCGCCGAAACATTCAGGAATCATCATGTCGAATCTTTATTGAAGCACCGAAAACTACAACCGGGCCGCTCTATACTACTTTCACGACCCCATTAAGTAATCCCTAAAATCGAATGTCAATTTTAGGAACTGTTCAGACAGCAAAGATCATTTGGGTTATCATTTGCGCTCGTTAGTGACAGGTTTTACTGACCGTTATAGCATTCCGCAAATCTCAGCCATTTTTCTGCTCATTTGTCTCTAACTCCTACTCACATTTCGCTCCACTGAATGAACTTGTTTAATACCTCCATCCAGAGTTCTGCTGGCCGGGAATGTAGTCGATGGACACAAAGGCATTCATGTGTTTCTCGTTGTATCTAAACAGTTCTACTCCAAGCGACTGTTTTCTGTGCCACAAAAGGAAACAGTGACTAAGTGCAAGTTCTGTATTTTAGGGTGCGTGATAGAAGCATTCCCAATGGAACTCCTATACCTGCGCGTTCTCATTCAAGGGGACGTCTCATATGAATTCCATTTCGTCCTCACCGTTGACATTTGATTGCATGTCACTGTCGCCTGAGCCAGGTAGGGGCGTGTTTAATGAAGTGGTAAATATGTATTCCTCAGAAAGCGAAGTGGTCACTCAAGGTGAACCAATGCAAGAAATTTGTGCTGGCATGTCCCGTTCCGGCCAAATAAGTGTTGGGTACTTTAGAAATTTTCGAGCTCACATGTAGGACGTGCACACAACACATGACGCAACTAGCTCCATTCAATGCTTTTCTGAAACGTTTGGTGTGTTCTTTTTCTCGTTTTTCGCAGGGACCATCTTTGCCTTTGGTCAAACATCGTCGGGCAAGACTCACACTATGATGGGGAACAGCATCCAACCCGGACTTATCCCGTTGAGCATCAATGCTATCTTTGATATCATCCAAAATGTGAGACACGCAAGATGAGCTCTTTTTGCCAGCTCATATAATTTATGTGGCGTCTTTAGTTAAGGTTTGACTGCACCGAAGGTGTAGTAATCGAGGAGCCTCCACTGAAGACGCAAAAAAAAAAAAAAATTGCACGTGAAGTACTAGCGGAAGAGTCACGAAAATCTTGCAAAAACAACGGCATTTTTAGTCGAAGCTGGAGGCCACCATTATGTTTTCTTTTATTATTATTTTTCGAGCGAATGTGGCAATGGTATCACAACTAGAGCATGCAGCTTCTCCGTGCGACCTTCACCATAATGTCACGTGGTCGTGAGGACGAAAGACACAACAGAACTCAAGGCCGAACTGTTTACTGGGCGAAACTGTGCCTAGCAAAGAAAAGCGAATAGCCCAGCGAAACGACAGGCGTGACTTTTGTATATTCGTCACAGCACGTTCTAGCATTATCACTGAGGTTCTAGAAGGCATTCAAATCCACGCGCCGTGTCTGCAAAGTTTGTGCAGAACGGTCGACACCATTCCTGGAGGAGCGTGCAAGATAAGCGCGACCTACGCTGCGCGCCACGAGAAGTGATAACGGCGTTCCCCGTAAACGAACTAGAACAAGTGCTTGTGGTCAGCGTGTTACGCTGAGATGCCCGCGGTAACAGTAACTTGACCTACATAACAAGAGACGATCTCCCCTCTGTCCGAGCCGATGAATGGATCCATGATCAGAAGCCGCCCTTGACACACGTTTCGGCGCGGGTGGCATGACGTCTTCGTCATGGTCTACATCGAACCTTCTTCGAGCAACTGTGGCGAGGCCATCCGATAGTCCCTTGGTGGTCGTATACATGGTGTATTATTGGCGCTCTTTACTTTAGATAGGCCAGAAGAGATATAAAACGTTTTCGAAATGGATATAACCGAGACATTTATAGCGACTTCATAAAGATGTCGCTACCGTCTTTTTTAGCTTATAAGACGCCGTTTATCTTAGATAATGAGTGGTTTGTGTAGTTTTTATGAGTCCACTAAGGAGATTTCCTAAGGAACGTCTCCGAAAAAGTTGGTTCTGGTAGAAATTGGGGAAGAACTAAAAAAATCACAGCATATCCACGGGGTGAATGATGATGAGTGGGCGAAGCTCGGGATGTTCATCGTAGATCGTGCCGAGTTCCGGATTAATTTACTTAACGCGCACGCTACGAATCCTCATGGTTGAACTATGCACAAGTGAAATCTCCCACCGGCACTTCATTGCAAGTCAAGGTCCAGTGCCCATATATATATATATATATATATATATGGGTTACCGGTGAACGCTTCTCCAACGCGAGCAGTCGGTATTTCTCAATCAAGAAACTCGCTAGGAGACGCTGCCTGCGCCAACGTTGTCTCTCGCAGGTGAGGGCGCGTTCTCCTTCTTTGCGAGCCGGTAGAGCGTTCCTCTAAGAAACAATGTTTCCATAGCCTACGCGCGCCTTTCGCTCTCTCTCTGTCTCTCTCTCTCACAAGACAGCAGAGGCACGCGCCGGGAGAGAGAGAGAAAGAGGCACGCGCCGAGGGCAAGCGCGTGCCTTCCAGCACGCGGGTTACGCCTGACAACTGACGCGTGACAAGGTTAGACTAAGAGGAGCTTCGCCCCTAAAACGCCGCTGTCAGACAACGACAACTTCATGGTGCATACAAAATGTCTGCGTTCATTCGCGCGAGGACGCTTTGGAGATGTCTTAATTCGACGTTAGCCTGCAAGCGTTCCTGCTAGCGACGTCCTTTAAACGTGAACCGCACTAACTGATCTGTTTTAAGACGTTCATACCCAATTACGACGTCCGCGGGACTTTGCTATTTAGGTAAACAGCAGGTAAAGGTGCTTCCACGCTTTATATATGCCTTCTGCCGTGAATAAAATAATTATATGAATCATCAGTGATATAATAGAGAGAAATAAGGAAGGGAAGGCAGGGATGTTAACCAATCAAGAGTCCGGTTAGTGATATAATAGTCGATGTAACATGGGCTGTGGACACAGGCATTCTCATTAGTAACTGACTTTTCCTCTTGCAAAAGGCAAACACAATAGCAGTGTTAAAGTGCTTAGTAACCAAAATGTGCGTCTGCTTTTTACAACAGATGCCAGAACGGGAGTATCTAATACGAATCTCCTACATGGAGATCTACAATGAAAACATTCTAGACCTTTTGGACAACTCCTATGGAAAACCCTTGCAGATTAGGGACAATACGGTGAGTGATACCGTGTCTGCATTTGGCAAGTCTTATTTTTGGTCCGTAGACTTCTAGTTGTTTTGTGCGTAGCAAAGTCAACTTATTGATGTACATGACTTGTGAAGGTGCAGGCAAGTATACGGACGGGAGGACTGAAAAATAACGGGAAACGTTGAGAAAGTTTGAAACTGATTGCGATAACACGGATGGTATTGTTCTGTTTATTTCGCGATAGGCTACACGTGTCGTAGTTGTCAAGTTCCACTGTTCCAGTGATAGGTGGATGGTCGCCATTGAGCATGTGTAACCTGGAGCTACTTGTATATATGGGCGTGTGCCCTACGTTACTGTGTTCTTTGTGCTGTTTTGTGGCTGCCCGTTGGCATGCCTGAACAAAGGATTCGAAAAGCATGCCCCGGCTCTGAAGTTACAACAGGTATCAAAACGAAAATTTCACAGCAATATACGCAGGCGTGTGGTCTTATCGGCAGAATATTTGTTTGTCGCTTAGAGGAAAAGCAGAAGATGAATTCGCAAAAAAAAAAAAAGAACATCTTTAAGTGCCACATTTCTTTCCATGCTTCTGAAGAGCTGATCTAACTGCAGGTGTGATCAGTGCTGCTCGCATGATCATATCATCAGATTTGATTGATTTGTGGGGTTTAACGTCCCAAAACCAGCTCTGATTATGAGAGACGCCGTAGTGGAGGGGTCCGGAAATTTTGACCACCTGGGGTTCTTTAATGTGCACTGACAGCGCACAGAACACGGTCCTCAACATTTCACCTCCATCGAAATGCAGCTGCCGTGGCCGGGATTCGATCCCGCGACATTCGGATCAGCAATCATATCCTCAGAAAACCCAAAAGTGTGCAATGAAAGGCTCCGACGTTTTCTGCATTACAAGATGTGGTGCGGCGTTTAATAAACCGTACAGTGTCGAAATTGCAAATGCATGTTTGTCAGCTCTGTGTAACCCGCAGTGAGCGATATACGTATGTACTGAGCGTAGCTGGACAGTCAGCTGGGCAAGTTGGCTTTGGCAAGGATAGAACGCTTGTCAAAGGACTAATGAAGACACGAAGGCTTAGTACTTGTCGAGGACTGGGGCCCAATGAAGTGCTCTATTGTTGCGTATAACGGCTAGCCGTCTTTTGTAAATTAATGGCAGCGTACTTTTAGTGGTGGTCTCGTATCTCAGGGGTTTAAAGGATCCCTTACGCTAAAGTTTTGAACTCCACTTGACGATGGCATTGTTCCATTTTCGTACTTGCCAAGGCACGTGTCACAATTTGTGGCCAACATAGCCTTGCACATATTTGAATGAAGTTTAGAAGAGCAAGCGCTCATCTGAGTAGACAGAACCTCTGACATCATCATTAATATGACTTCATCAATATGGCGTTCTGCGGCTGCTCGTTCGTCCTGCGACGTTTCACCCCTTCCGCGGATATTGTCGATATCACACAGCGAATTTGCTGGGCGCACGCAGCACCACGTCAATTGGCGTCAAATGAAATGCCAACAGCGGCGCCGCGTGGCCCAAGTGTTACCAATAGCACGATGCACGCCGTCCAGTCAGCACAGGCTCTCACATCCGGTTTGGCAGCACTCCCATCCCTGATAGTGGTTTCACTGTTTCACAGCCATGAAAATAAATAACAGAAGCTAAAATATTGCAGACGATGGCGAGTACTGTAGCCAAAACTCTGAGTGATATAGCAGTTGTGCGCGCGGTGCATGCACTTTTAGCGTTATGATCAAAGGAACTGTCTACCGTCCTCCATAGATTTCTTCCTTTTATTTTTAATTAATCGCAACGCAAAGCACGCCATTCGAAATGCAAAAGTATTTAAAATGGAATTTCTGGATCTTCGTGGTCACCCCTTCGATATGTGTTACGTATATAGGGACACTCCCTATATAGGGACACTTGCAACACTTGTCACTGGGTTTCTGCAATATTATTTTAAAAAGGAAATTTACTCTCTGCGTTGGAAGAACCCTACCGGATGTGTTTCAATTACAAATGCAATAAATGTATTTTTGCTTTAAAGCAGGATAATTGAACCTGCGTGGGTATTTCTTGCTTTTTCGTTGCCCTTGGAGATTGTCATTCTGATAACGCCACCGGTCGTCTTCCGCTACTTTAGAGCCAGGTCGAAATATTATTCCTTTCTTATGGAGCACAAGCACGCTCGTTTCCGTCAGTGTAGGGAACGGTCTTCTCGTTTACATCGCAACCGAAAAGAAAAAACTTCCGAGCAGTAGACAGTCCCCTTAAAGATGGATGCATAGCGCCGCCAAACCAGATATGCGTGCCTGCCGACGCTGGCGATTGGACGACGCGCACTCTACTGTTCCTAATGCTTGAAACACGCGCTTTACTGTTCACGTTTCGTTTGACGCCGATAGCACATTGATGCATGTCTATACCTTTGTTAGCTCCATTATCGGTCTGCTCTCGGTGTTTACGACTGCTCACGTCTGCAACAAAATAGAATATTACGGCGATAGCGTTGTTATATGCCTCATTCAAAGACGTCCTGGAACGGTTTTGGCGTAGACACGAACTATACAGGATGTGGTGCAGTACAATCACGCGACGCAAGGAAGGCCAGAAGCGAACCAAAGCAAGCAGCCGTCATTAAAAAAAAAATCCACGCATCTCCACGAAGTGAAGCATGACGAGTGGGCAAAGCTGGGGATCGTTCTGTGTTACCGTAAATCACCCGTGACATTGCCCACTCATGCATGTAAATAATGACAACGCTTGTGTATATTTACACATGCGTTGTCATTTATGCTCCTGGTGTTTATGAATGAGGGGGAGGGGGGCGTGTTTAACCCCCTCTCGGTGCTCTATAGTGACCGAAACCTGACAAGTGAACTTGCAAATATCGAATCGAAAGCCGGTGTCATAATTATGATATCAATGAATGTTAAGCAGAGTTAGGTTCAGTGACAGGGGGCTATATTTTGATTGTCCCCTCTCCCAACAAGGACAAATTTCAGGAGGCGGGCGGGTTTATTTGCCGGGTTACAGCACAGTAGCTTAAGGCGCAGGGTGTTTATAAAGGGGGGGGGGGGGGGGATGCACCATCACTACGGTTGTTCATAGCCTCGGTAATAAGTAAGCGATAAGATGTTTACCAACAAGCGAAAAATGTACAGCCGCATCACGTGTACAACCTGACTAGAATTTTATTGAATGCTTATTTGGTTCACTTAGGATGGTCAGCCTATCATTTTGGATTTGACCGAGGTCACTGTCGGCTCCAAGGAGGAAATCGAGTCTGTAATGAGAACTGGCGACCGTAAGTATCCTATCTTGCATCTCTTCTTTTTTATTCCGAAGATTCGTCTTCGGCATAACATGTTTACATAAAACTGCAAGAGGTATATCACACGCGCATGAACAAGTTCTTTTGATGCATGCAGTCTAACAGTTGATGCATCTCGTCTGGCACGTGAAATGTCCATACTTATGTACTCAAATAGTCATATCGCGTTAGGGATAACACTTTGTCATCATAATCAAGAGCCTATTTTGTGTCCACTGCAGGACGAGAGGCTTTCCCAACGATCTGCGTGATATACTCATGAGAAACTTCGGCTGCCAAAATAAGCAGTGTATTACGGGCTCCGTCGAAGCGTGGTGACATATATAGATGGCATGTGCATTCGCGCGCCACGTCGGGCTGGATCATGCAACAGAGGAAAGCGCGAAATGCGCGAGCAAAATTGTTGTGTGAGAAGCACTTTACAGTCTCGGGCTGTCGTTGACTACTCATGTCGTGCTCACGTTCAGAAAACAGCAGTTGATAACAGGGCCAAAACATGCTAATAACTGACCGAAACTGCTTATTATTAATTCAGATTAATAATGGTTAAAACAAACAAGAATAATGTAGCAAGATAAAAAATACACAGTAAGGGTAATCAGCACAATCAGATCAAATTAAGCAAAAATAATTAAGAACGCCGGTGATAGACTCAACACTAACACAGGGAAAACATAAACGAATCGCAGTTTTACTGGAGTTCTCATTGCAGTGGAACTGGCTGTTTCTTTTCTTTTTGGTGCACATTGCTAGACAGTAGAAATGCGCAAATTACACGAAAGTACTTCACGTGAATTATTTACTTCATACACACCTTATCTAACATCCCACTTTGTGCAGATCAGTGTTTACTAGATGAATACATTTTATTGACGGGCTATAGCGTGTCCCCACTTACGCGCGACGTTTTTGTGCACCTATTGGGCTTGCGTGGTCAGGTTGTCTGGGAAACGTTTGTAGTTTGGGATAATTATTTTTTGCACCATGGACGCCTACGCCGACACAGCTGCGGCGCAAACTCCCTAACGCCCTCGCGTAAAAAATGTCGTCTCCCTCTTCAGGAGAGCATTGTCACTCTCTGCTTGTCCCTTCGGCTCACCAGAGAACGCTGTGGCACGCATCGCCAACGAGCGGCTGTCTGGCCCTTATCTATTTTCGCATGCCTTCACTCATGCGCAGGCTTCATTGTTAAAATTTGCGCACCCTGAAACTACAACACGAAACACATGATCGCTAAAAACCGCGGAGAACAGAGAATGCCGCTGAGGCGAACGTTTCGACAAGTGGACTTGTCTTCGTCGGGACGGAAATTCGTCTCCCTCTTCAGAAGCGGCATACGACAGGACGTCAGTACGCCAGTTGCCGTCCTGGCAAAGGCAAGTCCACTTGTCGAAACGCTCGCCTCAGGGACATTCTCTGTTCTCCGCGGTTTTTAGCAATTCGTTCATAGATTCAAGCCTCTATTTTCCTCTGAGCTTCTCTTCTAACACGAAACACAGAAATACACGAGGATCAGCGCAGCCTTAAAATTTGCGCACGCTAACACAACACGAAACACCGAAATATACAAGCGCCAGCGTAGTACTTGGTCCTTTTGTGTCGTTTTTAGCCGTCGATCTGTTCATCGATTCAGGCCTCCATCTTTCCCTGAACTTCTCTCCTAACATGAAACACAGAAATACACAAGGACCAGCGCAGCCTTAAAATTTGCGCATACTAAAACAACACGAAACACACGACGACAAGCACAGTACTTGGTGCTTGTGAGGTACACAAGCAGCAAGTACTGCGCTGGTCCTCGTGCATTTCTGTGTTTAGTGTTGTAGTCATAGGGTGCGTTAATTTTAACAACAAATTAGGCCAAGCCAACAAGCCCGACTTTCCGTCTCATGCGCAGAAGTTACGTTCACAAACTGATATGCACGTCAATTCGGCCTATTTCTAATAATACATTAACAGAAGCCTCGTCTACGTAGCCTTGCCAAGAAAAGCTGTCCGCGTGTACAGTAGAGCAAACGCTTACGCGCCGCTTACACAATTCCCCTGTGAAGGTTCCGTTTCCTTTTTCTTTCATTTTTTTTGTTCCACTTGCTAGCCCTTAATAACGTGTAAATTGCTTCATTTTTCGCCCTTTTGTGCGAATGACTTTTTTTTTCTATACACGTGGCCCAATTACTGGCATGCATGTTTTGTCCATTTCCTCTATATTGGGTTATACGTCGCCCACTCCATCTGTTGTACTAAATTGGGGTAAATAAAATTAATTACATTGTCTGTCAATGTCAAGGCTTGTATTGTGCTCGAGTGAGCCTACACTTTGCAGTTCTTCAGCTGCAGGAAAAGTGGAACGATTTCGACTCATATATCTCCCTTCTGAAACCCTCGCAGGACGCCGCCACGTGGGCAGCACCGATGCGAACCACAGAAGTTCTCGGTCCCACGCGATATTCAGACTGGTGAGTTCGTACCCTGAAATTTCATAAGCACCCAGGTTCGGCACAGCGTTAATGATGTTCCACAACCCACGCATGTAGCTTTCCGACCCAATGCGGGAGACTGTACACAACCCGCGCTTTTCAAGAACATGTCTTGCCAATGACGGTAAAAACATTTCTTTATTGAAATGAAAAAGGAAAGCGAGAAGAGCCCCACTACGGAATAAGAAGGCGCGTGATGATTTACTTAACACAATGAATTATTATTTTAAAAGAGCATGGATTCTATCAGAATAAGCAATTGCGAAATTTCTGCCAATGGGTAAAAATCAAGTAATATCAGGCAGATAGCATTAACATCAAGTGTTTGCAAAGTTGAAAGAAAGAACACTACGTGTTCGTATAATGAGGCTATAGTAGGTGAGGAAATGATCCCCACTTGTGAAATCGTCTCATAACAGGGATGCTGCAGTATCGCAAGCACACACCAACCTTGAAAGTCGTATACAACTTACACGGCTCCAATGAGAGTACGCAGCTTGAATTACTCTCTATATATCAGGTATGTACGAGTACGATAGCGTTGAGCATGGGGTAATAAACGACTGAGAGTGCTTAATTTCTGCTACGGACAGTGCTTTCACCTGAGTCAATATTTGACAAAGTTCCACAACTTGCCGTGAAGATGTTGTAACTTGAGCTGGTGACAGCCAGACAGCCCATTGGAAGAGAAGAACGTGACACACCGAGCTGAGAGAGTTGACCACGGCTGTCTCCCACGCTCGCTACAAAAAGGTTTCTGCAGAGGCCAAAAGCACGACGTCCCAGGCGAGCTGCCCGCTACATTGTTGCAGTGTAAGGAGAAGCGAGGATCCGCGGATGCATGGCAAAATGCCGTTCCTGCAGATCTCAGGAATACGGCTGCATCGCCAACTGCAATGCCTAAACGAACTGAAATGTGGGCGAGTTCGTATGAGTCCATACTAGAGAGCATTGAAAAGCAGGACGAGGACACAAGGAAGAACTATACAAGACGAGCGCTGTTGTGTTCAGTAAACTATGTTATTTTTCCAACTCCGGACTTCAGTACTTTTCGACCCGAAGACTCCATACCACGATACCAAGTGGGGTCTGAGTTCAAACGCGACCCCGCGTCACGACAGTGCTCACACATTTGCATACGCCGATTACGTAGCATTCTTTTCATCGCCTAGAGACGTTCACAGTCCATATCAAACGCTGCATATGTGTTTATATTCTGTGGAAGGCTGGCTTAATACTAATAACGTTCCTATAAACGTCATTAAGCACGCACAGCTAGTATTCCCTCTCAGGTTCAGTACATATATTCATTTCGTAGCGTCTAGTGCTGTGTGATCTTGTGATATGTGAGAAGCGGAAACCTGGCTCTGAGTTGGCCGGCTACACCGCTCGGGGCTTCCGGAGTTCTTGAGCGGCCGCATGAACGCGTTTGTTACCCTACAGTGCGGCATGACCAGGCGCCCAAAGCAGCTGTACGACGTGGATAAAGTGTGAAACAACTTTGGGTGTGCGTAAATGTATAGAGTTCGAGGCAGGGATTTATGCACACCCTCACACCATCCCAGCTATGAGATTTGTTAGCAAAGGCGGACGTGTCGCTTGAGAATTGGTGATTACGTAATATGCCTCCACAGGGAGGCTCAAGATGTGTTGGGCGATGACGGTAACCGCCAGGATCTCGTCCGAGTCGGTGGCTTAACAAGGGGTAGTGGTTGGAGCGAATTGTAAATGGATGGAGTTTTAAGGGAAGAAATGGGCGGGAAAACAGCGAACGCGAAAATGTCAGGGTCCTTACGCTGTGCACCACGATCGCGCCTTCCGACTCCTTTCTATTCACGCTCGCATTGCATGATTTCACGATCTTCTTTTTTTTCTTGTTTTTTGCGCAGCTGATCGAAAGCAGTCTCAGGGATGCAACGGACGCTGCTGTCACGGTTGGCCAAATGGTGAGCCGTCTCCGCTTTCCTCAGCACAAAATAAAATACGCGTGTGACACTCTGCAATGTGGCGCATTTCCTTGTTTACTGAGAAAAAATTAGGAAAGATGCCCAATGGCCCGATAAAACGGAGGAGCCCTACCACTATCAGGAAAATGGGGCAAGCGAAGCTTGGTGTGTGCATGCCTTTCTGTCTGTCTGTCTGTCTGTCTGTCTGTCATACTCTGTTTGCCGAGCTTGCACAGAAGAGCGTGCACGTGTTGCGGGCATCTGCTACTTCCCGCATGTTAACCTACGCTGTAAAGGGCTTGCATAATAAAATGACAGTGGCATGAATCGTTTAGCGCGGTGGTGTCGCAACACGACGATCAATTTTTATTGCCAATCAGTTTTGTTACTCGAAGTCAAAGATTTCACGATGATGATTCTTTATTCGTACGCCGACGGCCTCAAAGACACGAGTCAGCAAGACAAGCTTTGTTCAAATAATTTTTAGTACTTCTTAATCGTGCTTAGATCGCTAAGAACGATGTACAACTGGGAATATCGCTGGAACGAACGTTATCTAGATTCTTCTAGTTTTAATTATGCTTGGAAATGCGCCTTTTATGCGGCACTTATCTTGATTTGAAAACAGGAATTGAGTATGTATGTAGCGGCTTCTGAACATAATTAGGATATTTCGCTAAGCTGTAAAGGCTGCTTCGAAAGATAGGGGAACCATAAGCTGTGCGTCAGTCAAGATAAGAAGGATCTGTACTGGATGTTTCTTGGAATATTTGTAAAAAGAATGCATTACTTAGGTGTAATTTTTTAAGAAAAAAATTCACAGCATATCCACGGAGTGAATGATGATGAGTGGGCGAAGCTCCGGAGTTTCATCGTAGATCGTGCCGAGCTCCGGATTAATTTAGTTAACGCGCATGCTACGAATCCTTATGGTTCAACTACGCGCAAGTAAAATCTCCCACCGGCACTTCATTGCAAGTCAAGATCCAGTGCCTATATATATATGAGTGGCCGGTGGACGGTTCTCCAGCGCGAGCAGTCGGTATTTTTCAATCAAGAAACTCGCTAGAAGACGCTGCCTGCGCCAACGTTGTCTCTCGCGGGTGAGGGCGCGTTCTCCTTCTTTGCGAGCTGGTAGAGCGTTTATCGAAGAAAGAGCGTTTCCATAGTCAACGCGCGCCTTTCGCTCTCTCTCTCTCACAAGACAGCAGATGGAAGAGTGAGAGAGCTCGCGCGCCGGGAGGCACGCGCCGAGGGCGAGCGCGAGCCTCCCGGCGCACAAGCTCTCGAGCGCGAGCCTCCCGGCGGCGCAAGGTGGCTACATACATACTACTACTACTACTACAGAGGAGGGAACGACCCACACCCTAAGGAGCTTCGCCCCTAAAAGTTTTGCGCTTTGTATGGTTAGGGTGTGCCAATGGGAAATCTTAGGTCTGAATTAAATACTATTCGAACAGTTTTGAATAGCAATGCGAAAATTGACAAAGGAAAATTATGAGATCGACAAAGTCAACTTATGGTTATGACTAACCAAATAAAAATAGTTATGTAAATTTAGATAGGCTTGCGTGGAGCATGTGACTACAGCCTTTGAGATATTAAGTAACCATAGGTGGCGCTTGAGCGTACGGTAATCTATCGCTCGCCTAGCTGTCACGTGACCGAGGCCGATTTGCCACAATTCTCACTCTTAAATGTATCATGAGAAGGCTTCAAAATCTTTATGTGACGTCCTATCCAGGCCTTACTCCTTCCTTTGCGCGCAGGACCACGTTAGAGAACGTTCCGACGTATTGCCAAGAGCTCGCTGGACAAAACTGCCGATATCATGACGACGACGTGAGGTTGATGACACTTTAGCTCCCGCGGCACTGCAGTTTTAAGCAAAAACGTCCATATCTGGGTATCAACATAGACTTCATAGTCACGTAAACGGTAACTCTACGTGCTTCGTGGTAGCTCAAAGACTTAAAAAGTGACCCCTCGTAATTCCGACCCCTCCTTACTTTGAAGTTTTCTCGTCTGTGCCTACTATTGGAAAAAAAAAATATTCGGCGTTTCGAATGCGCACTATTAGATTCCAGTACCGGATCGAATAGAAGCTATTCGATTCGTTATTCGAAATTTTCAAATATTCGAACGCCCCCATATTGTATAGCAACCTTGCGGCATTCTTGCTCTTCTGTCTTTAATGCTACGTCCACAGTCAAGGTATGAAGTTTAATGTTTGGCACATTCCAGGGGTGCCAAAGTAGCCCTTTATCTATTGAAGTGGCCCTGGTGCATTACGTAATCTGTCGTTTACCACTCTGCGCAGAACCTGGTGGACCTTGCCGGCTCGGAACGTTCGGATAAGTGCGGGAACTCGGGAGAACGTTTTCGAGAGAGCACGCACATCAATGTCTCTCTTACATTTCTCACACAAGTAATCTCCAAACTCAGCCGAGGAGAAAGGTAACCTCAGAGTCTGTATCTTTGCGCAGTTTGCTCTCGACTTTGCTCTTAAACACGCAAACATGTCGCACCAGTGGAATGTGCGAAATTTTGCAAGATAATTCTCGATGCCGCCATCCTTACACATTGCATCAATGGACCTTGTTATTTTGCCATTTTAAAATTGTTGTGTGCCATTTGCAACTGACGCCGTAGGAAAGAGCTTTGTGAGAAAAAGATATCTTCAGTTACTTTCTCCTCGACCAACAAGCTAATTTTGGCAACCTTTAGCAATACTGCATTGCGCACAAATTAATTGGCAGATATCTTGCACAAATTGTTCTTGATTTCGCGTGTTTAACCTATTTAAGATTCGGATGATTAAAACCTTGTCTTATATCAACGAGAACAAAAAAAAAGGCGAGGAAAAATTGGAGCCTTTTGTAAAAGAGGTTAACAGTCGTGGTAGTGTCTTAGTGCTTAAGTAACTGCGTTGTTTTATTGATTTTACTATCCTTGATTGCTTAACTAAGCACACAAAACTATTTTCTTTCCAGAGGTCACATCAACTATAGGAACTCTAAGCTCACCCGTATACTCAGAAACTCATTGGGCGGTAATTCACACACTGCCATTGTATGCACCATCAACCCCTGCTGCAAAGAGCAGACACTTCGCACACTTCAGGTGATAACAAATTCCTATTCATGTATTAATTTTAAGTTAGAATCTTTAGTGATATAAGAGCTCTATTTAATTTTGTACCAGTGTCACGGTAAGAAAGCAGGCAACCTTTTCCTGCACGTTGGTTGCACGTGACTTTTTGACTACCTTGTCTGCTGAACAAAAAAAATAAAAAGATCTAGCGTTATTGGGTCCCGTTAATGTTGCCTTCTCAAAGAATATTCATTAAAACCAGCGCCTCCTTCTTAAAGGCCCGTGCACACTGGCGGAAAAATGCTCGCGGCGCGCCGCCGGCGGAGAAACGCTTCGGCGGCGACACAGCCACACTGCTCGCGGCAAACCGCGGCGGCAGCCCCGCGAAATCCCGCCTCCTACGGGCGAACAAGCGCGAGAGGCAAGCGAACCACCTGGCACGGGTACGAAACGAGCCTCCGGGCGTGTCCGCATGATCCGCGATGGAGCATGTACGTCACGCGCGCGTGGGACGCGCGTGCCGCGAAAAGTCGGCTCACGGACCAGATCGCTCTCCGCGGCAGGAGAATCCTGCCGATCCTGCCGCGAGGCAGCCTCGGAGGCTCGCGTTTTTCCGCGGCGGCGTGCCACGCGCGTTTTTCCGCCAGTGTGCACGCGCATTAACACTATCTATCCGAGCGGCGATGCCGAAAAGGCGAGCGCCATCTGGACGATGTTTATGCAAGTAACCTACCCGGGACAACTCGTCCTCTATATAGATGGCACTGCCCGGGCACGCCGCTGTTGGTATGGTAGAAATGCTGGAAATGGTGTTTGTATTCGAGTTTCCGCGTGACATATTTTTTCTTGAACATTCGTTATTGTACATTCGTATACAGTCTGAGCTATCTTGTGTGTAGGTTGTAGTTAAGTCGTAGTTTGCAATATTTATGACGCATTTTACCTTGAGAAATTTAAGCGCGTTCCTATCTTTCGCAGCTTGCAAGCTCTGCGAAGAAGATACAAAACACCCCAATGGTGAACGAGATCATGACCAACGAAGCTCTAATTCACCGCTACCACACTGAAATTGAAAGTCTCAAGAAGAAACTGGAGGTACGTACTTGCAACTGCTTCCGTTGTATTGTCGCATTCAGGAAATTTTGAAAGAGTACATTGCAATGTCTAAAATGAAAGCACTGCATGGAGGCTTTGGATTATACGCATACCCAGGCCGATATCCTTCCCAAGGACATCTGGTTCGGCAAGCGTTTGCAGAGTAGTGTCTCCACAGATACGAGATGTTGGGTCGATGGTGGGTGACTAGAATTATTACTGAACAAATAGTACAATGTATCGGATCCTCCAACCCTTTTTAGGTTTGATCACTCCCCGAGAATTGTAACTCCGACTCATTATTTCACTTTTGCCATAAGAAAGACATTCCTGCGTTTTATGTAATCCACCGGAAACAACCACTCCATGGAACCATGAGCAACCTATCCGTTTCTTGCAGCGAAATGGGTCAGGGAAACTGTTAGAATAACGAACGAGAACTTTATAATAAGTGTAAATTTATTTTTTCAGGGTCCTATAGACAAGCACTAGCACGACATTTTGGGACACGTTGCCAAATTTGATAGCAACCCTGCCTCATTGAGCCCACAACGGTGCATGAACACTGTGGAAGGTGTAGAGCCGTAAAGATTGATGATTGATTTTTGGAGGTTTATGTTTAAAAAGCACGACATGATTACGTGGCCTCCGCGGTCGGGATAGTATATAAGAAAATAGACCTAATGGATTTACGTGAAGCAGAACTCTTGAGTGGATAAGTGCCCGAAATATCTGTGTGCGACGTAAGAAATTAAGCGCGACAATACTGAAGCACACGCAGTTAAACCTCAATACTATAACAGAGTTGGTGAAATTGTCGATTTGCCTCATTATATCGAAACTTCATTAAATTATGATTATATGCAGATAACTCTCTTAAAATAAAGTTAGTAAAAAACAATAAATGCATGAATTTACTAACTTCCCAGGTATATTACTACCACCTTCATAGTTGTCCTTTACCAGCCACAACATCTTGGAAGCTGGTGAACGCTGCATGTATACTAGCTAGAGAAGCTTCTTAGCGTTTTAGGGGCGAAGCTCCTAAAGCCGTGGGTCTGTCCCTCCTAGCTCGTGGTACGTAACCACTCGATGCCGCCGGGAGGCTCGCGCGCCTGGATGCTCGCGCTCGCGCTCGGCGCGTGCCGCCCGGCGCGCTACCTCTCTCACTCTTCCGTCTGCTGTCTTGTGAGAGAGAGAGAGAGACAGAGAGAGAGAGACAGAGCGAAAGGCGCGCGTTGACTATGGAAACGCTCTTTCTTCGATGAACGCTCGTCCGCCGCGGTGGTGTAGTGGTTACGCACGGCCACCTGGATCAGAGCGCGCGGCGGTGTTGCTCCGGCCGTCCCATTCGGCGCGCGCGCCTTTGAAAAAATGTAATTGAGGTAGTTCCACCGTGTCCCGCGACGCGGCGGTCTTCTCCCACCCCCTTGCGGACGATGCCGCGCTGGCCGCGCCGTAGATAGCCGCACACGTGCTTGGAGAAATGCGCATTGGACATCGCGCACGTGGTGACTGGAATCAAGGTACGCTGTTATGCGTTCTTACTCGATCTTTACACAGTGATCTTTACACAGCATATTACACAGCGATCTTTACACAGCATATTACGATAGAGACAGAGCCAAGCAGCGTGCTTAGGCGACTTCGTTTGGCGCGGCGCGTTGAAATGCGTTGAGATTCCGTGTGTAATTTACCGTGCTTTTCAGAAACATGCCGTATTGCTGCGTGCCGTACTGCAAGTCAAGCACCAAAAAAAAGCTTGGTGTAAGCTTCCACGAGTTTCCTGCAGATGAGGCTATCCAGCAAAAATGGCTTAAAGCCATATCCAGGAAAGATTTCGTTCCAAACGAGAAGTCCGCAAGTAGCGTCGTCTGCTCATTACATTTTTTCGGCGATGACTACTCTTCTGATTCACCCAAGAGACGCCGTCTGAAGCGGACTGCTGTTCCCAGTGTCTTTCCTGGTTACCCCATCTATATGCAGCCGCAAATACCACAGAAGCGACGAAAGTTGGAACGGGAACAACCGCCGTGTTCAGTTCCTACAACGAAGGACGTCCTTCGCACAGTGAACAGTGACAGTGTCGAAGATTGCGCACCAACAAGTGGCCGTGAAGGAAGCCACCAGCTGGTTTCAACGTCTGTGATCTGCCATCCCACGAGTTCTGAAACCTTGCTGGAGTCTGAAACTACTAATGACATACAGGCTATCCCCCAAAATATTGAGAATAGGCGCCCAGTGAATTCAACAGAATGCGCAACTCAAACTACAGACGAAATTGTCCCACGTCGGCTTTCCGACGTGCCGGAAATAAACCGCTTGCGAGTGCAGCTCTTCAGAAAAAATGTCATGCAAAGACTTCAAAAGGAAAATGAAAGCTTGAAGAAAAATGTCTGCGGTTACAAGTTGAGCGCGCTGTACTCTGCACTGAACAAATGCTTCCAAAATATTCTGGAAGCACTCAGAAAAAAAAAGTTTTCAATAAATGTCGTTCTTTCCCTCGCAGCAACGCCACGGTGGTCTAGTGGTTATGGTGCTCGGCTGCTGACCCGAGGGTCGCGGGATCGCATCCCAGCCGCGGCGGCTTCATTTCGATGGAGGCGAAATGTCGAGGCCCGTGTGCCTAGATTTAGGTGCACGTTAAAGAACCCCAGGTGGTCGAAATTTCCGGAGCCCTCCACTACGGCGTCCCTCATAATCAAATCATGGTTTTGGGACGTAAAACCCCAGAAATTATTATTTCCCTCGCATATTTTTTACTGATATGCTGCACTTAAGAACACCAAAACAATATTCTTGAAAGCTGGCTCACGGGTGTGTTCGCTTCGGGCACCATCATCACGACAGGGACTGGCGCGCACACACACACAAATAAAGAATATAGCGATAGCCCCCATCCATTCTTTTATGTGCGTTTTCGTGAGGGTGGGGGACGTGCTATGCTAACCCACGGTTACTATACAGCGATATCTTCAACGCGCCGCAAACCTTCCCGCATAGATGGCAAAGGAATGGAGGGGTAGTAGGCGAGCGCCGCGATGCGGCGAAAGGAGAGGTCACGCCCCTTTCTGCAATTACGCCTCCCCCGTCCGAATGGGACGGCCGGAGCAACACCGCTGCGCGCTCCGATCCAGGTGGCCGTACACCGCCGCGCGCTCCGATCCAGGTGGCCGTGGGTTACGGTACGAACGCTCCACCTGCTAGCAAAGAAGAAGAACGCGCCCTCACCCGTGAGAGACAAGTTTGACGCAGGCAGCATCTTCTAGCGAGTTTCTTGATTGAAAAATACCGACTGCTCGCGCTGGGGAACCGTTCACCGGCCACCCATATATATATATATATAGGCACTGGATCTTGACTTGCAACGAAGTGCCGGTGGGACATTTCACTTTTGCGTAGTTGAACCATATGGATTCGTAGCGTGCGGGTTAACTAAATTAATCGGGAACTCGGCACGATCTGCGATGAACCTCCGGACTTCGCCCACTCATCATCATTCACTCTGTGGATATGCTGTAATTTTTTTACTTAGGTAACTATAAACCACGTCTACACAGATGCTTCGTAGATGGCTGCACCTGAATAACCACCATAGCTTGTAGATGCAATTATAATTTGTTCAATATGTAAAAGTTTTGTGCGACGTCATGACACGCATACGTGCAAAGAGTACACACAGGACATATTACAAAGGTGTAAGTCAATTTGTCGCCAGACGGACACCCTTAAGGTGTTAATGGTTACACCTGGAAGGGAAGATTAGACATCCACGCGCCTGGAGCACAAAGCTACAAGGAAATACATACGGACTCCTCAGAAATGAAAGCTTTTTTAGTTGCCGAAGAATGCATCCTGGTCTGGGTTTCGAACCCGGGAACAACGCCTATCCGGGACGCTCACTCAGCCAACTGAGCTAACCAGGACGCTAGCGATTGACAAATAGAGGGCGAGTCCATCAACAACTCGAAGCACAATGGCATGAATACGGCAAATGAGTTCTGTGGAAACCCGCAAGGTGGAGTAACAGTTATGGAAGGGGAAATTAGCATCCACCCGTTTGTGGCACAAAGCTACAAGGAAATCCATACGGACTTCTCTGAATATGACGTGTGTGTGTGTGTGTGTATATATATATATATATATATATATATATATATATATATATATATATATATATATATATATATATATCAGTGGAGTCTATGTGTATAAGATATTGTGCGCTGCAATACAAAAAGCGGTACGTACTTCACTGATGGGATGGAGATGAGATGACACCTCTTTTTTATAACAAAATGTACACCCTTCTTAGACGACACATACAAGTTAATCATGCGGAATTTGTCTCCACGTATTGGTTCTACTTGTTACTTGCAGATGTGTTTGTGAGAGAGTAAGGGACTTGACAGTTATTTCTAATACTCTACCCTGTGTCTTGGGAGCTCTGCACCAGCTTTGTCATGTGTCATCTCATTTGTTCTTAATACTGTAACATGAAGGCACTGCTGTACTACGGAGAAGTTCATGACAACCGATTTCATTCTTCTTGAGTGAAACAACAGCTTCTACTTTGCTGTTGATTTTTATACAAGTGAATATAACCCCGATGGCCTTATGAAAACAGTCTGCTATTCTAGCACAACAGTCACCTGGCCACAAGTGGAGAATGAAGCAAGTGAGATTAAGGCGCTAATTTTTTTTAGCTACTTACACAACATACACGCACTCAGAGTGGTGCGAGGCACCGAATGTTTGGAAGCACCGCACGTAGGCGTGGTAGCCGTGTGTTAAGACCGACCGGACGTGCAAAGTCTAAAACGTGAAAGTGGAAAACTAGAATACCAAACACGCTACTTCGAAAGGCACACATGCAGATCTCGCGGCTGGAGAAATGAGAGGTGGAAAGCGGCACAGCGTCGTTGCATTGGTAAATAGCACGTAAGGAAAAAAAAATTAAATAAATACTGCGACGCTAGCTTACCTTAGACATTTGGCACTCGCACTTACTCGACAAACAAGAATGTATTCGGTTGCTTACCTAGATATGATCTGAAGTGCGCGTCGCAAAGAAAGAAAGTTTCGCTTAATATTTCGGTTGTGAAGCGGTGTAGTAGTGAGCAGAATGGCTTTAGCAGCAGCTGTCCAGGTAGTTATTAAGAGCGCAAAAACTATCAAGAGATAATTGGAGAGAAAGAGAGCGCTCTTTACTGAAAGTCAGAGAATTTAGCCGGCATTGAAACATCGCTGACATGCTGCTCTGCGTGGGGAGGGGTGTTGGGGAGAGAAAGACGAGTAGCAAGAAATGCAAAAACAGTAAAAATAAAATAAAACAAAAATAAAAACTTATTGGAATGAATGAAGAGAGATGGTTATATGAAATGAAAGAAGGGGAGGTTGGCCTGAGGAACAAGTCTCTAGCCTGCTACTCCTCACTGGGATAAGGGAAAAAGGGAGAAACAGACACATAGGGAGTTATGATGACAGGTTGCGATGGGATAGTACAGTGAGTCACTGTACACGTCCTGTGTGCGGATATTAGAAACGTTGCTTTGCAGTCAACATGCGTTACACTCGACGCTGCTCTGATCGCCTGAAGAAAAAAAATATTTTTGAGACGGTGTCTCAAGGGTGTTTTAATACTTTTTAATATTCCTTTATGAAGCCTGTAAGAACCTTGACCTTAATGTGGAGACCAGTGCTTTACTGAATTCAATGTGCGTGCAGGCTATGGAGGAGACGAGGCTGTCGAGGACGTTGCAGGACAAAAACAGCGAAATCGAGGAGCTGAAGAAGAAAGTTCAGTGCCTGGAGGAAAAACTACTCGTCTCTACCATTTCACAGGCAAGCCTCTTAACAATTTTGCTGCTTATATTTTAACGGGCATTTAGATGAATGCTTAAAGAAGCACACTGCATTGCCTTTCTAGTGCATCACACCCATTTCAGACGTACTAGAAACGTGTCGTGATTTGCACTAAATACTTGGCGAAAATGGTTTGACGGCCAATACATATTCATAAAATGCATGTGCAGTTTGTTAAACACTGTAACGAATTCAGTAAAACAATAATCAGATCAGTAAATAGTAACGAGAGCAATAACGAGTTTACAACACGTACACGTTGAAAGCTCGTTGAATTTACAACGTCTAAAATTTGAGAGTTGAGACTCTCCCCGGTATCAGCACTGCCACAGCGGAACTATTTGGCAGCGTGGATCCGTCCGTGTTGATATGCGTAGAGCCTCGGTGCTTCCCGTGAATTAAAAGTAACCTGAGCTGTTTAAGGGCTGGTGATGATATAACGGCTCTTTTTTCTGAATGCCGGGTCGTCGGCTGGTGGTGGCAGAGCGTAGCGCTGTTCCCAAGACAGTGTCTCCACAATTCATTGAACGATGTGTGGAAGTTCCTTAAGGGACGAAAAGGAATAGCCAAACACTGGTATGGCCTGAAGCGAGGATGGCACCACCGCAGAACGTGGGAAACCTGAACGGTTTCTGTGGCGCTAGGATCAGAGCTCCTGCTTGGCCCGAACACATCCCCACAGACCATCATCTGGGTGCTGCGTTCGGTAGTCAAGCCCGCGTCGGATACGGTAGTCGTAATCTACCGGCAGGTACTCCGCTCGGAATGCGGCCGGGAATTGTTCCCAAGACAGGAACGGAGGCTGGAGACGCAGACACTGCGCTGCGGTAGCTCGCAAGGCAACAGGCGTGACCCGCTCGTGCACATCGGGCTCTGAAACACTTGAAACGGTCCTGTACAGAGTCAATTCATCCAGAGAATCGGTCACCGACTTCCTGTTGTCGCAACCGGTAAATGATGGAACGACCAACGCCAGCTTCGTCAAGGCCACGGGCTGCGCGCGCTTGTGACCCATGCGCGTGGTAGCGGCCGTGTCCTCCAGCCGAGCCATCAGTGTTTCGCACAAAGCGGGGATCTGTCCCAAATTCGACGAAGCTATCGCGTCTTGTTGCTGTTCACCGGCTCCAGCTCCCACAGCAGTTGAGGCTCCCAGATGCTGTGCCTCGCCATCCGAGGCTACCTTGCGTGCCGAGGAACGGGTTCCATGCAAAACACAAAAGAAAACAAAACAGACGAAAACAGTGCCCACGCGCCATACAAGAAGCGGAAATCCGGCCACAAAATCTCGATCATCTCCACCTTCAATTCTCCAAAACGCCAGCTTACCAACGCGAAGTTCCGATGCCAACCTTCCAGAACCACTAGCTGGTCCCACGTTAGGCGCCGAATGTGGGCTCAGGGCCTTGGCTTCTGAGCTTCTGGCCAGCTGAGGTTCCCAGAGATGACACCGGGCAACAATAGAGCCATCACAACAACGACTTTTACTCAGCCGTAGCCCACCGCCGACTGATGGCAGGACGCATGCCGCTCCACGCACTTTAGGCTGGTGGCGCGTAGCACTGGCGCATGAACTCAAATGAAGATGATGGCGATCGTAGTTGGGGCGCCACCACACAGCCATTTTCCCCTAATATCCAGAGAGCCGTATAGCGTTTGTTAAGTTCGGTTCGCAGATGATGGAAAACATTTTGACATACACAAAGCGACGAAAGTCTGAAATGAGCGATATCAGTCCACGGCTTTTCCACTGAAAAATTCTGCATTTGGCGGACTTCATTCCTGAAGAACGGTGCCTGATAGGCCATGACGAGTTTAGTCAAGGGCTGCCAGCACCTTACTCAGAGCGTGCAATACTTGAAAAGCACTTCTCGCATACGGTGTGTGCATGTTGCTCAGCAAAACTCGAATGACATTTTTAAGGGCCTTATAAGAACGATCACTTGCCGATCTGTAGTCCGCGACTCCTCAGACGCAGCACATTCTTGTACTGTGGACGGACTCTGCTGTAGCTCTGTTGCAGGTCGTACAGGTGACAGCGGGGGCCATTTCCTTGTAGACAGAGGCTTACCAGATCCTCCCTTTCCAACATCGGCGCTTGGTGTGCTGGAAACTTCAGATGACGGTGCTGGTTAACTTCTGCACTTCCCTTAAAATGTTGGCGACTTTGATCGTGAGGATCTTCGACGTCGACGTCTTCTTCGCCGGACTTTTTAGCAGCCTCTCTGTGGGTTGAGCTGTCTCTATCATTACTTCAGCTTAACTGCACTGCAATTGTCCTCCGAGTGAGGCGCGGTGCATCGAGGGCACACCGTGGAATTTCTACAAACACCTTGGACGTGGCCACTCTTGTTGCAGTTCAATCACCCCATAGACATCGCACTAAAGGCTCGGACCTGGTGGCAAAAGTCGCCAACCTTCACGCAGCGGAGAAGACAGTCACCTTTGAATGTTCACACACAGCGCATCTTACAAGGCGACCGACTCGCTCAATGACGTTGTCTTCGCTTGATATAGTTCGAGAAGTACAAGGTCGGCGTTGGAGATTTCAGTGTGGATGTCATGGACGGCTCCTGTCACTGTGGCGCCATCCGCTGGCACGATGGATGTCACCCAGCTGCATCGCATGCTGCAGTATGCTCAGCGCGTTCGGCTTCCGATCGCATCACTTGCCAAGATGTTCCCTCCTAGTGCTTAGTTTAACGTCTGTTATGTTCTGCCGTTTGTATGCCAATGAAGCAGAGTAGACAATTGTCTACTCTGCTCCATTGTATAGCGCACAGTGCAGCATTAAGGCTGCACTGTGCGCTATACACGTTCAAAGGGCCAGTTGTGCTCTGTCCACGATTACTCTAACGACAGGCGACGACTACGACTCGCCGAGTGCGCTGTCTGTTAACAATTGCTCCAACGACAAGCACCGCTTCCGACTCGCCTAATGTGGGGACTACTACGGCAACACCAATTGATACCGGAAATGGTATGCGTTATGTTGTCACTTCGGGTGGTCGGTGAGAGGGAGGCCTGTGGACGCACGGCACAGAAACGTGTAAACAACTTTGAAAGCATCCACGCAGCGAGGAACCGCTAAAAGCGCGTGAGGAGAGAGAGAGAGCCATATTGAGAAAGAGTGCTAAAACGCCTGTCGGAAGTCTAGAAACACTACTATCGAGATTAGGCGCAGCCCAGTAAGGAGTGGCTTATGTTAACTGGCAAACGGATTGTTAAGGGAATATTGAGGCGTACCAGCAGTCGTCACCTCCCCTTTTATTTGTTTACCGCAATGTATTAAAGACTGTATAGGGCCCACGATCCTTCAGCTTAGGCTGTAATCATTGAGCTGACAGATCAGCAAGACTCAGTACGATGCAACTTTAGTCTGGGCCGTAACAACTTAGTGGTCGAACAGTGAGACGCGGTCCGTCATATGTAGTAACAGTGCCTTAAGGGCAAGCCCATTTCGCAATAAAAAAAAGTAACAGTGCTCTAGGCTCTAACTTAAGAAAGTTAAGTAGAAGAGTAAGACGCTGCTAATGTTTGTGTTGTCGTCAGTGTGCTTCGGCAAGCTGTATATATATGACACTGTAAATATTTTGCTACAATATATCTTCACGTTTCATTACCCCCAACCTGCCTCCTGCTTCATCGACGCCGATCATCTATCTCCTTGACCGGACCCAATCCACATCAAGAAGAACACAAAGAACAAACTTAACTACGCCCTTGATCTCGTTTGAAAGTGCATTAAAGCAAGGCGAGAACCTCAATTACGGCTCCTCCTTCGTTTATTACGGCCATGTTTTCAGGTTCGTGACATAGCGCGCGAATAGGCTTCCGTCTTCCAAATTCACTGAACAAGCGAAAATTAACAACTGAAAGTTTACGCATCTTGATCTGATAGAATAGAGTGTGTTGTTTGCGTTATTCATGAGTATTAGGTCAATTTTGTGATGGTTCATTAATAATGCCATTCATTTATTTATTATTTTGTTATGAATGTTTTTAATATCCTTCATTGTTACTGATAGCTGTGATGGGCCACATGCTTGTTTCTTTAGTGTTGGTGGTTTCTGCTGCCTGTAATTGAGTTATTTTGCTTTGTTTTCTGCGTGATGGCGCCATTCGAGCTGTGAAATACAGCTCCTTTTTTTCCATCACACCCAACCACGTTTATGTGCACTCTTGTGTAGCATGTGGCTGAACCAAGGAGGTCCTTGGTTTCTCCTTGGGCTGGGCAAACTCAAACTTAGGCAACGCGTGTGTAAGAATAGCGAGCCCCGCCACGGTGGTCTATAGAGGCTATGTCACTCTGCTGGTGATCCAAAGGTCGCGAGATCGAATCTCGGCTACGGCTGCTGCATTTCGATGAAGGCGATATGTTGAGGCCCGTGTACTATGCTACATCAGTGCACGTTAAAGAAAACCTGGAGATGGTCGAAAGTTCCAGCGCCCTCCACTATACGGCTTCTCTCATAATCGTAACGTAGTTTTGGGACGTAAAATCCCAGAAGTCAACCAGCGAATACCGAAGCAAGGTTCAACTTAATCACAATGCTTCAAGGCTCTCTCCTTCACTTATTACCGCAACAAATTGGCTCGATGTCGCCAGCCAGACTCCTGCCCCAGCGCAAAGACATGATGCAGAAAGCATCGGCAGCCGTGAGCTCCGAGTGTCGCGTTTCATTCCCTGAGCACCGCACGCAAAACGAACCACAGAAGTCGTTTATGAGATTCCACGTATGTGTGGCATGACATAACATCGATAAGACGGGAACAAGCGTGCGCGGAAACAATGAGCTATCTTTAAAAAGTAAAGACGTAGCACATTTGCTGGCTCAGTGTAGCTCACATAACTGCGAGCCACGACTGGAAAAGATTAGGATTCTGGGAAGAAGGCACGCGCTTCCTCTTGCACCGGCGATGCATACGTTAAATATGTGCCCTTCCATCAGGTGGCTTGTGTGCTTGCCTAGAAGAGTGTGTGCGCGCGCAGTGTAAGCTTCGCTCTTTGTAGCTCCGCGGGACGTGGACGAAAGCATCCAAACAGTCAGTCTAGAGGGCGCCAGAGTTCCAAGAGTTTTTGAACACCCGCGTTAGGCGTGTCTTTAACTCGTACATTTCTAATAGACATGCTGCATATAAATCTTCTAACGGGTCATCATAGCATTTTGTCTTGTAACAGCTTGCAACCTTCTAAAATATTTCTGTCATGATCGAGGCACGTGAAGCTCTATTTTTTTTATATGGCTAAAGTGCTGAATAATATTGTAGATACGTTTAAACTGACATTACTACTTTTCTTATAAATTGGACACGCGTTTCGGCTGTTGATGACTTCCCTGAAAGGTGTTCCGAAGAAGGACGTTATGTTTGACATGAAGGTAATACAAACACGTTTATACTAGAAAGTGCCCCGAAAAATGATCGTTATATCAGGAGTTCGTTGTATATGGACTTGCCCTCCAAAACGTTGAGCACGCAACCGTTCGTGGTGTTGGCAATGCTCCCCCATATGATCCGTTAAACGCGCAACTATACCAGAACATCGCCGCCGCAAAATAGCGGCGGAGCATCTTCGAAGCGAATTCGCGTTGGATTGTTTCGAGCTCGCCTGCAGCCTCAGTGCATCGTATCCGACCCGAACTAAGTACAGATGTACACGTGGTGGTGCACATTCTTTATTATCAAGCTAATGTGCAAAGAAAAGTTTTTCGCGCGTTGTAGATAGCTGTGAGGCGTCTTTCCGCGCCCGAAGCCTCTGATGTAACGCACACCGCTTAATGTTGACTGGAACAAGCTATAACGGGTGAAACTGGAAAATAACCGGACCTCGAAGAGAAGCTTGCACTCTCGAAATCTTCGCACTATCGAAATCTTCGAGGTAACAGCACTCCACTGGAGCGCTATTGAGGCGATCCATGCGCGAGTGCGCCGCTGTCGTGCTTTGAAGGCCAGTTTAGATTTTCTTTTTTTTTTTCGCTTCGTATGCGCCGTATTAAAAGTAGGACGGTTATAAAAGTGTTCGCTTATATGAACGCAGTTTCAATGGCTGCGTAGGAAAATAGTAAGTGCACCGAAATATGCGAGTTCCAGCATATGTATCGAAAAGTTGTGGGAAAGTTGGAATAATATAATGTTTTTTTTCAACCTCCGCAGGCATCGAGATGGCCCATGTCATCAGTGGAGCTGAATCAAGAAGGAAGTAGAGTGCCAAGTGTACCGTCCGAATTTGTGGTTCACTCCCCACTGCACTTCTCACCTGCGATGAAAGATCAGGTAAAGGACACGCAACACGCCAGCCTGAATGAATGCTGCGTCCGGACTTTCTTGGCGTATAGACGATGCCTGGAACACGGAAGCCATACGACTGGCCCTGTAGCCGTCGGCCCTGTACCGGCGAAGCCCTGCACGAAAGAGTTCACCGCCGTTGACCTGACGAAAGAGATCATATGTGTACCTACTTGTGACATCGACCAGGTGCCCCTCGACACCGCTGTTTTGCAGGATAGTGGCGTCCAAAAATTTGTTACGACAAAGGAAAGTGAGTCGCATGTGAACACATTCCTCACTAACAGGGTGAATATCGCAACGCAGACTGTGACGCCAGGCAGCTCTTCCTGTGGCGTCCAAGCCATTGCAGATACAGAGAACCACGCATCACAGGTGAGCTCATCTTTGGCTGAGGAATACAGGACAGATTGTGGAGTCCAGGCCATGACGCAGGTGAATAGCTGTGCTTCACAAGTTGTCACCTTTTGAATAACTTGGGAGTTAACTGATTATGGCGAGTTTTTAGCCACGTATAAGACTGTACAAATTACAAGAACAAAGGAAAAGGTCATTTTCGAAAGCGCTGCGGCACAAGAAATCTTGTGCTATTTCCCGCATCAAAGAAAAACAGGGCGCTTCTTCTGCTATTTCCTGGCGAAATGCAAGAAAACTAATTATGCTTGTTTTGTTATCTCCCTGTCTGTCACATTTTTCTTTCTCAAAATGAATTATCCGTGTTCTTTTTCACCTCGTTGCTTTACAAATTGTTGAGGACTGGCTCATTTTGTCATTACTGTTGGTGGCTCCAGCATACTCTTGAATAATTTCGCGGAGATGTATAAAGGGCGAGAGCCGCATAGAAATTGCGCGGAAGGCAGGGAGGTTAGCCGAAGGATAGTATCCAGTTTAGTACCCAGCACTTGCGTCGAAGTAACGGGAGACAGAAAAGATGAGAAAGCGTCCTCTACTGCCTGGGGCTACGAGTGTCATTCAGAAAAAAAAAGCCAATAAAAGGCTTGGCCTGGTGTATCGGAATGGCGGACAGTGCTGCCTATGATCACCGCGACAGTGTGCGTACGATCACGCACATCCTCTGTGTCTGTGATTGTCCTCTATACTGTTCCAAGCAACAGTCCCAATCCCTTGCCGTAGAAGTGGCTTGTCTTGATGATTGGCTGCTGTATGAGCAAAATGTTGGAATGTAGAAACGTTAGAGCTAGCAAAACAGGTGTGTGTGTGCGTGTGTGTGTGTGTGTGCGTGTGTGTATGTGTGTGTGTGTGTGTGTGATTCTCCCTGTCCCCCTTACTCGCTAATTTCCCGGAATTTTCGCACGATGTAATGCCTGATGTTTTCTCCCAGGTCAAAAAGTCTGTGGCAGTCCAGCACGAGTTTCACCTCGGCTTTCCAGTGGAGATGGTGCTAAATATGTATGTTTCTGAGCCATCCTTTAGGGGTTATACCTTGTGAGACCTGGAAAGTGTTGCAGAATGCATTCGGTATAGTCATCAGCTGAGCGTGTTCAGTGAACCAAAGCTAGAGTCACTTAGCCACTCATGACCACCCCACGATCATTATCATGGTGTTCCCCTATAAAAACAAATATACTGCACCAATTACTCTCATACACAAGGTACAATAGCTGTCACAAATGAGCTTTATCAGTAATTTACTATATGGAGTCTCCACAGTGCTCAAGGAACAAAGGCAACAAACACACCGCAATGCAAGCCAACAAAAAGGACATTTATTTGCAGCTTTAGATGCAGTAAACACGCTAGCCGAATCATACAAGCAGCATGCCAATGTAACACACTACGTGCGGAATCGAAGATGTTCGACTCAGCGCAACAGGATACCGAGCGAGTAGTTCGCCCATGTCAAATAACCAAGCCAATGTCTCGCGAATTGAGGCGCAATCGGGGAACGGGAAGGGCGTCCACATCCTAGGGAAGCCCGTCGCCGTGGCGTCTCGACGATGTCCAAAGCCCGAACTCCACCAGATCGTGCGAGAACCCTTCCTCGTGGTCGCTCAAATCTTCGCTGCCAGGTGGCGCTCACAGATACCCACCCAATAGTACTGTTACTTAACAGCGGAACACTAAAACCTAAGATAGGTATAGGTGCAGAGATAATTTTTGGCGTAATCCGGGAAATCCGGCAAGGAAATCCGGGAAGCGATCGAAGAGCGACGTAAAGCACCAAGGGAGCACAGACAGGCAAAAAGGGAGAAGCGGCCACAAGTCGAAGTCAACGAAAGATGGGAAATATATTTAGAGAAAAAATCCATTGCACAGAAATTGGTCGAGGCAAAAATTAAAGGTGAAAGCGAACGCTGGGTGACAGGAATTCATGACAGAATGAAGGCCAAGCCTAGGATATTTTGGAGCCACATAAAAGCGCTAGGTAAAAAGTCTGCCACATTGCAACAACATATTGTTGATGAAAGAGGAAATCAACTGGAAGGGTACGAAGTGCGGGGTTACACCCAGAAGGTAACATCCGATTCGTTTAAAAAGATCGTCCCAGAGATTTCCCCAGTGGATAAAACCATGACGGAGAGCGATACTAAGGAAGAGCTAGGACTTGAGGATTTCAGTTACAAAAAGGCCGAAGGAAAAATTCCAAAGCGCACTTCTCCGGGTTTAGATGGGGTCACCGTTAGCCTCATTAACGAATTAGGACAAAACACTAAAGAAGCACTATTGAAAGCCGTAGAAAAGTGCTTACAGGGGAGGCAAATACCGGACAGTTGGCGAAAAAGCAGAATGAACTTAATCTATAATGGGAAGGGGGAAAAGAATAACATTCGCTCGTATAGACTGCTAATCATTACATCGGTACTATACCGGACGACTATGCAAGCAGCAAAATTAAAAACAGAAGCATGGGCAGAACGTAACAATATTTTGGGAGAACTTCAGAATGGATTTAGAGTAGACAGGCGGTTAGACGATAACTTATTTGTTCTTACTCAGTGTGTAGAAATATCTAAAATAGAAAGCAGGCCCTTGTATGTGGCTTTTCTAGACATCGCAGGGGCGTATGACACGTTAATCAGGAAATATTGTGGGAAATATTGAAAGGAATGGGCATAGGCGACGATTGTGTACAGCTTTTGAGGGAGATGTATCAAGAAAATACAGTCTGCATAGAATGGGTAGGAATCAGTAGCATAGAGAAGCTTGGTATTTGCAAGGGGCTAAGGCAGGGATGTCCTTTGTCGCCGCTGTTATTCATGCTGTACATGGTTAGAACGGAAAAAGCGCTAGGAGATAGCAACATTGGTTTTAATCTGTTACACAAACAGGGCGGCGTGATGATTGAGCAGATGCTTCCGGGTTTATTTTGTGCTGACGATCTTGTCTTATTCGCGGACAGTCGAGATGATATACAACGGCTGGTGAACATATGCGGAAACGAAGGCGAGGCTCTAGGACAAGGATTTAGTGTAACAAAATGTTGATTGATGGTATTCAATGGTCCCAACGACCAGGAGGTGTCCGTACAGGGCCAAGAAATACCGAGAGTAAGCGAATACGAGTACCTTGGCGTATGGGTAAATGAGGGCGATAGATACATGAAGGTACACGAAAAAGTCTTGGCAGCAAAGGGAAAGAGGAACGCAGCAATAATCAAGCACAGAGCGTTATGAGGACACAATAGGTACGAGGTGCTTAGGGGTCTGTGGAAAGGGGTAATGGTATCGGGGCTTACATTTGGGAACTCAGTGGTGTGCATGAGGCCAGAGATACAATCAGGAATGGATGTGAATCAAAGAACTGTCGGACGCCTCGCACTGGGTGCCCACGGGAAAACGACAAACGAGGCTGTAAAGGGCGATATGGGATGGGCGAGTTTCGAGGCAAGGGAAGCCCAGAGCAAAATAAGGTTTGAAGAGAGGCTAAGGAATATGAAAAAGAGTAGGTGGGCAGTGAAGGTGTTCAGCTATTTATATAGAAAGAGCGTTGACACGCAGTGGAGAAAAAGAACTAGGAGGCCCACCAGTAAATATACAGCACTAAGGAAGCTGACAACAAAGAGCGTAAAGGGAAAAGTCAGAGAGGCGGGGATGATTTACTGGATGGCAGCGATGAAAAAAAAAAAAAAAAAGAACCGGCTCTGAATAACTACCGAGAGAGCAAAAACGAAATAAAGAGGGAGGCATTTTATGATAATTCAAGAGGAAGCGCTTTACTGTTTGAAGCGAGATCGGGCTGCCTTAGAACGTGTAGTTATAAAGCGAAATTCAGTAAAGACGAAGAAAAATGTACATGCTGTGAGGAAGATAGGGAAACGGCGGAACATGTTCTGATTGAATGCGGAAATATCCACCCAGATGCACGTTTGGGCACTACCCTACATGAAGTCTTGGGTGTTAGGGAGAACAGTGGAAAGCTGAACATACCCGCGATTAAAATAAGAAAGATACAGTCAGAATACTGGTGGCAGAAAAACCAGAGAGAACAGACAAAAATAATTATAGGGAGAAATAAGGACTTTCTGACATAAGGGGCAGAGAACTGGGCTATGAATTTACGTTTTAGCTATTTCATTTAGCTATTTTAGCTATTTCATCGATTTAATAGAAGTAGATTTAAAAGACATGAGAACAACTTAAAGAGAGAGGGGAAAAAAAACGAAATGTTCTTAATTTTTTTTATGAGCCTCGTGGCGCACATGTCACCACCCCGTTACAAAGGGGACGCTCATAGCATCCATCCATCCATCCAGGTGTATGTGGGGTTACATACTACCTCTGTAGGAGGCCATGTGTTTTAGGGTTAGCACGGGAAAGCTGAACATGTCGGCAATAGAGATAAGTAAAAGGCGCAAAGAGTATTGGTGGCGGAAAGGTATGGAGCCGCTATACTCTCTTTTTTTATCTCTCGCTTTTGCATACGCTGCTGCTTCCGCCAACAGCGGATCTCGTTTTTAGTAACATGTTGCATAAAAAGAAACGCAAGATAGTTTGAATAGTATTGTTACTTCACAGCGGAACGCTAAAACCTAAGATAGGTAGATGCAGAGATAATTTTTGGCACAATATATTTGATTCCTGAAAACAAGAGTTTGTCAACGAAACAATAAGACTTGGAGGCCAGCGTTCCGTTATGAACGGTGCGCTCATAAGATCCATCCATCGTCGCCATCCTGCAGCGCTGCGGCACGCTGATGACGTCACGACATGTGCCGGGCGGGAAAGCCACCTTAGTGTGTCTCAGGGCGCCACATGGTCAAAATAACTTATCAGGCGATGTGAACAAACCCCCAACTTACCGAAACGAAGGTAGTTGGTCCCTTAGCCCCCTGATCACATCGCTGCACTTCTTAAGTGTACTGCATAAAAAAGGACAATGTTGCCATTGCGCGTCACAAAAATCCTTTTCTTTATTATTGTTTAGAAAGGGTGGGGGTTCGTGATCTCGTATTACGTGCTTGTCTATTCAGCCTTTCCTATCAGTAGCGTACGTCTTAAATTGAAACCAGCCCTTCTTATCTCAAACGTCGGTACGGTTATCTAAATTTAAGTTGTACCGAGTTCCCTCTCTTCTGCTCTGGTGCTTTATCTATCGCTTTTGCATATGCTGTTGCTTCCGCGAACGGCGGATCTTGTTTTGAGTAATAGGTTACATAACAACAAACACACGTCTTTTTATATCTATGTTCAACTAAAGAGTTCCAGTTGAGTTTCTTACTTGATGTAAGGGTGGAATTGCTGTTAGTCCCACTAATGGATTGTGCTAGTGACTGACCGATGGTTATGGTTTCATCCAGCCTGGGAGAATACAGCAAACGGCTACGACGACCACGGCGGCGGCCCTGCTTGGTTCTTACGGAGGAAACTAGAGAAAAGTGCAAGGTATATATTAATGCTGCAATCCGAGAGCTAAGGAAGTGCAAGCAGACGTCAGCGGTAAGTACATTCTTTAACCTACTGAGCAACACTTAAAAATAAATAAACGAACAAGTAGATAGATAGATAGATAGATAGATAGATAGATAGATAGACAGACAGACAGACAGATAGATAGATAGATAGATAGATAGATAGATAGATAGTAGAATAGATAGATAGATAGATAGATAGATAGATAATAGATAGATAGATAGATAGATAGATAGATAGATAGATAGATAGATAGATAGATAGATAGATAGATAGATAGATAGATAGATATAGATAGATAGATAGATAGATAGATAGATAGATAGATAGATAGATAGATAGATAGATAGATAGATAGATAGATAGATAGATAGATAGATAGATAGATAGATAGATAGATAGATAGATAGATAGATAGATAGATAGATAGATAGATAGATAGATAGATAGATAGATAGATAGATAGATAGAAAGAAAAAATCCCCGCATATCCACGAAGTGAATGATGATGAGTGGGCAAAGCACCGGGGGATCATTCGGGTAACCGTGAATCCCCCGTACGTTGCCCACTCGAACATGCAAATGAGTGACAACACATGTGCACAGTATATACAATGTAGTTTTATTGGTCGTATGTGGTATTGAGGTGCGGACTCCGTGCCTTGCAGCTGTGCCCGAAACTCCGGTCAAGGAAATCGCGCCTGAACCGAGCATCGGCGCCACCAACCTCGGGTAGAGAACGCTCCCGGCGTTTTGACGCCGCTTCCCGCGCTCTCGCCGCCTCTGCGTCCGCTTGCCGGTGTCGCCGTGCTGCCGCAGCTTCGCGAGCCCTCACAGCCTCGGGGTCTGCTTGTCTGCGCTGCCGTGCCGCTGCAACTTCGCGAGCCCTCAACTCAGGGGCAGCTTGCCAGCGCTGCCGTTTCGCCGCAGCTTCACGAGCCTGCAACTCTGGATCCGCTTGTCTGCGTTGCCCGTGCTGCAGCCGCTCTGCGAGCCCTCAGCTTCGCTCGCAGTTTTGCCGCCTTGTCTTCATTCATAACGAGGTGCATTCCATTACTGCCGCTGTCGGAGAGATGGCGCGCCGGGAGCGAGCTAGAGTGCCTCGATGCGCTCGTTCGCCTCCGCTCGCGCGCATCGAGGCACTCTAGAGCGAGCGACACCGCTGTGCCCCTAGAGGTCTCCACTCAAACCCAGAGCACGAGCCGGGAACGAGTGCTGCTCCCGCAGCGCCTCTAGCGGGCGCTCTAAAGTACTATGTCACGCCGACGGGGGGACAAGGCATGACCCTAAGGAGCTTCGCCCCTAAAAATTTAAAGAAGGAACAATTTGAAGCTTCGCGGAGGTACAGTGGCTGGCGGTTATAAGGGCGTGGGAGGGGATTCACTGCAGACTTGGGTTGCATCCGACTATAGCGCTGCGGATCATCACCCTCCTGTCGGTACTCGATGCTTGCGAGAAGAGAGCAACTGGCAAATTTGAATGCCTTGCGCGACGTGTAGGGCAGGCATGATCGTGAGTGCACAATGTATACACGCAGTGCACTTGTGGCTCAAGATGGCCAAACCGTGTGAGTGTAAAACCCCTCTTCCTTGAGAAAAGTACCGCCAACTACGGCACTTCTTCCTCTCTACACTTATCCGTGCCTCCAATAGGGCGACTGCTTTCACGTGGTGGCCCATGTGGCGCTTCCGAGAGGGTGTCACGAGCAGTACAGGAGGCGCAGGAGGGAAGTTCAGATGGCGGTAATTTTTCGAAGGTATAGGAGCTTTAGGTGAGCGGCCCTTTAATTATAGGGCAACTCCGGAGATTTTTCAGTGTCCACTGATCTCAAGAAATTTTCACTATATATTATTCTCGGTATAATAATACTATATGCCAAGTCAGGCTGTTGTAAGTCATTTAGTTTTACTGTAAATGAATTTGAAAATTTTTAGCCGGTTCCCACGCGGGCCACCCTGTGTTTCTGACGTCATTACAAAGGGGAAGACCACCAAGATCATCATCATCATCATCACCTTCAACGCTGCCTACTCGAGCCAGCGGGCCGTCAAAAGCAAAACGGCGATACTTGAGCGCTCAAATCATCGCTGTCAAGTTCAGAAATGCTGGCATAGCTCAATACATCAGTCAGATGACATCGCCACTGTCATTTTTCTAGCACCAGTTCTATATTTCTAATAGCGGGGATGCTGCGACGTCTTCGCATACGCTGCACAAAGCATCTCCCCGTTTTGGTTTCGATTTTGAACACTCCTTTCATTCGAGTGTTTAAAATTATTGCTACGTTTCTGAGCAAAGTGAATCACGCTGGCTGGTCAGTACCATTGGGAAACATGAATATCAGAACATGGTGAAAAGGCCGTCGGAGTTGCCCTTTAAAGTCGCTACTGTGTTCGTCAGTCATATTGGTGCTTCGTGCCTTTACGCAAATGTTTTACTTTTCTGAATATGTAAGGTAGTTTTTTTTAAATGATTGTTGTGCTCTATTACTGATTGCTCTGTACTAATATTGCTCTAAACTGATATTTTAATGATTGTTGTGCAATATTATCTGTGATGCCTCCCTGCTGGGTATTGACACGCTAATGGTAAGCCTCATCATCAGGTTGTGACCGAAACGCGGCATACTATGCGTCATCAGCTGAAGGAACTGCGGCCTCTGGAACGAAAGCCAGGCTCTGTCAATGTGAAACGGTAAGGACCCTTGGCGAAGTGCTGCAACAAGTACTGCAACGACAGAAACAGCGCACAGAATACTACACATTGCAGTGTGTCTGTGTGAGGGAGAGAAAGCACTCCACTAGATCTCACTCACTGCACGGAATTTTCTAAGCGTGCAATGCCTTATCTCTTCTTCCAGGGCAAAACGTGCGCAGGCATCCAGGTTGGGAACTGGAGTGCACTGAATTGTAACAAGGCGGCGCATGAGTACGTTTCTTTTTCAACCTTTGCGCCTACCATCTGACTACCTGGTCATAACAAGGTCCTAACGACCACTACACAGTCGTTATCATAGTGTTGTCCTATATCCAGACCAATGCATTAACGCGATATGGTTAAAGAGCTGGTGTCTCAGAAAGTCCAGCATCGGCGCCCATGGTGGAAAAAATCTGACCTCTGAACCACTCTGACCACGCAGGCAGGTCCTTCGCCTTGACGCAGATGCGCCAGTGAGCACAGCTGGATTCTCGAAGTAAACTATTTTTTTATAGAATTGTTCTAAGTTTCACAGCGCGAAAGGCGCACGGACCGCGCGCTCTGTGTGTCATTCTGTGTTCGTCTGTGTGCCTTTGCACTGTGAAACTGAGAATAATGTGGCACAAACTAGCCCTACACTCAACTTTGGTAAAAATAAAATCCGTCAGAAAAATTGCAAATGGTGACTATCATAGAGAGGACGCGTCGGCCCGGGTAAGCTACATCGTCCGGATGGTACTCGCCTAGCTACTGCGTTTAAGTATCAAGCTTAGGCGTCCTCCAATTTTTGCTCCTATTACTCTAATTTAGCGGGTAGAGTGGGGAGAGAGAGAGAGAGAAATAAGGAAGGGAAGGCAGGGATGTTAACCAGTCATGAGTCCGGTTTGCTACCCTACAATGGGGGATGGGAAAAGGGGAATAAAAGTAAAGAGAAAGAGAGAGGGGGAATGCCTACAGGGCTCAGAAAGCAATGAAAGCGCTTTTGGCCTTTCTAAAAACATCTGGCCTAGCCGAGCGCCTATGATATTATATAGCGGGTACAGTCATGTCATAAAAAAGAAATGTGCTTACGGAAACGAACGTAACGTAGCCCTTAGATCACATCATAGCCCATAGATCACATCTATGCAGTTGCTGTGTCCTGCAGAAAGAAAAAAGAACATTGTCACCACTATATATGCTTTATAGAAATTCATATCTTTTGGAGGGACGTGTTACGTGCTCGCCTAGTCATTCTTCAGAAGAGCACGTCATAAATTGAAACCAGCCGTGCTTTTCTGAAATCGCAGTAAATGTATTTAAAATCAGCTGCTTCCCTTTTCCTTGCTTTTTCTTTTTGCTTTTGCAGACCTCGTTTTCAGTAAAATTTTGCATATAACTGTACACAACCAAAATAGTTTACTTCTGTTTAGCCGCACAATCGAATGGCGGTGTAGTGATCGGCCAATGGTTATGGTTTTATCCAGCATACTAGAGTGCAATGACATTCTGGAACAGGAGAATAAGCGAGAGGCACTCCTTGATGCTGTAGTCCACAAGCTCACCAAGCTCGCCGCGGAGGATGTTGACGGTATGCGATATTTCTTTAATCTCATTGATTGACTGATTGATTGATTGATTTCTGGGTTTTACGCCCTGAAAACCATGTCATGATTGTGAGAGACGTCGTTACGGAGGTCTCCATATGTTTCGACCACCTGGGGTTCTTTAAAGGGGCACTAAAGAGCGAAATGATTTCTCTCATATAAGTAAATCACCCTTTCACAATGACACACGCGCTCGTTTTGGTTTGTTTATGGGAAGCGCCTTTATAACTTTCCTGTGACTCGCAGCGCTGGCCGCGCTTATCTTGCACGATTGCTTAGGGAAATGTGCCGACCGTTCTAGAAACTTTTTATGCACGACGCACACATTTGATTGCCTTCTAGAGTCTCAGGGATAACACCAGAACGAGCTGCGATGTATGCATAATAGCCAACATATTTCAGTGCAGTGAAGTGTTGGGCTAGTTGGTAGGTCACACTTGCGGAATATAGCGCTGAAAATTTAGGAAACGTAAGTGTGGACACACTTACCCTTCCTAAATTTTCAGCGCTCTATTCCGCAAGTATGACCAACATATTTCGCCGCTGGTCGGTTTTTTCCGTCGGCCGACGACTGATTGTTCATGCCGCTATCGTCTTGCGGTGTGATTTCATTTGCTTTGCTGGGCACATGTTCGCCCAATAAACAAATCAACTGGCAACGCCCTGAGTTCTGCTGCGTCCTTCATCGTCACGACCACGTGACATCTGGTGAAGGTGCTTCCCGTCCATACGCCCCCTTCCAGCCTAAGCCAAGCCCACGCCGTCAAGAGGACGACTCCAACCCGGCCCTTCGAGCTAGCCGCAGGCAGCAAGTCTTACCGCCAGAATACCAGCCGCTTGTTGACAAAGGCGAGAAGACAGGATCTACCACGAAAATAGCATTCCAGATGACGGCGGAAGTGTCTCCGGTGATCGTGGTTATGCAGCAGCCCAAAGAGCCACCTACATTCCGCGGATCATCATACAAGGACCCAAAAAGCTGGCTTGACACGTACGACCACATCGCATGCTTTAAGAAGTATAGTACCCCAAAGATAAGCAGCGTCACGTTTATTTCTGCCTCGAGGCACTGTCAAGACCTGGTTCGAGAACTGGGAGTCCACGCTTCGAACCTGGAACATCTTTCAAGCCGCTTTCTTAGAAACCTACCCAAGGGTGATGCTCAAGGAAAGAGTCGCATCACTGCCAGAGACACAGATGCAGCTCCCGACTGAAAACGTGACGCTATTTATAGAAAAGATGACGCAACTTTTCGGCCACGCTGACGCCGAAATGTCTAAGGAGAAGAAGGTCCGCCTGCTTACGCGAGGTGGGAAGCAGGAGCTCTTCGCCGGACTGATAAGGAACCCGCCTGAACACTGTCCAAGAGTTCCTCTCCAAAGCGACAATTGAAAAGGCTCTAAATGCGCACCAGCCAGTACAATCGGCACTTGTCGCCAGACTGCGGAGAAGTTCAAGGACTCGGTCCAGACGACCTACGTGACCCCACAAGGGCTATTGTTCGTGAGTAACTGCGCCGGATGTTCCCGTCGCCTCAGCCCCCGGTGGCCTCTATCGAATACATTGTTCGCGAGGAAGTGCCGACGACTTCACGGAACGACAACGACCTTGCCCAGAGCTCAAGAGTCTTATCGACTACCTGGAAGGCAAGACTGTCATTGCGCCCAAGGTACTCAGGCAAGGGACTGGTTTCGTTTATCCTGCGAAACGACGTTATCCCAAAGAACTTCTAGCCACTACGAGCTGATCACCTTCTCGTAGTGCCTTCAGAGTTACCCGGGGGTTATGGAAGCTTTACACGATGACCCGACGGCCGGACACCTTGGTTTTCCCGTACACTCGCGAGGATACAAGAGAAGTACTACTGGCGTCGCTGCACTGCGGACGTCGCCTTTTACGCAAGGACATGCCGTGATCGTCAGTGACGCAAGACGCCGCAACTAAGGCCAGCCGGACTTCTACAGTGCATCAGACGGACCACCTCACCGACCGTTCGAGCAAATCAGTATGGACTTACTGGGACCGTTCCCCACGTCGACTTCCGGCAATAAATGGATCGTTGTAGCGCCCGACCACCTTACCCGCTACGTCGAAACAAGGGCCTTCACCAAGGGCGGTGCCGTCGGGGTGGCAAAGTTCCTCGTTGGGAACATCGTCCTGCATCACGGCACCCCAGAGGTCCTGATCAGCGACACAGGCAAGCATCTCCTAACTGTCCTGATCAGCGACAGAAGCACCGCCTCTGACGGTGATCAGGACAGTTAGGAGATGCGCCTTAAATCAGAGAGGTCCAATCAGTACAAGAATTTCCGCTTAAATTTAGGGGTCGCCCCCTGACGCCCACAGTCACTGCCTCTAAGTCGGTGTCAAGTTCGCCCCCTCTCCGTGTCCGCCTCGAGCGAAAAGAGGAAAGGGGGGAAGGGCGTTTTGTTCTTACAAAAATGTCCCCGGCACAAACACTCAACTGAACTTGGTTCACAAGTCGAAGCGTTCGCGGGCGCACGCACATACAAAGCAGCAACAGTGTCATTCGGCGGCGCCACGTGGTCGCGGCCGCACCTGGTCCACACAACTCGGGTGCGTCTCTCGTGAAGATTCCCTCACAGACACCTGCCTACAGTGAACACCTGCCACTGCTGCTACGTAGAAAACACACGGTGCGGCTTGCCATGTTGCGCCGCCGTCAGTGGGAGAGCGTTTCTGGCCCAAGTTTACAGGTGCCACCGCTAGGGCGCCACTGTCCAGGGGCACATCGTTTCCCTATCTTCCTCACATGCTGTGAGGAAGATAGGGAAACGACGGAGCATGTTCTGATTGAATGCGGAAATATCCACCCAGGTGTACGTTTGGGCACCACCCTACAGGAAGCCTTGGGTTTTAGGGCGAACAACGGGAAGCTGAACATAGCCGCGATTGAAATAAGTAAGAGACGGTTAGAATACTGGTGGCAGAAAACTAGGGAAAACGGACAAAAATAATTATAAAAATAAATATGGACTTTCTGCCATAAGGGGCAGGGAACTGGGCTATGAATTTCCGTTTTTGCTATAGTATGATCGATTTGATTGAAGTAAATTTAAAAGGCATGAGGAAAATTTAAAGAGAGGAAAAAAAAAGTACTACGAGCCTGGTGGCGCACAAGTCACCGCCCCAGTTACAAAGGGGACGCTCATAGCATCCATCCATCCATCCACATCGCGCCGCGTTTGCCGGAGCGATCGAGACGGGCGTCTGCTCAAGAAATGGCTTAATAAACGTTGTATACTGTCCAAGCTTATGCATAAAATGCTTGCGATACAGTGTCGGCTTACAGAAGCATACCCCTAAAGCACGCCGATGCCGTAATGAATGAATATATGAATTATATTCAAGATTCTTGTAGCCTTGCTTCTGAAATTCTGATGCGACATTGGGATTGACACTATTGTCGGTCAGTTTTTCAGGACGGGTGTTGCACAGCTACATGCACCATGCGTGTGGTTGTGGTTGTTGTTGTTGTTGTTGTTGCAATGCACATGTACCGCTCTGCGCAAGCTTCGCTTGACATATCTATAGCTCCGAAAATATGCGTTGGGCATGATCCGAAGTCTTGCTGTCGTTATTCACTTTTAACAACAAAGAAGCAATTACTACTACTACATATTTGTCTCAATGGGCTTTTTTTTTTGTCCTCTCCTTTGGCTGTGATCCTTACATTTCAGTGTGACTTCAACGAAAAGAAAGATCAACAAACACCAACAACAAAATACATTAACCAGCTAGTAAAGCGGTGTTTCATTTTCGTTACCGCTATCCGCAACTTCGTTCGCGCACTTTCAAGCGGACGGCACACTTGAGGGCCGCGTAATTTAATGGATACTGGTGCGTAATTTAATGGATATTGGCGCTGGAACTGCTTATTACTCAGCATAATTCTTCCCTTCACATAAACTGTTTTGTTTGCTTTCTGAACTTGTAAGGTAGTTTCTCCTTTAATGATTGTGTTTTATTTGCAATTTTCTGCGATGCCACTCTGCTCGAAATTGATAGTAATATCATCATCAGGTCCTGACAGATACGCCGCAAAGTATACGTCACCAGCCATGGGAAATGCGTCCTCAGGAAGGAAATCCACTCTCCCACAAAGTGAAACGGTAAGAACCCCTGGCTATAATACTGCAACGACAAAAAGAACACACAGAATACAGTTCTACGCATGTGACGATCGCTGTCGCTATTGTCATTATATGCACCACATATGAATCGAATGTACACAAGTTTCTATTTCGTTTGCGAACTCCACTTAGTGTGAATGGTATTGCATGCTCTGCACCAGACGTAGTTGCTAGCCTCTTAGTTAAAGCAGCTGTATATTGTGCTCATTATAATTATATATTCCATACTCGGAAGTATTCTTGTGTTGAGTATATGTATCCTCAAGTTGATTGAAACTTTATGATTCCGATAACCTTCTTCCTCAACTTTTTCTGTCGCAGACACGTAGGCATGTGGAACTTTGACAAGTTGTCTTTGGCATGCACTCCTACCACATTTTCTGGGGTGTGCGCTTGACGCTGGCCCCGTATGCTCATGGCATGAAATGCTGTTCATATTAAGCGCTCACTGTGGAGCAGTGGATAACATCTTTAACGCAATAGCGCTACGGAGCTTGTGTCGTAGAACATCCGGTGGAGGCGTAAGCGTCCCCGGCGTAAATAATCATATCGAACTACAACCCGCTACAACCGTTTTCCGGCCGGGTTACCCGACCACGCAAGCCCTTCGCCACGGTGCAGGTGCTCTGATGAACAAAAATGAATTTCTCAAAGTAAAATCTGTCGGAAAATATTGCTCACTACGACTCAACTAAAATGTAAACGCGTCATAGCTCGGACTGTAACCTGAATGTGTGAGAAAACACAGTGTTGTTACGAGTAAATTAAAAAATTAATTCCAGAACTTTCTAAAGAAGGCACTAATTTTAATGCCTTCTCTGAAAAGGCGACGCAAACATTACCCATGTCCTTGCACTCTTGAAGGGCGAAGCTTATCGTACATGTGCTCTCCGCAAACTGAGCACAGATTAAAGAATGGGAAAACAGGGGTGACGCGTCTGTAGTGCCTCAAAAATAGCAAAATTAAATTTCAGTGCTTGCACCTGTGACTACTTTCTCTTTGTGTCTTATTTTACATTGTGATTGTCTTTTTTTTTTAAATATCCGAATTGCATTCCTTCGGCTTGCATGAAATAATTCCAGACAATATAAATTCTAGACTCCACCATTTTATCGAAGAAATATATATATATATTTCGTCTTCTTTTTTCGAATACATTCCACCATTTTGGCAAAGAAGAAATATATATATATATATATATTCCTTCTTTTTGTTTCGAATACATTCCACATGGTCGCAAAAAAGACAATCACAATGTAAAATAAGGCACAAAGAGAAAGTAGTCACAGGTGCAAGCACTGAAATCTAATTTTGCTATTTTTGAGGCACTACAGACGCATTATATATATACATATATTATTTACAAGTACTGCAGGCCCTACTCGGGCCCAAGCAGGAGTGGGTACATGAATATACAAAAACAATACTAGCAACAAAATTTACAACTGTCGCCAATGTACATTGCAGAATACATGTTTACAATCAATAAGCAAAAAATGTGCTTCGCAATTCGGCTCATAACATTAACATAACAGTAAGGAAACATGCACATACAACAATTCAACACATCAGGCAAATGTATAAATAAGATGTATAAATAAGATATCGTGCTTACTACATGGGAAGTTGTCAAACTGCTGGAATATTTCACACTGAAAAAAAAAAAATTAGCCATGTGGGAGGCTTTGAGTGCACTGTTCCAACATTCTACGCAGTAAAGCTTTGCCTGGTGCGATACGTTTATGGAACGCTCTTCCAGACAACGTTGCCTGCCAATCAAAACACAGTGCGTTTCGTGATCAACTAATCGAACATTTTCCTTCTTGAGCCGTGTAGCACACTTGCTTTCATATCACGCCTGAATTTTTCCTGCGTTCTTACCAAACATCTCCATTGATCATTTGGATCCTGTAGCGTGCAAGTGGTCGCATCAGTGCCATGTGAGGGTGTCGCTAGAATGTGAGATTTTTCCGCGAGTGTTTTCTCAGTTATTTTTATTTATTTTTGTGTTAACAATATTTCTGATGTGTTTACGTCGCTTGGATTTCCTGTTGTTGTACTAATGCCTTTTTTTAATGTTGCTATGACTATGTATTTCCCCCCTTATCCAATACCTTCTTGAAGGCTTGTAAGGTACTGTAAATAAATAAATAAATACGGAAAAATGGGACAATTGACACTGAAGGGCAAGGTTCAAAAATATTTTCTATCTTAAAACAAAAAAATTGGCAGATCCCACGTGCAGTGGGAATCAAGGAAATGCGAAGCACGCATCAGGAACTTAAAATGGATTTGCATTGTTGTCTCGCTATACCGAGTTTGGTGCATAGCGCCAGGACCGTGGCATGTAAATCATGCCGCTCATGACATGCATGTCATGCTTTTCATGTTGTGATCTGTCACTTATGTTCGCAATGCAGTCATGTTGTGGCATACCAATTTTCGTATACATCCCATTAACGAAACGACCAGGAGAGCACCAAGACCATGACATGTAAATCATGCCGCTCATGACATGCATGTCATGCTTTTCATGTTATGACCTGCCATTTATGTTCGTCAGGCAGTCATGTTGTGCCATACTAATTTTCGCATACTTCCCATTAGCGAAACGGCCAGGAGAGCACCAAGACCGTGGCATGTAAATCATGCCGCTCATGACATGCCTGTCATGAGTGCCAGTCATGTTATGACCTATCATTTATGTTCGTCATGTAGTCATGTTGTGGCCTACCAATTTTCGTAAACATCCCATTAGTGAAACGGCCAGGAGAGCACAAAATCATAGGTGGATAGATAGATAGGTAGGTAGGTAGATAGATAGATAGATAGATAGATAGATAGATAGATAGATAGATAGATAGATAGATAGATAGATACGCTCAAACTCGCCGAAGTTCGCTAAATGCTTCGCATTTAAAAACCAAAAAAAAAAAAGAAAAAGACCGCATATCTGCTTGCTCTCTTGCAAATGACGCCGAAAGACGATAGTCTTCTGCCGCCCCTAGTACGTAACATCCTCTCCTCTCCCCCTCCCATCCCTCACGCTGTCCTCTTCCCCTTTCACTCCTCCCATGATGGATGCAATGGAGGTTTCGCTGAATTGTATTCAAGTTCCCCGCGTTCGCCCAACGCCATCTTGTGTATTCAAGTTCCCCGCGTTCGCCCAACGCCATCTTGGGTCTCCCCTCTCTCGGGCCACAAGGTGGTGTTGGTTGGGACCTTTTATTACTGTTGGCTTAACACGTAGCCTCTTTTCAACACCATTTCTAACGCGTTGATTTTCATTTACTAATGTGAAAGCCAGTCCAGTGTGTGTTCTTAATTAAACGCTCCGGATCACGGTTATATACACATATTTTGCCTCAAGTAGGCCTCAGGTTTCATTTGCGCTGTACAGTGTTGACGTGGATGTCCCACGCCAGCATTGGTAGTAGCTTGGTTGACTTGACTGCCCGGTTTAATCGATCTTGGCTGTGCGGTTGAATCGAGCGACAGACAGACAGAGTCCTTTTGCATTTAGGTAGCCCAAGAAAGACTATCGTCTTTAATAGAGATAGTAGAAAAATATCCATTCAGGATTCACGTAGACCTTGCGTTTAGACGCAGTTTAGTTTCGCAGGCTCACTCAAACGGAGTGTCCACCGCTCTGAAAACTTATTTAGGTGGGGGTAAAAATGGGAAGATCGTGCGTCACATTAACGAGACTGGGCACGCTTCTGCCCCACAAAAAAGAATTATGTTTTCAATTTTACTCTGAAAGTGGTGCAAGAAAGCCGCTAGCGTCACCCAACAGCGTGTTTGTCAATTTCCAAGTGTAACAGAACCAGCCCACGCAGCTATACATATTCAGCTGAAAAAGAATCATCTATGCCTTACAAGCGTATTTCACCCTATACGACACCGTTTTATAACCTGCAAGAGCAATTCGCTCTTCTTTTCGTTGCTTTTGGGGTGGCGCTGCCTACAGATTCGCCTGCATGTACTGGCTTGTAGTCCTGCGCTTGTCACGCGTGCGGCGCTGCCTTGTTTTTACGATTTGAGTTCTGTATAAGGGTGCTTATAGACCTTTTCACAGGAGGCATGGAGTACCGCCCTATTGGAGTGTGCACAGCAATAGATAGGCTCGTGTCGTCTGTTCCGTTTCCTTTCTTTTCGCGTGTGTGCGCTACTTGATTATTATGTAGACCTAACAACTCGCCAAACTTGCCACTACAAACCCACTGCAGTGTTTTTTTGGGGGGTCACACATATTTAACACAGCCCAGCGGAGGTTATGTCTGCGCCCAGGGAGCCCTTTCTGAAAAGGTGTATACAGCGACTCTACCTTCCATAAACCAGCAGCGTCAGCAAACGGTGAAACCTTGCAAGCGAAATCGAAGTGGTTGTCAGCGGGTTGTTTTGTGAAAACAAAGTCCGCTGCAGCGATAGGTGCCTCATTTGCTTGTGGACGGCCGTCTCTATATTCCTGGTACAGTGCGCGTCGTGACACAACTGGCCACACAAGACAAATTTTGTAACGGCCGTGGTTGCACTTTGCCCAAGCAACGTGCCAGCAGGACGCCGCCACGCCGCTAACTACCGCTGCGATCGAGGGGCTGAGGCTACCGAAGCGCGAACTGGCGGCGCGCATGACCATGACCCCAGCAGCACAACCATCTGCTGCTTCGCTTCATCGGTCCTAGCTATACCACCACTGCGAAGCAAAAGTGCAGTCAAAGGGAGGCGATAGTGGTGTAAGAGTAATTTTTCTTGCTAAACACCTTTGCTTCAACCGGACATCAGTTAGATGCAAATTATAAAGCGGTGTAGTGAAGATATAAGGCCAGTTAGTTCTCTGTATCTCAGTGTGTCTGTGGAGTGGTCGGCAGAGCTTCCAGATCCTATTGTCGTATTCCGGGTGGTTCTGGGTTCGAAGCCTAGCCGGCAACACTGTTTCACTGTCAAATGTGTTCGTGCTTTCCGACATTTACTTCCGTGACGGAAGTCAGTGATTTCTTGGTAGACCCCGGTCCCAAATAAACACTTTCGTGTTAAAAATTGTCCTGCTTCTTCGGGGCAAATTTTCTCGCTCGCCTGGTGTTTTTCATTTGCACTTTTATAATGTAGTTTTGTTTGCTTCAATTTATTTATTTCATTTATTTCAAAGTATCTTACAGGCCTCATTGGAGGCAATGACTAAGGGGGGCATTACACAGAATATACGTATATGAACATACCAAACATAAAAACAACACAAAAGAAGCAAGTGCAAAACGAAAAAGGTGTTAACTAAAAACTAAAAAGAGAACATACAGCCCTTGACACACGAAATATACAAGTAACAAAAGTGTAAACAAAACGGCGCGTCGCTTGCGCACAAGAAAAGGAACCGACAAGGTAGGCATATTCTGCTTGACAAATTTCTGCTCGCGTAATTATCTTCTATATGATACTTTTGTAAAGGTGCATTCGTCGTATCCCCCCCCCCTCCGTCATGGTTTTATCAACTCTTCAGAACTTAGATAATTTTGTTAATCCTGTTCTGGACCCTTTCATATGCCTGAACACATTTTAAAAATATTTTTCTTTTATTTGCCCCTCAAAGCCAAATGCATTGCGAAGGGTAATGGGGAAAAAACAATCATATATCGGGCAACATCAAATACAGCAACGGCAAATGCAGTGGGTAACAAGGTAAACAGGCTTTTACTTAGACAACGTTGGTTAGCACTTCGCTATAAATGTTGATTATAACTAATTAATGATGTTTCAGCCAGAAGGTGGTTCCACTCTTGCTGTTCGCGGCAAAAAAAAAAAGAGAAAACGGAAAACGTTTTCGTTTTACGAAATGAAACACCGACCTTATGTCGATGACCTATGCGACGGGACATACACTGCAATGATAGAAATTGTAAGTGCGCAATGCCCTATCTCGCCTTCCAGGTCAACAAGCCTGTTGCTGCCAAGGCCGACACCCGAAGCGCTCAGGAAAGCAGGCACGTGCATCTGGATCCATTTTGCGTATGTTTTGTTGATCGCTCTTTGCGTCTGCGCCTGATACCTGCCATCGCAAAACACGTGTGCACTTGGCATTGTCTTTGATTATTTGTGGGGCTTAGCGTCCCAACGTCTCCGGAAATTTGGACCACCTGCGGTTCTTTAATGTGCACTCACATCGCACAGCACACTGGCCTCAACATTTCGCCTCCATCGAAATGTAGCCGCCGCGGCCGCGTATTGTCTTTATAAGCTCATTTTGTGAACTAGAGCTATTGAACTTGCTAGCTGCTGATAAACGCCTCACTGTCATTATTGTATTGCCTTAAGAGTTCAATATCGCCCCTATTTCTGTAATTTAGCAGCTAAAATACTTGTCATAAAGGAAATTCGTTACAAGTGCGCAGTAAAATGAAGGTATTTCTCAGCTTCTTTCGCCTTTGTTGTTGTTGTTGTTGTTGTCGTCGTCGTTGGTGGTGGTGGTGGTGGTGGAGGCAGCGGTGGCGGTGGTTATTTAAAGGGACCGACAAGTAATTTTTAAGGTGTCTGTTTTTCTTTATTTCAACGGAAAGCTTATCGGTCAGAGTGTCCAATCATGCAATGGCAACGGCGAAAATGCCGTGAAACATCCATTATCAGCTTCAGCTCCTTTCACTACACGCAAAGAATAGAGCGGGAATGCATTTTTATATATTACCTGCAATTTTAAGCCCTACATACGGTTATCTGAACAGCAGCAGACGACGTACAGGAAGTTAAAGATTACAAACCACAGTACCAAGACTTCACCACCAGGCGATGCCACGTTGCGGTTGCTGTGATTTTCAAAGTTAATCTAAAATATAAAAATCTAACTCATACCGCGAAAGTGTGCTCAATTCCATCACTATAATTCGGGGCCTTTCCAGACGCATGCGATTCCGTCCACACGTTCTGACGAGTCCTTTTTATACCGGGTTCTACCGATGTGTTGACTTGTGCTTGGTCACACTAATGATCAGCATTAGTGACCTGCCAGTGGCTGTGATTTCATGCAGCCCGGACGATCCCAACGACGAATTTGGACGATCGGACCTAATGGCGTGTTCTCGCAAGGAGATTGCTGAAAAACATCGATTTACTGCGGCACATACCACGAACCAAAAGCTGAAGAACAACGATGAAGAGCGCAAGAGTACGTTCCACTTTTTGTTAACTTACCTTGTTGATAAGCATAGAGCTGCCCAGGAAAGTAACCTCTGCTTGTCTATCGATTGCAGATGTGTATACAACTGTCTTGCCGATTTAGCAACTGTTTTGTTCTGCTAAGATCGATCGCCCCGGTTTGGATTCCCAGCTAAAGGCGCTGTATTACTATATGGGTTCAAACGTGAGTCCCAGGGCTCGGGGGATTCAATATGGCAGGGGTTGTCACCTCCCTGCACAGAGCGGCGCGTGTATATGGCTTAAGGTGTGGTCGCCTGTGCTCGCGAGTGTGCAGACGCTCATTAGGGAGTTTTCGAATAGGGGCCCCAAACACTTTGGGGCCCCAAAGAAATAGCGTCGACACCACTGTGCATGCGTGAGACCCAAACTGCCTTTGGGTTGGGCACGCTATTTCTGGAAGTTAGCGTCAGCCCCAAAGAGCCCCAAAGCTTGCCCCAAGCTTTTTAGCGTAAACAAACATGGTGGCGCCCGTCGAAGCGGCGGCTCTCGCCTAGGACAAAACTGAGCTGATTTCTGGTTAAGTGACAACTTTAACAATCAATAAATGGTGGCGTAGGTCATCGCTTTCTTACATCTCATGCATGCAACAAAAACTGGCCGTGATATGACCCGCGTTTTTAAGATCGGTTGTCTAATTGAGAGCTCGTAGGCTTAACGCGACCGGTGGCTCGAAGCTGGATTACCTTGGCTCATGATACCAAATTCTTAAGACTCGCAGAACGATGGGGATCACAAGTAAATTCATTGCCACTGCACGCTTTAAATAGCAGCTTTAAAGGGTACGCTTATGAAAGGCAAATGCGTTTATTAATCTTCAATTTTTACTTGTCGTAGCCTGCCTTTTTGGCCACTTTGGCGCTGCAAGCGCAAGACGCAAGGAGCGAGCGCAAAACCCAATTCGAAAACTCCTACTTCCTACGTGGTCTCAAGTTAGCGCACGCTAAGCACTTTGGGGCCCCAAACTTTTGGGGCCCCTATTCGAAAATTCCCTATTTACGCCATGCTGACACGTTTGTGATGGATTCTGTGCTGTATACAAGCGCCAGGCGAACTTCTGTGCCTTCTTCATCGGCGAGTTTTGAAGGCGCATGGCCACTTTGTACTTTGCCCATTACATTGCAGTAATTCACAATCTCAACTCCACGAGTAACGGCATACAATAACACGTATGGTGTCGTGACGATTACGTGGCTAGGCGACTCAGGAACATGGCAAGCGAAAGAGCGCGATGACAATGGAGCCACGCATCGTTATCGCGTTGAACTCTTAAGGCAAACGCTTAAGGGTCCCACAGCTTTTTTAAAGACGATAGTCCTTCCTGGGATACTTGAACGCAGAAATTTTGATCTGTCTGTTTGTCTGCTGTCACATGATTCAGCCACCTGACCAAAGTTTAAAGGGCAACTCCGGCGGTTTTCTCACCATGTTCTGATATCAATGTTTTCGAATAGTACTGATAGTCCTGTAGCATCCAGGGTGGTTCAATTTGCTCAGAAACACACCGATAATTTGAACTAACCGACCGAAAGGCGTGTTCAAACCGAAACCGAGACGGGTAGACGCTTCTTGCAGCGTATGCGATGACGTCACAACCTTCCCGCCGTCAGATATATGGAGAAAAATCACAGTGGCGAGGTCATATCCGACGTTGTGTTGAGTTATGCCAGCTTTTCTGAACTTGACAGCGACGATTTGAACGCTAAGTACCGCTGTTTTGCTTTTGAAGTCCCGCAGGCTCGGGTAGGCAGTCTTGAAGGTGATGACGTCAAAAACACAGGGTGGCCCGCAGGGAAATCTGCTAAAAAATTTTAAAATTCGTTTCCAGGAAAACTAAACGACTTGCAACCGCCTGGTTTGGAATATAATATTACAATGCCGGGGGGAATACATATTTAAAATTTCATCAAGATCAGTGACACCGAAAAATCGCCGGAGTTGCCCTTTAAGCACTTGCCTAATGCCCAGCCATCTTGAACTGGTAGCTGCAATCATACTTTTGAACATTGTCGATCAAAAAGCAAATATTACGCAGATCTGAGGTGTAACATCAATACGTAAGTATTAGGTGGTGTGTTCATTTACTAGAAAATACATAGATACATAATTCTAAAGACCCAAGTGTTTGTTAGGCTGCGCTAAAGATGCGACACTATGCACGAAAAAGGTCTCTGCCGACGATTTGGTGTTGCCACCTGGCAGTTGCCCAGGGATTCTGCACAAGCTCATGTTTCCCGACGGCGCTGCCAGATGGCGTCCATATCTCACGCTGCCAAGTACGTCCGGCAGAAGACTAGTATCGTCTTTCGACGACATTTGCAACGAAGCATGCAGATACGCGGCCAATTTTTTTTCTTTTAATTTAGGTGCACAGTAAGAAAAACTGGGTAGTCGAAATTAATTTGAGGTCTCCGCTATACTGGTTTGCTTAAAGGGACACTAAACTGGAAAAAAAAATTTCTTTCTCGCACTAAAAGGTTAGCTTTTCACAGTACCAAAAACACCAGTCTTTCGCGCAGAAGACCCTCGTTAGGCTAGAAAACGCGCAAAAAGAAAATACGGGTGGCGACGCCACTTTGAAGTTACAGCGCTGATACAGGTGACGTCACAGACTTCTGGCGGCGTCTGCTGAGGCCTACATAACTGTTTATCGGCAACAAAAACATACATACATATTCCAAGAAGCCAGATCGACTTGACACGGGGAGTTCCAGAACATTTGATAGAGCGAATTTGGCGAGAATACAAAAAATGGCCTTCTGACGTCATGAGGCCATACTTCCGGCGCGAATGTCAAAACTGTAACATTGACATTCATTTTTCTCTTTTAGTACTCAACATGGCGAAATTAACAACAGTTCTCGAAATATAAGCTGTCATTCTAAGCCACTTCGCTTTTTCTCTTTGGTGTCCCTTTAATCATATTGTAATTTCGGCGCGTCAAATTTCGCTATTTATTTCGTTACTGACCCGTAAATTCGAGTTAATATTGTTTTGCGGGGTTTGAAGTCCCAAAACCGGCTGAGAGACGCCCAAGTGGAGGTTTCGGGAAATTTCGACTACCAGAGGGGTTCTTTGACGTGCACTGACATCGCACAGCACACAGACCTCAACATTTCGCCTCCACCGAAATGCAGCCGCCGCGGCCGGGACTGGAAGTTACTGGAATATGTCACCAGTGTACGTAGCGTTTGCACGTGACTCTCGGCTCTCCTTCTGCAGCCAGTCTCGGTTCCATGCGGAAAAGTCGAACAATTTTCGCAGACCGCAGGGATTCGGAGAATGACTTTGTCTTTGTTTAAAAAACCGAAGCGGCGTCGTCGTCTCTGCGGCCACAAGCTCGCAAATAGCAATACATGCCAAGCGCTGCTGATTATAAAATATATTTAGGCAATTTTTGTTCACTACATTGGCTATCAGCATGTTTCTCACTGTTACGAACGTCCGCCGAAACTCACGGCTTGCTCCATAAGGAGCACACTTCCTGAAAAAAAAAAAAGAAACCTGTCATTCAGGAATTTCTTTTTAGGAGTTTTCGGTCGCTAAACAACCGGTATACTCGTACTTCTGTTTACATGCGAGAACCCGCCTCACAGAGTAAACTCTCTTGATTTGCAGGAGCTCGATTTCGCCGATACGTTGAAGATGTCATCAAAGAGCACGGTCAGGAATTGGTGGTCTCGAGGCTCCTGGAGCAAGACTGGCTGGACCATTTGATTGTATGGAATAAAGCCAATCCCAGTCTGTAAATGCTGACTCCTACTTGAGGTGGTGCATCCACGTGATGACGTCACGGAGGGCCCATCAGTGACATTGACGCGAACAGCGCTTGCCCCACGCCGTGCAAAAGGCAAAAAAAAAAAAAAAAAATTGCCCGCCAATCCACCCTGTGAAGGTGGTTGGAAAGCGAAGCTTTTTACGCCACCCTCACGGTGACGCCGAGAGCTGCTGGGTTTTGCCTACGACGCTGTTGAGCGAGACGATTTTGTTCTTTCTGCCGAGCCTTATATTCACGCTCTTCTTCTGCCGTCTTTACTTTCCGTGGTCTACCCATAGTGGGGTAGTCTAGAAATGAACCGAAGCAGTTACTAGGCTGGAAGGGTTTCGAATGACGTCAACCCTCTTTCAAGCAGCTGCATAAGCTTTGCAACAGCTGCAATCTAATCTTACGAACCGCGCCGAGCCTGTTTCCGTTGTTTGCCCGCAGCGCTTATCATCCATCATGTTGGCTCATCACTTTGAAGCTTGTTTTGAAGCTCGCTAGAAGACGCTGCCTGCCTCAAGCTCGTCTCTCGCGGGTAAGGGCGCGTTCTCCTTCTTTGCGAGCTGGTCGAGCGTTCATCGAAGACCGTTTCCATAGGCAACGCGCGCCTTTCGCTCTCTCTCTCTCTCTCACACAAGACAGCAGATGGAAGAGTGAGAGAGGTAGCGCGCCGGGAGGCACGCGCCGAGCGCGAGCTACCTCGCGAGCGCGTGCGGTTCGTCGGGATCGTTTTTTGCTTACAACCACGGACACGACAAAACCCTTGGCTGGTAGAGGTACAAAGCTTCGCTTTAAAAAAAAAAATACCGCCCGCATCTTCCCACGGGGGGAACTCGAGTAAATGCGTCGCAAAGTGGTGGGGGTATCGCGTGAATGTTGCGTGATTGGGTATGGTTTGGGAACGCTTAATTGTTATTTCGTCTTTATTATTCTTATTTATCGAATTAAGGAGAAGCGAAGGCAAGGAGTGTAAAGTGCCTTTATTGATTGGTGCCGTCGTTGTATTGGACGGCACCAAGGTGGGCGCTTGCGTCCACGAGCAGCGTCCAATACAACGACGCTTCTCGCTCACGTACCTGGGGTCTTAAAGCTCGCTGCTCACGTTTCGCCGCTGCTTCTCGTGCACGAAGTTCGGAATCCGCAGCTCGGTGTTGCCGTTTCGCAGAAGCGACGCGCAGCCCGAGTGATGGATTGAAAATTCCGAACGCGCGCTCCGCCGCTTATATACACACCGCCCGCGTTCGAGGGAGAGGAGTACGGGGGAGAGGTCCGCACCCCCACTGCGCGTGCTCGGCTTGCTGAACGCCCGGTGGGCCGGCACGAGACGAGCCGCGCATGCGCAGTGGGGGTGGTGACGGCGCCGCCGACGCCGCAGCGTGACATCGTGCGACTAAGAAATGCTCCACATTAAAAAAAACCCTTCTGTCCGTCCGTTGTAGTAGCGCGTTACCTACTAGGAGGGCGCGTGGCCTCCCGGTGCGCGAGCTCTCTCACTCTTCCATCTGCTGTCTTGTGAGAGAGGCAGAGCGGAAGGCGCGCATTGACTATGGAATACCCGGGTTCGGTCCCGGCCACTCCGTGGTCCCGGCTGCGGCGGTCGCATTTTCGATGGAGGCGAAAATGCCAGAGGCCCGTGCACTGTGCGTTGTCAGTGCACGTTAAAGAACCCCAGGTGGTCTAAATTTCCGGAGCCCTCCACTACGGCCTTTCTCTCCTCTCTATCTCTTTCACTCCCTTTCCCCCTCCCCCATGGACGCTTAGCCGTGCTCCCTACATGGGCTGCAAAAATTAGCGTCCTCTCCTAACCGAACCACAATCATCATCATCAATCAAATCTCCGGAGCCCTCCACTACGGCCTTTCTTCTATCTCTTTCACTCCCTTTCCCCCACTTCCACGGACGATGGTGATGATGATTGTGGTTCGGTTAGGAAAGGACGCTAATTTCTGCAGCCCATGTAGGGAGCACGGCTAAGCGTCCGTGGGGATGGACGTTGGTCATAGTATAGGTATTCTGTAGGGGAACGGTGCCATGTGACGTCACGCTCACTGTGGCCAGCGCTTTACTTCGCTGCGCGGGATTTTCAAAAAGCGCTGGATTTGATAATTATTTTAGAATTAACTACACGATCGTCTTGGTAGTGCAAGCTGCCTACAAGTAAAATAAAGCACACACTTTCTTTTAAGGCCACTTGTTTTAGTTTGTAAAATGACCGGGCAATCCCTTTAAAACGTTGGTGCCTAGAGTCATTTAAACTTGCAGAGCGCGTGCAGGAGGAACCGACAACGACCACGTTTGCTGTGCAACTGCCTTTATTTGCTCGATGCGCGAACCGCGGGGAAGCCATGAGAGAGGGAAAGTCACCAAGCGTGTTTACACAAAGGAGCTACAGGAGCCACGCGGTTCCGTTTTTTCTTCTGAGCGCTTCTTCTGAGCGCGTTCGGCGGTAGCAGGTGCCACTACAAACTCAGTCATATAAATTCTGAACAGTTTATGTTGGCAACATTTTTCCAAAGGCGTGAGTACATCGTCACGAAAGAGCATCATCGCGTAACGTGCCCTCTTTACAAGACATATTTCTCTGCAAAGAGGCAGAGAAATATGTACAGTCAGCCATTAACGCCGGGGTACAAAGGCACAAGTACAAGTAGAGGCGTGCGCGTTTAAACAAATGAAAATCAAACGATATAGTCAAGGAACTTGCCAAGAACAGCTACCCAAGAACCTCTATTCCGAAAGCACTTCAATTCCAAAAGCACGGCAACGATTGCCGAGAAATTCAGCGTCCGGCTCCAGAATCAACACAACAGAAACATCACACTCTCCCATATGTCCAAGGCGTTAGCGAAACCACCGCCCGTATTCTCAGAAAAGAAGGCACCCGAGTGAATCACAAGACTACGAACACATGCTCTCTATACATATTGCCTAGGACCGTCCGCTGAGGGAGAGAGCCCAAGAAAGTGTATACAAATATATTTGCGATGAATGCGATACTAGCTACATCAGCGAAACGAAAAACCTCAAAGAATGACTGCACAGGCCATAAACGTGGTTCCATAACGTGGTTTCGCACTTGATCCTAGCTTGCAGGCAATTTTTAGACTGTTTATAGGAAACATGCTCTTAGACTCTGGTTTCTACAAATGAGAATGAAGATTCGCTTACACTTCCCCATTTCAAATGTTCAGTTGTGATTTCAAAGACACAAAAAAAAAAAACATTTTTCTCTGAGCAGTGCAGGTCGTCTATACCAATTTCCTTGACAAAGTGAGCATTATTGGATTATCAGTTTACAGATTATCCTACATCCAGATTATGCCATTTTGAATGGTCCTCTTAGCCATATAATCGAGGGCTGCACTGTACTCCTTTTCCAATTAGCTTCCTGTGCTATACTTTATTCACCATTAAGTGGCAGGCATTCAAATGCGCTAGGCACCATGCCACTTTGTTTTGGTTACCTCCTTACATGGAAAATCGGTTCATTAATAAAACTAAGAAGTGAAGGTCATTTATGAGGAGAGAAGGTGATAGGTAAAAATGAAACCATGCGTACCAGGCCACTAGAAACTCCATAGCGGGGGTAGTGTAACTAGCCAATCAGGGTGATCGCTTGCATTGTTTTAGAGAGCATCCGGATTGGGCGGTAGGAATATATTGCCATTATTTCAATGAGCGGGGAAAGCAGGGCCATGGAAAAGAAGGTGTTCGATGTTTGCGACACAAAGGTAGTGGCAAGAGGTGCATATGGGGCATCGTGTGTTGATACCCCTCTTCAGTCAGCAACAATCTGCCATTTATAGATTACGTCTGGGGGTACTGATAATTTCTGCCAGCACTTTGTTTAAAAATATTTCTTGGGATCGGCTGACGTAAAAGTTTTCATAGCCCCTTTGAGTATGTCTGAAAAGGAGTCTACTGTACTGCACAGGGACATTACTTAAAGCTCTACATGGTCGAGGTTAGGTAGCATGCCAAAGCTCAAGAAAATTTTGTGCCATAACGCACCCATTCTGAATTAATTAAATGAAGCTCCACAGAGAGCCAATCGCTTTCCAGAATGTTTGAATAAAGCCTGCCATACAGTACAGAATATATAATGTCCACTCATCCCCTGTGTGCCCACCTTCAAGGTTTTCCACAAGACTACCTGGATGTTCGGACAAAAATGAATTCTTGTGAGAACTGCCCAGAGGCTGCAGATGTAACAACTTACTGCACACACTGTATAGCACATAATGAAGATTATGCCACACTGAAGGTCATCCTGAAGTTATGGACAATGAAAGGACCTTGAATATCTTATTTAGAAGAAAGTTTATTGGAAATTGTAATAATAAAATACAATCACAGTCCTTATTTACAAATGCATAAAACAACTGTAATCTACACAAGCAATGAAATATAGGTGGTAGAAAATTCCATCTCTCCATATCACATCCTTCATCGCAACCTAATTGCACCACATTTAGTATGGTTACACCGCTGTACTACCATGCACGAGCTTAGACGAAAGCCTCCTAGTTGCTGCAAGTATCAGTCCTATTGTCCTACAGAATACAATGCACAAGTTATGTCCTGAGACCACCTCAGCAAGTGACAAACTTGCAATCAGCTCTGCACTGAAGCACACTTGGAACCACAAGGATCACTGTCAGGGATGACAAGTGATGTGATAGAAGAGAGAGAGAAGAAATGTGGCCGATTCCTCTGTCAGAGTAATTGGTATAGCACAAAAGTGATATGCGTCTTCACAGAAGCAGTTGAATGTTTATTGTACATCAAGGTGAACTTGCCTATTGCTATCGGTGTTTTGCTGGTACGGCACCGTCTGAAGTGGATGAACCCATGTTCATGCATCGCCTCCATAAGATCTATGACCGTGACCAACCCGTTTTGGTAAATGAAGCAGTTTACCTAATAACAGTAGATAGTAAATGACGCATGACATAGGCATGTTTACTGACCCGTCAACGTCTTTGACATACGAGGGTGCCTAATGCAGCAGTTTTCTTGCTGCCATCACACTTAATAAGTAGTCGGTGGGGAAACGTCACCCACAACGAATGGTGGCCAGTGCTCTACCGCAGTGCTATCGGCGCACATGCTCAAAGCTGCATGAACGCGGCTTAAATTCTTTCTTATCCGGTCACTATTCCTCGATGTGCTTGTCTGGCTCTGCATATGCATCGAGGTGCACTTTGGAACAAGCCTGGAACAGTGCCGCCTTCCAGGAAAGACCCACACTCGTTCCAAGGTTCGCCTCGATGCACTCACAGAGCCGGACGAGTGCATCGAAGAAGTGCGACAGAAGCGAGATAAGAATATAAAGTGCGTTTGCAGAGCTACGAGCATGAACACGGACAGCTCAGTGGTAGAACGCTAGTCACCTTTGGTCATGGAACAGGGTGCTGTGTGTTCGATTCCCAGCATATCAGAAGAAATTTGCCTTGCATGTTTTCATTTTTCTTAAATGTATGTTTTACTGCAACACTTCCAATATGGAAATGACTTGGTGGGGTCACGGTGGACCCTGGCATAAAACACTTTCATGTTAAAACATTCAGAATGCAAAGAGGAGGAAGGAGAAGATGAAAAAGAAATTGAAAGGAGTGCGTGATGGCGCCATGTTGAAGAGTGGGCATGCACATGGAAGGATGGTGAGCTGAGCTCTAGACACAATGGCTGAAGAATGCTCATCTGGGTTCTGCCACAATGCTGTGTCATTCGAGCAGTCATGCCCAAGTGCCAGCCTCAGCAAGCTGCTACCACCCGTTCCAGACTTCCACCTGTCCTAGATCTATGTGCAGGACGTGTCAGTGTCTATGCACCAACTCCATGCACGTCCCGGATCTGCGTGCGTCAGCGTCTATGCACCTAACCTCAATAAAGCATCACTGCGCACTCCTTTTGATTCTTTTTCGTCTGTATTTGTTCTTGTTCACGTTCTAAATGTTGCTGTTCTCTTTCTCTCTTTTATTTCCTCACCTGTCATCAACCCTGACAACCACAAAATGGGGAGACTCTCTCACACTAGAACTTCCCCAAAAAATCTCCAGAGAGGTTTCAGTAGAGGCCTTGAAGCCACATAGCCTAGTAGCAATTGCACGAATGTGCACTGGCCAGAAACTTTTGATGAGCATTGCATTTAACTGCGGTTGTCCGAGCATAAACACTAAAAGCAATTAAAATGTTGCATGTCAGAGCAGGGCGAGTACTACACCCTTTGTACAGGATGACCACAGTCACTATGGTGAGTCTAGATTCTCCTTGTAATCCATGACAAACTTCATGGGAGGCCAACATGCCATCTCAGCCAGTACTTCTGTAGGTAGAAAGAAGAAATACCATCTTGTAGGAACCACAAGTAACATATAGAGGCTGCGAACAGGTTAGCCTAGTCCATTACAGTGAAAAACATAAGAAAAGGCTCCTTACATGCTGCCTCTGAAGGTGTACTGGAATGCACTCTTCAATATTAACCTAATTCTCACTTACATTCAATAAAGTAGGGGCGGGAGCACAAAATAAAATAAGCCGAGGCCCGGAGCATCACAAATGGGCTAATATAACTGCTTTTCTATATTTTGATTTCACTTCCAAGATTACATAACAGTGTATTGTGAACTCATGACTCCAAGATCTAGTCACGTGATGGCAATGCAGAGCGACGTTTCAATGCTCACCATGCTTGCTTGGTCACCTGCTGCACTGCTACATCAGTTGTAGCACTCTTTATGAGAAACACCAAAGGAGGAGAGAGAGCGCGCCAGAGGGAGTGTCAAATGTCTGTGTCTCGGGCTCCGTAAGTGGCAATCTGTTTTATCTTGGTGTGTGTCACAAAAATTGTGCATTCATGTTGCAATGCGCAATTTTAATGACGAGCAATGAGTTGAGAAAGAACTGCAGTGCAATTTCCACATGGACTAGTTGTGGAGTCGTCACAGGTTTGCTACAAAACAGTGACATGATGGTCTGGTAAGAAACTGCTGCCATCACTCGAAGTGTCCATAAGACCACACAATTCAATTTTATGACCAACTGATAAGTCTTCTTGCCTTGACTAATAGTCCACACCACAAAGTCAAATGAGCAGCAGCACTAGCTTGCACTCTAACTCATCGCTTATACATAATGGCTGAAGAAGCAGTGCCAGCATACTTTAACTTTCTGCACTTAATTATTACATGTGCACATATGTGTGTGTGGACTGTGCATTTCACTGTCCTCCTGTAATTAATATAGTGCAGAAAACTAAAGGGTGCCATACCAACTAGCCCCTGTCAAATCCTTACTAAGTGCCAGTGTCATCAGCCTCTCGCAATACTACTGCACTTAAAAATGCAGTGCTTCATTTTACTGAAACAGTGTGTTTTCAGTCAGCAGCAGATCACAGTAAAGACAGACCCACACATGCATAGGGGATATCCGATATGTGTGCCCATATGTACAGTAGAACCTCGTTCATACGTCTTTGAAAAATAATGCAAAACTGAACGTATTATCCGGGAAGACGTACGATCCAAACACACGAAAAAATCACGCAGTTTCGCAGGAAAAACATGCCTTGATATAAATATTAAGGTAATTTACAGTTTCACGTAATTCGGGCAATAAAACGTTACGAAACAATAAACGTCCGCTTATATTACCTCTGACGCGTGTTGGAATGCGCCCGAAGGCACGGCAGTGACCGCGAGCGCTAGCCGTCTGCGCTGACAGCGTCGAGAACGGAACACATGCATGTTGTCCCTTGCTTCATTGTTTAAACTACTCCGCATCTTCAGGCAAATTAACGTAACAAAAAAGTCACAGTTTCGCCGCAAGGGCAAAGCAATGAATGCGATAGCAACACAGGGGACCGCAATGCGAAGAGCGTGGAAGCAGCTTGAAATTTCCAGCGCGTCCCTTGAGCTCAAAGGAGGCCGCTCAATGAACAAACAGAAGATGAGCGCGAACTATGAAGCGAAGCACGTACAAAACGAACGCACGAAGTTGCACGAATAAGCTGTCACAATGAATACTCTCAGTTTGAACAGCGTTCCTGTTGCAAAGGCGGCCGTTGCGCTCCTCGCGCCATCTTGCTGGTAACGAAGAAACGCTTATAAGCGCCTGCCGTCTCCGAGTCCTGCCAGCGGTAAAGGGTGTGTATATAAGGCTTGCCGTTAGCTCCCTGAAGGATCTGCTCTTTGTGGCGTAGTGGTTACCGCCACGCGCTGCGGAGCGAGAGGTTCCTGGTTCGATTCCGTGCTTCAGAAGCATTTATCTCAATTATTTTTCTTTGGGATTTATATATATATATATACATACTATACATATACTGTTCATGACGGCGGCGACGGGGACGGCAAAAACCAGCCGACACTGTCCATATAATTGCTATCGCAATAAAAGCGCGCGTTCACAACGTCATTTTCTCGGCCTGCCCAAACCGCGCGCGCAGCCATCAATACACGGCATGGACGCACGGGCCACGTTGTTCCCAATGGCGCGCACTCTGGTACATAAGTCGTGCGCACCAAGAGCACTAGCCTTGCATCAACAGGTCACATGAACGGGCACATCACGTGTGTCGCACGGCCCAAGCCAAGGTCGCTGGGCAAGCGCATCGCGTGCATGTTGACCGTCAGAGCTAGCAGCTTATAATCTCTAGACGCTACGAAACGTACAGCAGTCTTTCTTTTTTCTCTCTCTCTCTCTCTCTCCCCCCCGCCCCCCCTCTTTTTTTAACCTGGGCTTCCTCAACGCCACCACCACGACCTTACCAGCTGACAAATGAACGTGCGATCTATCGGCGGTTCCCGGCTGTTCAAGTAGTGCGTGAGTGCAGCACGCGCCGACCGCAACCTGCGCTTTTGCTCGACGACAAAACCGGCCGAATTCGGCACGCGCAACGTACGCTTGCCAGCGCGAGGTTACGCTTGTCACGCAACTACTCAGTACAGGATTACATGACGCAATGCGTTGACGACTTGTTCGGTTTGACGCGATGGGAGCACTTGTGTGCTCTTATCATTGGCGATATAACCTTCCGATAGATTGCATCCGCTCGCCCTCTGTAAAAAGCACAGCAGGATGCGCTCCGTATTCCCTACGCGTTATCGGCTTTCGAACTTGCTTATTTTTGTTTGTAAGTAACGACCGTCGTCTCGCGTATAGGTAACTTGCGATCGGAAATGCTGCCAGGTTCAACGATGTTTTCGAAGCAGTATTAGGAGAATTCCTCTGGCAGTGCTTGAGCACTAGCTATCTAAATGTGCCATACATTTTTATTTCCGCTTTTTCGGCGTGGTCATCGAAGGTGAGGTGAGCGGAAACGGGCAGTCAGAACTTTCAGCTTTCAAACATTATCAAGATGGCGGCCCTCCGTGGGGGAAAAGACGAGAGATGACCCACATAAAGACCGTTTGCGCTTGCGATTGCGCTTGCGCTCGCGAATCGGTCCTACTGAAAGAAATGGAGGCGTGTCTCGGTTATCGGCCATTAAACGTGCGCTCTACGTACGCTTCCAACAGCTACACCACGCGTGCTTTAAAACTGCCTTGATCTTGAGTGTCAGCGGCGATACCGATGAACACGGTGTGTTACGTCTAGCTAGGTGATAGGCTAGTATCGGAAGAGAGCACTCCGGCGTTTTCTTGTGACACAGTCGGGCGAGTACTGCGGTGTAGCCATCGCTGTGGGCAGCTACTGCTCTCGATTGAGCGAGCTTGCCGACTTCCCGGTTGCTCGCGGACTCTAGACGCCAGAAAACGTATCATCCGATCGTAGTTGGACGATAAATCGAACGTTGGTGCCGAATAATCGTATTTTCCGGGAACGTATTAACCGAAAGAAAAGAAGCGTAACTCTACGAGAAAAGTTCGTGTTCTCGCGATCGCGAACGTTGGAACCGGGAAATCTAATCAACTGGGAACGTATCAGCGAGGTTCTACTGTATATATGCTGCTTTGCATTCCCAAACTTGTAATCGGTTTCAAAATGTTCTGCAACTGCCATTGATCATCGCACCCTATCAGATGGTCATGCCAGAGAGCCAGAATATTCTCTGCACTTTGGTTTAAAAAAAAATGTCCTAGCTGTATGGAGGTACTTCAAGGAACATTTACTGAGCCACTGCATTTAATTTTCTGGTAGTGGCAGCGCACATCAGGGGACACAAATTTGTACACAGTGGTCAGTGCATACTGCAGTTCAGTGCATAACCAAAGATATGGAAATCAAGAGCATCTTCAAGAAGCACGCTGGCTGTGACACAAGCCATAACATACGTACCATCTTTGGCACTATCTGGAGAACTTTCCCGCACAGTCTTCTGGTTTTGTTCCTTTAACGGACTTCTCGGATCCGCATCTCCAGTATGTGAGCTAAAAAAAAGTCCACACAATGTTTCATAGTTATGTGCACTTGCTGTCAGACTAAATCATTGATGATTTCATTGCTGTCAGACTTAATCATTGGCTCAGGACTTTAAGGTAGCCACTGTCACAAGCACCCTCTGTTAGCAGAAAGCCCAGCAACGCACACCACGCCCACGAATTATATATTCCGATTTAATACACACACTTTACTGAACCAGTGAGATATTTTGAAAGCGCGCTTGCCTCACAGACGGAGGGCCTGGTTTTGATTCCCAACCTGACTAAAATTTCTTTTCAGACCGATGAGTTCACTTTGTCTATAAGAGCTATCCTGTTAAGTTTGGCCCAAATTTTAAGCCTTATTTAAACTGCTTTTATTCACTGCATCGGTTGCCACGGACATTTTCGTTGTCACGGTCAATGCCACTTTTCTGCGACATAAACATTTTAATACCATCATGTTAAAACAGCTGAAACCTGCATGAAGAAGCATCCTAGAACCATCGGCATAGTTTACCTAATTCCATTATAGAGCAAAGGCCTCTCAAAGCAATCTCCATGTCAACATTGAACTCTTGTGCCTGCAGAACTTCCCCAATATCATTAGGCCAACTAGCTCTTAGCATTTCTCGACTGCAGTTTCATTTCTTTGGTACCACGTCTGTAGCTAACGAAGCACTGGTTACCTGCACAATACATTACACTGCCTGCTCAACTATAATGCTTTAATAAATGGTTATTTCTGTATGTTATAAGCACTGAAATTCAAGGTGGAGCTAAGGGGCATGCAGCGTAACCACAAGCAAAAAAAGCTAGCAAGATAACGAAACATTACTTAGCAAAACAACTTTTGCAATCAAGTCTCTTTACACATATGCAAAAGCATTTAGAGATGCAGCAAATGTATTAACATAAGCAAGAAATTGCAAACTGGACTGTCTACGCACAGTGTACGTGACATTTTTCGCAATGTACACAGATGAAACAAGAGTGAGCTTAAACACCAAATAATAGGCTGAGTCTTTCCATGCTTTGTATATGATTGGACACATGACTAGGATACTCTGCTACTCACAATTGCTCTCTAATGCATGCCGCTCTCTTCACGCGTGCTACATATAAGTTTTTCATGGGCAATTAAACCACTACCTTCGTTCAGCCCACGCCTGATGCCTTCTTTGTGCAGATGCCAGCCGCTGGGTGTGCGAGGAGAGGGAGGCCTTTAGTTGTGCCCTCTGGACCTCCTCTGCAAGGGCCCTTTCTTTGAGAGACTGGCCAAAGTAGATGAGCCGCGCCCCCTCCCGTGAAATTGGGGTCATTGCCTTGAGTCGCCGAGCGAAAGATGTGGGGGACTCGGCAGCCAGTGCCACAGCCTCAGGTTGCTGTGGAGCCTCGGATTCTGTTGAGGTTGCTGGTGTCGCAGGGGGGTTTTCATGGGAAGCCCGTACTGTAGATTTAAAGATGAATATGCATTCATTATGTTTAGTTCTAACATCATGTTCAAACCTGTTGAGTGTGTCGATACGTAGGCGTATAACTTGCTTGTTGTGTCAAAACCATGGAAATAACACCATTCTACACTACTTTGCTTTGCGTCATGTGTTTTTGTGCCTTTACAGCATAAGCTCCTTCAACAGATGTGCTTGCAACACACGTATCATACAACGTACCGAATTGCAATGGTATGTTGAACTACCTACCTGCTCAATTTATTGAGCTACTTTTCTGAAGGATTCTGATACAACATATATTCGGATATAATGGACTAATTTATAAGGCCAGCAAGTTGATCAGCATTCCCTTACAGTGTACTTCTGTACTGGAGACCCCCATCCCAAATTCAACAATATTTAACTTCAAGCATCCCATGGCATACTTTTGGGCCAGGGCAGCACCAGCAGGATCAACACAGCAAAATACAATGGCAACACATGATTTCAACAGCCTTGCAATGATTGAGACATGCATAATGTCGGAACTGTTTACTGTATAGCACAACCAAAGCTGACAGGCATCTTTAAGAAAAGTTGAGAGGAGTAAGTCTGTTCTGTGACCATGTCTGCTACTTATAGATTACTGCATTTGTGATGGACCCATTTAGCATTTGCATAAAGGTCTTGCAACAGTATTTGGATTCCACACAGTTCTTTCACTACAGACCTGTATCTTCTTCACTAACAAGATCTGTTGTAGTGAGGTCACACTGTACTGCCATTTCCTCATCAATTCTTTTACTAATCTCTAATTGATTCATCTATTTTGGAATCTGTTACATCATATTTTTCCCATATGTACTTTTCATGGTGTTTACTGTGTGATGTGTATGGCACTACAATGCATGCTGTAGTTAGTTTCTGGGGCTACCCACAACTGTTTTGTTTTCTGCTTCCCCCGACCACAACCTCTTCTCCAATTGCACTCGTAGAAACCCCCTCGGCTTTTACAGTACTTTAACAAAAAACTAGCAAAATTAGACTGCTGCATGATCTCAGGTTGTGACAAAGACCTCGCTTGTGCATTTCAAAATGCTGCAAGATGGCATCAAAATCAAACATTCTCTGTGATTAAGTTTAAAAATGCGCTTCCTTATATAATAAAGGTTTTCAATTTGTTCACATATATAGAGGAGTCTCATTTATTCTGACATTTAATAGCAATATATTTTTCTTCATGTTTGTAACATACAAGTCAGCAAACAAACTGTGGAACCACGTGCCTAAACCATGCTACATTTAGGAGGCACACTGGAGTGGGGCTTAGAACTGGTTTTGATCCCCTGGAGTTCTTTGCCGTGCACATAAACTTAAAGAGACACTAAAATCAAACAACTCTTCAAGCTAGAATGATGGGTGAGTGCTTGAGAACGTCTGAAATGTCCATATTATCTACACCACTGCTCTGTACACTGAGAAATTTAGGTAAATGCACAACAAACTCTGTGCTACCTGCGGATATTCTGCAAACTTGGCACGGTGACATACTCTAGGAGGCAGTACGCAGCAGGGAAGTAGAAACACGTTTCTCCATGACTGCTGACAATGGAGTCCTTCTTGAATAGCTAGAGTAGAGTGCCTTGCCCGGCAAGGAAGGTCATCTATGCAACCTAACAACAGTTCAACCCTCCTTCTCTCCTGCCTGCTCCTGCCTTTCGCACAGCTGGGTGGGCTGTCAGCCAGTAGAGAAAGAAAACGGCAAATTTTTATCAACAGATCTCCTTAGGCAGAAGGTTTGAGTAGTTCTAATGTGCCAACTGCTTAAATAAATTTTCGCACGAACTAGCAGTTCTCTTGGCACAAAGCAAGTAATGTGATGTTTCCTGAATGACATTTCTTCGGTGCATGTCGACTGAATATTTGCCTATAGTGTCGCTTTAAGCACACAGGTGTTCTTTTCATTTCACCTCCATGGAAACAACCACCATGCCTGAAAATTGGAATGCAAATTCACAAGCAGCAATGCAGTGTGGCTGCGTTGCTGCTATGCTAAGAGAATGTGGGTACAGCTTTGCACACCTGCAGCAATTCAGGCGTGCATTGCTGAACCTACATTGTTACCGCAAGTCCGCAAAAACAACAAAACAGGAGAGTGATTATGTCCCTAGGCAGTATATGTTTCTCGGTAGGTTAAAAAAAAATGTCGCATACCCCTGGTGTCCACATCCTTGTTCTTTAGCTCTCGGATTGCAGCCTTAAGTTGTATCTCCCGCTTTTTGGCAGCTTTCTCCTGAAGCTTGTGCTGCGACTCCAATTCTTGCAGTGCTTTTTTGTACTTCTCCACTCTGCATGAAACCGTAACCATTGTCGAATTACCACCAATGTCCAGTGGTGCATGTAAACAACAGGGAGCTCACTGGGGGGCCACAGTTAAAGGGGTTGTGAAATGTTGCCTGAAAATTTTGCCTGATGTGTATATTCGGAATCCTGGACCTCCAATCTACAATATATATTGTTTTGTAGTGCCAATTGTGTTGATTTAAAGCAATAAAAACACTCTTTCAGTTTCCCTGCACAGGTTGCCCCCAACTGTGCAGCTGACGTCATCTTAGTCGCCACCATGGCCTCCGAGATTGGTGCATCCTCAGAGGCCATGAAAAAAAGAATGCACCAGTATTGCTTCTGTACGGCGGCACCAGTCAGGGCCCCACTATTTTCTAACGTTAGAGTAAACAAAAGTTAATATGTTTACGCTTTTGAATTTCTTCTGATTATGTCACTGAATAGCGCCTATGCAGGCCTGTGGTGCCACACGGTCATTCCAACAGTGCAAGAATGCTAGGGCTTCAAATGGAAGTTATATGTACATAGAATATTGTGCCAAAATATTTCATAATTGACAGTTGAATGGTAGTAAAAATTACTACAGGGCAGCCCTATAATCTTTACACGCAACTATTAATAAAAAGTAGTTATGCAATTTTTTACTGTAAGCAAGATCCCCCTTTCACTGAAGTGGAAAGATCTGTAAAAAGAAAAAGAAGCCCTGCAGATATATATAAAGGAATGAAATGAATTTTTAGAAAGAAGACCAGTTTCAGTTTATATAGGGTACTCCTATTTAGAAAGCTGTAGTATACAACAGTCGCTCTCAAAAGAAATCAAGTTTTTCTGAATGCACAATGGGAACAAAGTCTTTCTTCAACACATTTGGTAAGTGCAGTGATGTCATCAAGTGGCAAACTGACGAATCACATTCATTTTGCTAAGCACACTTCTAAATTTCTTCTATGGTATGCATCATACCTGCTAGATTACAAGAGGAACAACAATTTTACGTATACGGTCTGTGAGGGTTGTCATCAACAGCTGGTAAATTCAATAGCCTTGATGCACAAAATAAGTTTATGAGGACAGTGCAGAATGCAAATGCCCTTTCAGAAAGTTTTCAAGAAGTTCATGAAACGTACTGATGGTCCTTGTAGTTCATTCCTTGAGTGGTCCAGATATCTGCTTGGACAGCAACAGACTCTTTCCCCTGAGTGACCTTGAAAGGTAATAAAAAAAGAAAAAGAAGAAAAGAGAAAATTCTGTGAAATCGTTAAATCACGTGCGTGAGACACCGACAGTACCAAGAAAGTTAGCCTTGTTCTGCATAACTGGTAACACCATAAAGTAGAAACTAAGAAATACATCCAATATATCTTGATGAAACAAAAGAGGAAAACGATCAAGTAAGCAGAATAAATGTACAGTAAAAGCTTGTCAATACAGATTTCTAGGGACCGGAAGAAAATGTCTAAATTAACTGAATATCCAAATTACTGAATGGTCAAAATCAGGCCCGTAGGCAGGAATTTTTTTCAGGAGGGGCCCACTTGCTGAAAGCCTTGACTATTTAAGAAAAACATCTATTTTCATTATTTGTTTTCGGTAAAATCACAGTATGTACAATAAGTCACTTACGTGACTTTTTAAATGCAGCATTATTAATAGGGTTAAATTTTATGATATTAGCACTACACAAGGTTGTCAACACTAGTCACCAACCAAAATTTCAGGAGGGGCCCGGGCCCTTAGGGCACCGCCCCTTGCTATGGGCCTGGTCAAAATAAAAAAATAAACGCATGTAGCATGCTGCAGCAGATTCAGATCGGGAGTACATAGTTCTGAAAGCACGTGGCACACGCAAAAAAGTTCTGCTGCGACAGTTCCTGCAGAACAAACTATAGCTGCACCATTCACGAGACCACAGATTGCGTCCGCGCACTGCACGAAAACAAAACTATTTGCCCTGACTGCAGCGGATGAATGCAGTGGATGGCCTTCATCCGCGATCCATGGTGATCCATGATGAGAGTAGACGTTCTTTTTCACTTTCAAGCCTTGCCAGCAGCCCTAAACTGCAGTCAAATCTGTTCAAAATAACGAGCGTCCAATCTCATAGAGTGACCCATATTTTCGACGGGACCAGAGAATAAGTCTGAGTTAACAAATTTTCTGAATTAACGAGAGTGAAATTAACGCTCTTTTACTCTACTTCATTTAGGCAAGTGATTGAAGGAGATGAAACCACACTGTAAAAAGTGTAACTGAAGAAAAAACAAGCGAGGAAAATTAACTTGGAGAGGCAGGACAGATCTTTATACCAATGTCTAGAATGGCTGAATAGCACAAATTATTAAACCAAGAAAAGTGCAGCACAAATTATCTGGTGTCAATTATTGCCAAAACGATGAGCTCAATGGTGACTCTGTGACAATCCATTGGTATCATGGAAGTGAGTGAAGTGTCTCAGATAGGGTACATACAGGTTGAAGAGAAAAATTCCAATTTATTCAAGGACTTTTCAGAAACCTTTCAAGGCCTTTTCCAAGGTGCAGAGCAGCATCCAAATTAGCACTCTTCCAAACGGTTATGCATCACTTCACTGCGCCAAAGACGAACATTGTTTTCAACATATCCAGCCTCGGTAGACCATTTTTGTATTGTGTGGTGCTCGCAATTAGTCCAAGGTCACTCACAGTAGCAGGACCACTTTGAAATTTCATGCAAAAGTACTACAGAATTGTACTAAGAGTGAATAAGAAATGCTCATCACTCCCCTTCATATTAGTAGTGAATTTTTATAGGTGAACTTCTGCAGTGTTTACTGTAGTCACATTTTAACACTGAAAACAACCATGCAGACAAAACCACAGCGTTTTTGCATATGCTGCCGAACAAGGTACTACTAAATGCTAGTGATTTACATGCCATTGAGGATAAACCAGCAAGATGCCCACAAAAAGATACAGTTTAATCTCATTACAACAGACCTTGTAGTGAAGATTTTGGTCTGTTGTAAAAGGGAAGAACAGACTTAATTTACATAAACACCTGAATGAGTCTGTTATAACCGGAGTAAATTACAAGTCAAAGACATGGTCGAAGAAAGGATTTATTCCTCTCTAAATTTTCTGACAGAAGGTTGAGCTCTAGCTGTGCTGTCCAGTGGACAGTTTGGACACCTTGCACATCTCCATCATTACAATGCTGCTGACTTTGCATGCCACGATAGTACCCGATTGTGTTGATCCCATGGGTGCTGTCAAGCAATGTTTGAAGTTGGAAGCTATTGAATTTGGGATGTACGCGGTGCAGCTGTAAAGAAGCGCTGACCAGCTAGCTGGCCTTGTACTTTAGTCCTTTGTATCCAAACGTATGTTGTATCAGAATCCATTGTAAAAGAAGTTCAATCAATGGAAGAGACAGGAAGTTCAGCACAACATTGTTTGGTATGTAGTATCCATATGTCTGTTGTAATGAGGTTATACTGCATAAAGGCATTATTTGTGCTCCATAACAAACTTGCTTTAATATCTTTCGCTGCATCATAGGTCTGCAGTGCAGTGAACCATGTAGATACAGTGGAACCAACTTATAACATTAACATACTATGAAAATTACATTGTTGTAACAGGGTCCCAAGCAAAAAGCTAAATAAGGGGACCCCGGGTCTCTTGGTGGGTGTGTATGTGTTGGGGAGGAGGAATGGCTGAAATCCTCTTCCACACACTGTATGCTTCACAACATGACAATGGGCACAACAGTGGTCAAACATAACATTTTGAATGAACCATAAGCTGCATACCCTGTAGCAGTGCTATTATAATCCGCACCCTTTGCTTCAGTGGCCAAAGGGCGCTAAGGCCTTCCTCAGAAAACTACATGACCTCCTTGCCCAAGGCCAGCTGTGGAACCACAGTCTTTTGTTACTTTTTTTTCAGCGTAGGACTCATGTTTGCGAGGGTGGCAGAATGGAAGGAGAGAGATACCCTGGAGGAAAAGCCGCTTTCCCTTACATGAAAGTGGGGCAGCCTTTTGTAGGAAAGAACAGCAAGTATATGCAGGGGCCGCAGTTTTTCTTTTCAAATATATCCTATTCCACTACCTCTTGGCACCAACAGAGTACACCCAGTAGCCAGACTTCCTTCTTATAACCAATAATGAGGAATGGGGGTATTGGTGTAAGAGGATTAATTCACCATAGGAAACATACAAAGGTTGATGGTGCTGCAGAAGCAGCTCATCATTGTTATGACCAATATATTGTTAAAACCAATATTGTTATAGGTGGGTTCAATTGCGTAGTTTTATGCAGTTGAACAGTGAAGCATACTGCCAGTGCCTTACATCTCTAAAAATGAATTACCATTATATCAAACTATTTCGGGATCTCTTCCACATGCAACACACACAGGCTTGACTGTGTCATAGCTTCAGAAATTGAAAGTCTGCCAGGTTCATGCTGGTACAGTGCAGAAAGCTGGTCAGATAATTTAGAAATGCCTTTCATGAGGCATTGCTAAAAACATTCAAGGATTTTTAAGGGAATGTAATTCTAAATCTTTCAAGGCCTTGAAAACGAACCTTTAAGTTTCAATATTTTTTATGGCTCCAAGGACCTGTATATAACAATAACAATAATAATTTCTGGGGTTTTATGTCCCAAAAGCATAATACGGCTACGAGAGATGCCATAGTGGAGAGCTCCGGAAATTTTGACCGCAATGGGGTCTTTAACATGCACTAACATTGCACAGTACACGGGCCTCTAGCATTTCGCCTCCACGGAAATACAGCTGCCGAAGCCGGGATTCGATCCTCCAACCTTAGGGTCAGCATACAGGTGCCGTAGCCATTAGACCACAGCAGCAGGTCCAAGGACCTACATGGCCCCAGCTCAACACAAGCAGCATGACAGTGACCACGACACTACATTAGCACTGTGAAAATAAGCCAAGCATCTCAATGCAAATAGCGCAACAATGACTTCACCATATGCCAGCGCTGCGACAATTAACCAAACGTCTCAAAACACATGCATACACGTAAAATGTTCTGGAAAGAACATCAGCATTGTGCAAAACGAGTTTGTACACACATGCTTGCAAGCGGAGATTCACCTTTTCATTGCCGGGTTTTTTTGGCACCACTTCACATAACCTGCCGGGTTTTCAATTTCGACATGTTATGCCGAGATGCTTGCATCTCAGCAGTGCGAAAAGACACTGACTGATATAGAAACATGCACTTCACGTTAAGTAAAAAATTTTACAACATGTGTATACGGTTGTTTTTCTTGTGGTCATCACCACGTTGCCTCGTAGGCAACACTGTCTCTAATCTGGCACATCACTTCCTTGGGCGAATGCCAACATTTGTATGGCTGGTATACGGGCGGCTGCAGTTTTGGTCGTTTTTTTTTTTTTACCTCTGGCGCACTCAAGCTCCCATGAATTCAGCTCTGTATGTAGGATGTGAGCCAGACACGTGACCTAGACTACAGCGAAGTTGGTACGACAGCCAATTGTTCACAAATCATTCACATCCATGTTGGCAAGATGCTTGTTGTTTCAATCAGTTTCTCACAGCTTGTCATCGCTGCGTGTCAACATAATTTTTTTTCTATATTCATTTAATACTTCCTACAGAGCTATTGAAACTTCCTGTCTCAAGGCTGACCCTTGCAAAGCTTTGTTGTGAGCACAACAGTGGCGCTCCTATGCCCGATACTCGGAGGCAGCTTTTGCACATGCTCTACCAGCGGCAGTGGCACGACCGTGCAGGGCGGCAAGTGACGGGAGATATCCGGGAGATATCTGGGAGATATCGCCAGTGCCTGCCATTGCTTACTAACATGAAACAGGACTACAGGCTCACAGCAGAAACCATGCCATTGCAACAACTTTATGTTTAACTAGTGTATATACACACTGCAATTATGTCACTCTACATATCTGTAGAGGAGTGGGCGGCATTGCACCAGACTTGATTGGACACCAGTCTGGCATTTATCATGCCTATTCAAGAAATGCTATATTGAAGAAATACAATGATGACAATGTATAATAATGTATCAGCTGACAGGACTAAATGTTGTAAGCACTGAAGTCCAAATATATCTGCAGTCTATGAATGACAAACGTGTTACCCCTCTACACTGAATACACAAAATACAAACAATATAAAGATAAACAGTAACAGCTGTTATGAGCAGTCCACCATGCAGTTTATGAGATGGGCATGAGCATCCTTTCGCATGCATGCCCCTTCACATGTTTATAGCATGCAATCATAACACCTCTTTAGGATCAAGTCAAATGCCACATGCTGCAGTGACTGCAACAGAAAAAGTTAAATAGGGTATCATCATAAATATTATTGAAATTAAGGAGTACAGAATGTACTGCACTGTAGTGTACAAACGACATTCTGTATTGCACAAACGACATAAAACAGCTGTTACATAAAGTTTCATGAAGAGGCAAAACATGTAACACCATTCACAGAATGCATGGCAAATTTAGAGCTTGCAAATGAGAATGCAACTCACACAATTATATGTGTTGCATCAAGACAATGGTAGTACTAACATACAGGAATGACACATCAGTATCTGCATGATGAGTTCTAATAGAACACACATGCTTTTTTGCCATTATTCTGGGCAAAGGTACTCACCATTTCACTGCGTTGGAGCCAGGGTTTTGTTACGAAGGCTGTAGTTCGCACTGCTGGAGAAGTGTAGTCTGCTGCCTTTTGGTGACCAGCTGACAATGACCAATGCTCCCCATATTCGTTGTATCTACGTTGACTGGCACTGAGGGCATTCATGTCACCGCAAGGATACCTGGAGTGATTAGGCCTGGCACTTTCACTTGCCGGGGTAGGTGTCGAAACCTCCGGTGGCTTGAAGCCACCAGGTCTACCTGCCAGTATGTTCTTGACGCAGAACGTCCTTCTCATCTTTCCGGTAACAGAAGTGTTCGATATTTTTGATGCTGAAGACTCCTGCGGTGTTAGAGACTCCTTCACTTGTGATAGAGAGCTTCTGGTCAGTGAAACAGGCCGCACCTCGTCACAAAGGCGCAGGCTGCAGCTGTGTGGAGTTGTGGTCACTGCGGCTGGAGGAGCCGAGCACTCATGCTGTGTGAAGTTATCACAAACAGAACGTGGCGATGTCTGCACAGCGCACTGTAGCATTTCACCTATAGAAGGTTCATGTTGCGTTGCACAGTCTTGCATAGATGGTATCACTTGCACGCCGCTATCTGTGAAGTCGCATTGTAAAAGGCATTGTGTTTGTGCTGCACACTCTTGTACAAGGACTGTGGCCTGTACCCAACAATCTACGGTATTACGTCCTGATGTTTCGCTTCCACTGTTTTCAGCAAGCAACTCGCATTGCACAGCACAATCTGTGGCCCATTTTCTGGTGAACTGAACATCCACTTGTGAAGCACAGCTGAGCATGTCTGCCACGGCGTGGACTCCAAAATCTGTCCTGTAGTCCTCAGCCAAGGATGTGTTCACTTGTGATGAACAATCCTCTGTATCTGGAATGGCTTGGACTCCAGAGCAAGCGCTGCTAGGTATCAACGTCTGGGTTCCAAGATCTGCCCTGTAGTCATCGGTCAAGCTTGTGTTAATTTGCGATTCACTGTCTTTTGTAATCACAGAGGTTTGAACACTACAGGATTGCACAAAAGCTCTTTCTACAGGTACCTGTCCAGCGGCACAAGCAGGTACACATGCAACCTCTTGCTTCATCAACTCCATGGCAGTGAATTCTCTCGCACAGGCCTCAGTCTGAACACCACACTCAACAAATTGTTCAAAGAACATGCAGCAGGAGACTGCTGCATCTGTGAGCTCTGGCCTGTCGGGCTGCTCTTCAAGTATGCTGAAGCTAGAACCAGTGGTCTGAACTTCTGCAGACTTCATGAGAGGCTTTTCTGAGTAACTAACATTCATTGTTGAGTGGTCTAGATGCTCAGCACCACTGAGCAGCTCAAATGTCAGTGGCTTTGGCATTTCACATATATCCTCAGAGTCAGTCTGGCACATTGCATCCACTGCAGATGTGTGGACCTGCTGTGACGTGCCACAGTCTTCGGTTTGAACAGACTGTGTTGCAACGTGCAAACATGCCTGTTGGCATGGCATGTCATCAGTTTGTGTGCTTCTAGCAAAGCATAAAGGCTTGCATGCATACACTGCTTTCAAACCATCAACAGGTGTGGCGTTCGTGCAAACAGCTGGAGAATTTTTCGGCGTCCACAGCACAGTTCTCGGTGTATGTAGTCCTGGTGCTTGTAGAGATTCTCTGCTTGGACAGATGTCTGGACTAGTGGCAGCTGAGCTGGCTTCGGAGCTGTCATGCTTGGCCAGTGCAGGGCTGGCAGCTATGGGGCTGAAGAAAGCAGCACTGCTTTCACGTTTAAGGTGTCGCCTAGATGCCAACAGCGTCTGAACGCAGCATTCGTTCAGACTAGAGAGTGGCGTACTTAATACCAGATCCACTTTTTCAGATGAAGTATGAGGTGGAGACGTATGCACAGATTCACATGGTAGATCCTGCACCGTACTTTCAGCTTGCTTCTCTGAAGATGTAGGCCGTCGAGATGTCTGCACAGATTGAGAAAAGCATTTTGCAATGATTAAAATCTGCCAGAAGATTTTGGTGGAAAGGTGTTAGAGACAGTTCATGGCGCCTGTTTTCACCAAGTCATTAAAAAATTGATGGAGGAGTTTGAAGGAAATGAATGTGATATCCTTTCTACAAGTCTAATGACCCCATATTGCTAGTCAAGGTTCCTCAGTTTTTCACTTCGAATGCAGTGTTGTTGTTTTGTGGGGTTTTACGTCCCAAAACCAGTTCTGATTATGAGAGACGCCAGTAGTGGAGGGCTCCGGAAATTTCGACCACCTGGGGTTCTTTAACGTGCACTGACATCACACAGCACACGGGCCTCAACATTTCGCCTCCATCGAAATGCAGCCGCTGCTGGCCGGGATTCGATCCCGCGACCCTCGGATCAGCAGCCGAGTACCTTAGCCACTAGACCACCATGGCAGGGCTCGAATGCAGTGTTGACCATTGTGTTACTGAGCTATCTGTTGGAATGTAATTGGTGGACTTTTGAGTGGTCTACAGCAGACCAAAACCAACGTTTAAATCCTATATAGTGCCTAACAGCACTATATATGCTAAATAGACACTTCATTCATAGCATTCATCCCCTGCCTTAGTTTACCCACAATATAGCAATTCTAACCAGTCCTCTCCTCCACCACGCAATGTTTTTTTCTGTCAATTAGCATTTTCTTATAGTCAGAGTTCCGTGCTCACTATGTGCGTCCAATTTCTGAAATAAGTAATCATGTCAATCGACATAGGCACCACAGTTTTGTACGGCATCTTCCATGACAAGGGGTCAGGCTTCATTGCTTCAACAGCCTCATAGTGGCTGAAATGTACTCAACCTCAGATCAAGCTTTTAGAAGACAAAAAACTGATTGCTAATTGGGAGTGCTATGGCTATAGGAGTTTTAAGTGTCTCGAATATGACAGACAAAGCTGGTCCAATGACGCTCGGAACTCTGGCACCCTTCAAACAAGGGGTCTCAAACACATGGCCCATGGGCCATGTGCGGCCTGCAGATTGTCGCTAGTGGCCCGACCCACACAACCCACACAGCTGCTTCTGTTTTATATATATTTCTCTCTAAATTTAAAGTTTCTTTATAAGCTTTCAGGGTTGCCAGTTATAACCAATTGTGGTTTGAACCACAACTGGGAACCATGATTCCATTGCTCATTCTCCTTCAAAAATGATTAACATAATAGATATGAAAAAAGTGTTCTTTGTAATGGAAGTGTTAGCTGATATTATGTTCAAACTCCCTACCACCCCCTAATTATTGACTGGCCAGCCTTTGCAGGAGCTAAATTTCGTGACTATGGCCTGCTAGCTGAAGTTATCTTGAGACCCCTGCTACGCACTATTTGGATGCCTGCTGTCCATGCCCAGCAGTCTACAAACAGCAAACGTGGCACCCAGCAACAATAATGCACATCCCCTCTTTTAGCCAAAGGCATACATGATCATATACAACTACATTTAATGTTTATATGTTGAAGTTGAAGTTTCTTTATTTACCACACGAAGTACAAAAAATTGCACACGAGATATGGTTGGGAAAATGGGAGAAAAGCTACCTACGTGCAGCTTGACTGACACCAGCTCCCAGTACCCTGCAGCGGACACTTTAGGAGAAGCAAGTCAAGCATTATGCAAACAGCATGTACAAGTCTGCTCGAAAGTAAGTGCTCAGCCATCAGGTGAGATTTATTTAAAACCTGAGGGACGCTAAACTGCATCATCTGAAAACCATAGTTTGTGCGCGACCTTGGCACATGCCAAAGTTTTGTGCGCCTCGAGGAGTGTAATGAAGCGTTGCACTGCAAGTATGAAAACATTCTCAGAGTGTGTGTGTGTTCTTACGCATTTCACATTTAAAGGCAAATAGTAGCTTCAATTCGTATGACTTTTCTAACTCTAAAACATTGAGTTTATTAAACAGCAGAGATGTAGATGTGCGCGCACCATCTGTCCTGCTTGGCAGTCGCTCGTAGAGCATTTTTCTGCATTGAAAGGCTTATACAGAGCGTTCTTAGGACAATTTCCCCCCTGCGAGATGACAATAACGCAACTTTAATTTGAACAAGGCAGTGTATACTGAACGGTTTTGATGGACTGGGAGAAAATGTGCACACATCCTCAGAAGGCCTAAAGCTTTTAAATGTTTAGTGCGCAGGTAGTAAGTGTGAAAGTCCCCCAATGCATAAATTTATAAAAATGACTCCCAGTGATTTAGCTACAGGAGATATTTCAATATCAGAGTGATTTACCTGTAAGACGTCACCAAGGTTACATGGCACCGATTTGGGACGGAATAAGACAGCTTTTGTTTTAGAAAAGTTGATTAATAGCGAATTTTTCACACACCACACAATTAGTTTATGCAGTACCTATATAATTTGCACATTCTACTATGTCATTAGCATCTGTTCCTACTACAGAGATACTAGTGTCGTCTGCATACATTATGAAATTAGCTGATGTTTCAATGTTTACAAGATCATTTATACAAATAACAAACAAAAGCGGCCCCAGAATACTGTCACGAGGAACACCATAATTAATTTCACAGGCCATTAATAATTCTCGGTCAATACAAACAGACTGATACTTTCTGGATAAGTAGCTACTTAATAAATAAGCTGAAATACCTTAAATTCCATAATAACCTAGCTCTATTAACATAGCATATGATTTATGTGACCAATCAAAAACACCAAATGTTAGCAGTTTATTTTCAGAGTTGTGCAAGATTAATTCTTTCTGGTGCAATAAAGCCATTCCCGTTAACAATCCAGGTCTAAAACTGTACCGAGATGAAGTAAATGTGAATGTTTATTGAGAAAAGTTAGGAGTCTTGTGTGAATTAACTTTTCTATGGGCTTTGAAAACAATAGTAGTGTTTGTATTGTGTCGCAGCCTTCCTGTTGCACGTCATTAAGTGTACATATGTGAGCAATGCTACTATAAAGCAGCAATAATTACCTCTATTTGTTAACCTTAACACTGAAATCCTGAAATATTAAATTTTATTGTTACTGAGTCTGGTGTCCACTCCCCGAGTCTCTGACCACAATTCCAGATATCTCAATATCTCTGCTTGTAAGATAGAGAAAATTTATTAGCCCGAACTTTATGAGCATGGTGCACAGTAATGGTCTCACCCAGATGGGGAAAACAATTCTCTCAACACTAAAACATGCCATTCATGGCGTAAGCAACCTTTGTGTGCAGTTTGGAGCTGCATGCAGCACAAGCATCTCTTTTGGTAAAGCATGCTTCTGTGCACTGTACCATGCTAGCAAAGGTCCTGTCAGAGACGACTTGTGATTTCACTCCATGAACAGAGCTAACAAGCAACACACAACATCTGGCAAACTTCGAGGTGCTTCTAGAATTGTTTGGGCATATTATTTGTGTGCAGATTCCCTATGAAATGATGAGGGTCGCTCACACTCTTTTTTTTACCAAACTGTGGCGACTCCAGACAGTGAAGTGCAAATATTGCCAGCCAAGCTAGACTAATTAAATCATCCTACATACATCTGTAAATTTCATTTACTGACCCCACCAGTGCAAGTGCCCCCACCACTTCTCCAGAGATATGACATTTGAATGAAAGAGACGTGACCATCTGATAACCAGGCAAACAAGTAATAAATGTCTGATATTCCTGTCATTGCTGTATGGCCAACACTTATGACTACAGATTCCTAACACAACAATGTGTGCTCTAGCATGTCTTTTTTGGGCACTAGCATCACCATCCACTGAGTACCCCCCCTGAGGGCGATAAATTCAGCCTTGGTGCTACAAGAACCACTGAACTTAAGGAGAATTTCATGCTATGAAATAATGCATTCAATGTGCTTGACAGAACGAGAGGATTTCCAGATCATCTAATTTTATTAATTAATTTTGCCGTCAGAGAATAATGATGCCCTGGAGTTTAAGGTACGGAGTCTTTTGCACTTGAACAAAGAACAGCACACAACGGTGCCAACGCTCCAAGGGGCAAATATTAGCACCTTCTAAACAGTCACTAGGCGCACTAGCAGCATTATGTAATGAATTGAATGCCTATCTGATACCATGTGGAATCAACAAAGTCTCACTCTCCCCCACCAGAAAAACAAGAGAGTAATGTTCATCCCTGCCAGAAACCGTAGCCCATGTTGCTACCAAGCCATATTTTATGAACCACAGCATATTCAATGGGGATGTTAAGAGCAGCCACAGGACGCTTCTAAGGGGAGTTCCATTGCACACACGTGGCCAGGTCCAAGCTGATGAAAGGGAGCCGCATTCCTTACGGTCGTGCATATCCTTGCAGTCATGCAGTGTTGGCTCATTAACAATGCAGTCATCTCTAGATCCCATTGTGACAAGAACAATGTATAAGAGGATACTTGCATCCCCTCTGAGGAAGGCTGGTTTTTCTTTTTTACAGCTATCCCACCACTGCCTTGAATACACACCCTCCACTGTTGTTCTTGGACTCTCTCCTCTCACAGAAACCACTGCTTGGGAGCGCACCAGTAAGGGATCTGAGCTGATGAAGTAGAAACAACTTACCGAGCACAACAACTGTTCCAGGGTGGTCAACTCTTTCAGCTCTTGGTGCTCTTTTCTCAATATGGCAAGCTCACTCTCCAGGAACGCAATTCTGCAAACAGAACATTGGCCTAACTTAAAGTGTTGAAGCTTGAGAACTACAGTGCAATGGGCGGTGCTCATGGCAGGTAGTCCGAAAATATTTCACAAAAACAACACAGAACGTTTTCCATGGTCCTCAGTGTTGATTGTCTGGTACGTGCCATTTCAGAGGCCAGCCTGGCCCCAGCTCCCCGCAGTGTTGAGGCAACAAGGAGGAGCAATATTAAAGAACGCTGAGAACAATGCTTGTGTAAGATAACACCAAGATAGCACTGAAGTTTCAAATAAACTTAAATCTATAAACTATCTTAAACAACTCATTGCCGAAGCAGATAAAACAAGTGCAGCAGCAGAGAATCAACAGGAAGCCTCACTTAGCCCATCCTTAGGCTGCTGATGGACAGCAACCTTTGTCAATTTATTTCAAGATGCTTGGATATGTTACCAATAGCAGTTACTACTGTGCTCGTTGAACACACTTTTCAAACTCTTTTTTTTCATGATATCGAGGACAAGCTGTGCACAGTGCTAAACAGTCTCATATTTGACCTGAGGCAAGCTAATGGGCATTGCAGATCCCTCCAAATCCTGTCAAAAGGAACACCTCAAGGCAATTCCTAACATGAAAGCAAGCCTAAAGGAATAAAAGACTGAAAGGCAATGGAAGGGCAAGAAGTGCGGTGGAGATCTGCACATGTCTGAGTGCTCCAAGTCATCGCACACTGTGAAGCACCCGAGTTAAAACCTTCACAGAATAAAATCCAAATGTTTCTGAAATGTAAATAGTAAGTGTATTTCTAACGAATCTTCAGCAAATAGCTTGCCTGTGCACTCACGATGCAAGAAGCGAACATGTCACACATACACACAATTTCAGTGAAAAATGTGTGGAGCACGTACGCTGAAAAATAAAAGGAGTGCAGCTGACACAGCATGTTTCTCAAAAACAACGACAAAGAAAACCAGCTAACCAATGCCATTGTTCTGCAAAGTACACAAGCATGTATGCATTCCGACCTTAACAAAGTGCAACAGTCGTGGCCAGCAATGGAGCTTGCACTCTTGAGGCTAGCAATATGACACTTAAGCCAATAATCTTACATGATGCGTGTAGCTAAATGTAGCTAAACTAAATGCCTCTGTAGATGTAGCTAAACTAAATGCCACTGATGGGTGTGGCTAAACTAAATGCCTCTGAGGGCTGCTGAAGGGCAGATGCTGCATAACACTCTACATGCATGCCTATACATAATGCAGGTAAATACGATACACAACTGATAAAAGCATGCGAAATGAGGCACCGACAAAGACTGCTAATAACCAGCATAGTAGCACCGATAAGCAGTGCTGCCATTAACTACCTGGTCATGTTCATAACATGGCACTGAAGTCTTAGTATACACCCTGTCATGCTTTTCATTGTCTAACACAACGCTTCTGGCATCACTTACCTTTCACTGCATGTGGCACTGCAGCAAGCCTGCAAAGAAAAAATAATTCAGATCTGGAAATGTACAAGTGCAATTCCCACCAAAATGTTCAGAACATACAAGCAGATGCTTGCTCACTGTTTGGCAGTGTGCAATTATTATACTTCTAATTGGTTCATTTCTGAGAAGGATTTTTTCACCCTAAAAAAAAAAAGCACCACTGTTGCCGTTGTTCAGCACACGAAGCTACATTACTTCCAAGGGATAATGCAAAAGCCATAAAGCTGAAGCAGCGCTGCCAATGGTGATGAGGATGGACTGCAACTTGCAAGAAAGACTGTTCACACTGGCGAGCAAGAATTTGCATGATACTATTCAGAAAGTCTTCACAGACAATACTAGTTAGGATAGTTAGGTCTATCACAAAGCACTGCTCATAATTTTCCCTCATATTCCTACAAAAACATGTGCACTTACACTCTTGTAACAGCACTGCAAAAAATTTGCTCTAAGTGAATTCAGGAAGTTTTAGTTCTGAATGAAGTTTTATCAACCTTGTGTTGTTCTGCCACAATAACGAAGCTTGATAGGTCTTTCATCCACATGACAAACCATCAAAATGAGTGCTCAGCAGCTATGGCCTACTGGATAGCACAATCAGCCACATACGCTGAAAATCTTGGGGGGCAAATAATTCTGAAATTTTATGTGCTAAGGTCATTAGTTGATTACGAGGCACTTATAGTGGAGGGCTATTTTGACTTCCTAGGGTTCCCTACCATGCACATTAGTGTAAGTACACAAGTGTTTTTACTAGAGCTGTGTGAACAGCAAAATGAGTGAACGAACAAAAAAAGAAGCTCACTGTTAGGTGAAATGAAAGCACGTACATTCAGACAGTCTGGAGTAGTGTCTCTTGATGAAAGAACAGCCGACCTTCGAATTCTCTCTTCCCTTTGAAGCTGCCGTTCAAACTGGTCATAAGGAATGGCTAAAAACAAAAATCATTAACTGAAAATGACTGCGCACTTTGTTAGGTTCGAATAACTAAGCCCAAAACATGCAAAACCACCTTCACTTTTATAATGGAACCTTTTATAATGGAGTAAGAGTACTAGTCCAAAAACTCAAACTCAGAAGTTCCATATCTAAACAGATAAAACTATGCATAAACGAAAGCTCCAAAAATCTACACAGTGGTTATTAAACAAAAGCTTTTGCTCTCTCTCTCTCTTTCTTTTTGTAGCATATATGTTATTGAATGCTGCATTATAGTATTCAAAGGAGCTAGCTCTCTTTGATTCAAACTACATTTTGCTTGAATGTTGCTTCAGTCCACTTGCAATAAAGGTAATCAGGATTCACCACATTCACTTATGTTGACGCGAGACGTTTGCAGGGGTTATCGGAAATGCCACATTGATGATAATACAGTACAAAAGCTACTTTTCCTTATTTTGCATTCTGCCCGATTGCAATTGAAACAGATACAACACGGCAGCTTGAAACGAAAACCCTAATTTATCAGTAAAAAAAAAACACACACACATCTCTTAATCTTTCCTGGTCTGGTGACTCAAGCCTGGACCATTAAGGCACAGTTGCTTTACCATTCCACTTAACTATGCAGACAATACGGAGAACAAAATAAATAACATCTTGAAGCACATAAACATAGCCTACATAGTATCAGTTCTCCAGAGTCCTAATCGTTCAAAAAATAAAAAATTATTGCTCGCTCAACTACACAGAACGCTTTAATAGAATCACAAAGGTACAAGAAAAAGAAGACTTCGGAGTTGAAGAAAGATTTGTTGTGTCGTGCACAGCTAGTTAGAAAACCAACAGCCCCCCCCCCCCCCCGGGGCGGCTACTCCACAAGATCAGGGCGATTACATATTTAAAACCGTCCCCAACGTCCACTGTCACACAACAGGGAAAAGCATAGCCACTCTTGCCCTCAACACACTACTACATAATAGTGATTATGCAAAAAGCAATACAGAGATATAAAAACAAAGAAAGAAATAAAAGAAAGGAAGAAAGAAATGTCTCATGTTGCACAGAAAGGAAAAGCACACCCACTCTTGCCCCGAACATACTCCCAAACCCTTGCCCACAGCCCACTGTTACATGACAGTGGTAGTGGCAGTGCCGCATGATAGTGCTATTGAAGAAAAAAATGTGGCTGATCCCCCTGTTATAGGAATCGGTATCACACGAAAGTAAAATGACCGAACTGCCCTGAGCTGCACTTTCGGGGTAGGGTAGCCTCAGCGAGAGTGCTGACACTACCCTACCCAGGCCAAACTATAGGTGGTCTTTGGTGCTATGACGATATTTTACTGTACTGATTCTAGGTGGTGGCACGGCCCCAGCCAACGGAGAACACAACGAGAAGGAGAGAGATGGAGGAAGTTTAAATGAAGGGTTATAAGGCGTGTTCGTGCTCCTTCTAACACGGCCAAAGATAGCTCAGTCGGTAGCGTGGCGGGCACCTTTCGCCACGGTTCGAGCGATCATGGGTTTGATCAAGGCCGTGTTAGTGAAAATTTTTCTGCTTGCTTTTTCTTTGTCATTGTTTATGTAAATTTTGCTGCATCATATCCGTTACGCTAGTGACGTATAGTGACGCAGTAAAGCCGTGGTGGACCCTTGGCATAAAACACTTTCGTGTTAAAGAAACTCTCAGGTTGCGCAGAAAAGAAAGGCAGACCCGTGCTTGCCCTCGACTGGCTACCCACACAGTTTCCCTCGGCCCCCTGTTACACGATGCTGATGGTGGTAGTGATAGTGCAACATACAGTGAAAGAGAGAGAAAGAAAGAAAAAGTAGTGTTGGTGCATAAGGCAAAAGCAGACCCGCACTTGCCCTCGGCGTGCTATCCACACCATTGGCCTCAGCCCACTGCTACACGACAGTGATAGTGATAGTGCCACATGACAGTGATAGCGAAGGGGAAGAAATAAAAGAAAGAAAAGTTTGGGGCTTCGAGAAGGAAAAAGTGGACCTGTGCTTGGCCTCAACTGGCTACCCACACAATTGTGCTCAGCCCACTGTTACGTGACGGTGAGAGGGATAGTGACAGTGCTACACGATAGTATAATGGTGAACATACGCTGTTTACTCAGATTTGACATGCGTAAAACTGGGTTTAGTTTTTTTTTTTTTGATGGCAAACTTTTCCTTCAAAACCCCATTTGCATTCTGTCGTAGATTTGTGCTATGGTTGGACAACAAGTCCTTGTTCATGAGCTTTCCTGCACCCTGAAAGCTTCCACAGAACTGATCTGCATTGAACACAGCACCACCAAAAAAATTTTATGCGAGAGTGGCCCAGGGCACCCGTCATGTAGAGCATTCACAAAGAGTGATTCGGGTAGGGGTGCGTGAAAATTTGAGTATTTAATGTATCGAAACACATACAGTTTCGTTAAACTTGGCCTTTTAAAAAAACTTATTTATAAATAGTATGAATGTGTCTTAAGAGTACGCATATTTTGAAATGATAGAAGCTCTAGATAAAATGAAGAACTGGTGCAAAACTATAAAAATGGGACAGCTTACACAGTGAAAAATTTTGAATGCTAGGATGTTAATATCATTCTGGATTCCTATTCTAAAAAGAAATGAAAGACAGAAAAACAACCTTTGCATAAATAAAAAGTTATTTTCTGAGTACTGAATATTCCATCCCATTTTCTGCTGACACTACTCAATTTGTATGTATGTCATTCCGTCTTAAAAATTGCTATAGTCAGACTCGCACTTAAGTTCTTTATTCCCTGCACGCAAGCCACAATACCAGCACTAGCAATGAGCCTTCGGCAGTGGTAAACAAAACACTGTACCTAGGAATGATTCGCTTTCCTCCACGACAGTTGACAGTCTGCCTCGCACCATATCTGGGCTATCCAGAGTCACGTATGACAGGGGAGTTCCCATTTGAGACAGAGGGCAAACCAAAGGCTCAGGCACACTATCTGTCCTCCAGTGGTGCTGCCCATGTCTCTCGGCGCTGTTTTCGCTTCTGTAAGGATACAATGGCATCATGCATTCAGCATGTCCCCTTCAGCGGCAGCGTGCACAATCGTGTAGGCAGCTTGTTCTCACCAGCTCTAATGATTAACGGCCAAGCAACAGCGACGTACATAAACTTCAGGACAAACTTAGCATTTCTAACCATTAACATGACTTCCATTAGCATCAATATACCATTCCAGTGCTGCGGGCGATAATTTTTCTGAAGGCACTACCATGTTCGACGAGCCGTTTGACACCTTGTGTTCTGACGACATCAAAATTATCACTTTGGTTTGCTAAGCATGAGTATTTTAAAGAACAAATGGTGTACTATTTCCATATTGATGATTCATTTCATTCTTTTTATGCAAAAGTCGAACTCGACAAGCTTCATAATTAAGTAAGTAGTCGACTGCCATTAGCAATTGATTACCAAAACATGCACAAATCAACCACATTCTCTTTCATACAAGGGAAAACAGAGTGCCCTAGAATAAAGTTGACAATTTTACAAATTTTACAGACAGTTCATCATAATTCGCACAAGAAGGGGATACACACACACAAAAAAAGAAAAATAATGAAATTAATGGTTCAGAAAATGTGAAATGATATGAAGATAAACGACAGGTCCCTTCTAATTTCCTAAGCTATTTCCTTTCTATTGTTTCATGCATTGTGACAAGGAGGGAACCAACTACTATCTCAGCAGCAAGCAAATGGGAAAAAAAAGGAGTAACAAATCCATGACAAGCAAAACAGGGGGAAATAACTGCACTATTCAGCATTAATGGATTCATTCAGCTGCGCTGCCCTGCTTAACACACCTGTATTGTCCCAAGCACCTAGAACATTCCATGGTGGTCTCCTGGGTTTGATGAAAGCAAAATGAGGAGACTCCCATGGGGAGTTGTCACATCTGCAACACCACATGGTGCAACCTTCCTTTTATTCAGAATAGCAGACAGCATCCTTGAATTTGACTGGAGTGTTCTTCAAAATTTACATGGCCTCGTTTACATAACTATCTTCAAATTTCGATGTTTTTGGCAAGGCACTTATGTTCCAGTATAATTTCAAAACATAAGGGTGCTTGACGAAGCCATGAAAATTATCTTGAAAGCATGCAGAAATACAGAAATAACCACCAAGTTTAATTATATTCAGTTTCATTAGTCTACAGCAATAATTTCCTGGATCACAGACATTCCAGTCCGTTTCCCATATTTACAACTTTTTCCTGAAATTGCCTTCCATGGCCAAATGTAATAAAATAGTCATAAGGTTGTATTGGCGGTCTCAGTAGCGGCGATTCCGCATCGTTAAACGTACACGCTTACAAAGCATTTCATGCGTGATAACTTCTATGCGCGTTACTATAAAAAACGAGCGGATCAGAGAACAGACAGGAGTAGCCGATATTATCTTATCAATTAAAATAAAGAAGTGGAGCTGGGCAGGACATGTCATGAGGAGGAAGGATAATAGGTGGACAGTAAGAGCGACGGAATGGATACCACGAGAGGGAAAACGCAACAGAGGTAGGCAAAAGGTTAGATGGAGCGATGAAATTAAAAAGTTTGCGGGCATAAAGTGGAACCAACTCGCTCAGGATAGGGTGGATTGGAAATCGTTGGGAGAGGCCTTCGTCCTGCAGTGGACCTAAACAGGCTGATGATGATGATGATGATGAAGGTTGTATTACATCCGCTCTATGGGAAAATAGGTACTGTGATCAATGAGTGTATCGACAGATACTTTGTGACTCCAAGAAAGTTTATGGTGGCCAAAACAGGCATGTTGTTTAGGCAAAAAAGAAAAATTGGCAGATCCCACGTGCAGTGCATATCAAGGAAATGCGAAGCACGCATCAGGAACGTAAAATGGATTCGCATTGTTGTCTCGCTATACCGAGTTTGGTACATACGAAGTTAACGAAACGGCCGCAAGAGCACCACGACTGTGGCATGTAAACCATGCCGCTCATACACTGCATGTCACGATTTTAACGTTATGACCTGTCATTTGCATTTGTCATGCAGTCGTGTTGTGCCATAACAATATTGGTATACATCCCATTACGAAACGAGTGGCATGTAGATCATGCCGCTCATGACATGCATGTCACAATTTTCATGTTATGACCTGTCATTTATGATAGTCATGCAGTCGTGTTGTGCCATAGCAATTTTAGTATATATCCCATTAACGAAACGGCCGCAAAAGCACTAAGACTGTGGCATGTAAACCATGCTGCTCATGACATGTGTGTCATGATTCTAATGTTATGACGTCATTTACGTTCGTCATGCTGTCGTGTTGTGCCATAGCAATTTTGGTATACATCCCATTAACGAAACAGAAACATGTGGCATGTAAATCATGCCGCACATGACACGCACGTCATGCTTTTCAGGTTATGACCTGTCATTTATGTTCGTTACGCAGTCATGTTTTTGCATACCAATTTTCCTATACACACCACTAACAAAAGGCCAGGTGAGCACCAAGACCGTGACATGTAAATCATGCCGCTCATGACATGCATGTCACGCTTTTCATGTTATGACCTGCCATTTATGTTCGTCAGGCAGTTATGTTGTGCCATACCAATTTTCGCATACATCCCATTAGCGAAACCGCCAGGAGAGCACCAAGACCGTGGCATGCAAATCATGCGACTCATGACATGCATGTCATGATTTTCATGTTGTATACATCCCATTAGCGAAACGGCCAGGAGAGCACAAAATCGTAGGCGGCTAGATAGATACGCCCAAAGTCGCCAAAGTCGCCGAAGATACGCCCAATATCGCCGAAGAAATGCTTCGCATTTAAAATATAGGATCCTCATTACGAATTAAAACCCTGCACCTAGAGTACACTTCATCAAAATAAACCATGATGACCAGGACCACCTATTCACTCTTGTCTAGATTCACTCTACTGGGCGAGCAAACAATTGAACACTACAGCCTGTGCAGCAGCAATTGTCCGCAACTCCGCAGATACTCTGGGAAGCCGTAGTACATTACAAGGTCATTAACTCAGATTTCATGAGACTAGAAAAAATGTGTGAATTGTAGAAAGTGTCAACAAGGCAAACAAATGTCTCCTGCATTGATGCACCTTTATTTTCTTAATGGAAACTCAGGTAATCATCTTATTTTGCGTAAGAATAGAGTAAAAGATGCTACACCGTCCTGCGATTCCTTCCACATGTGCCTGTGTCACAAGAACTCCGTCCCCGTCTCTTTGCGGAAGAGGCATGGGAAGAGGTCAAGGCAGGCAAGGCACATTGCCGCTACAGCGTGCCCTTCCTGCCTTGCAAAATCTCTACCATACTCTGCAATGCTTGTATATGGTCAGGGTTGCTTGTTTTCAGCTTTTATATTTTTCCAAAACTGACGGGATAAAAGTCCGGCGTTATTTTCCAAGGTGCAATTTGGCGAGAAATCAGGTTTTTTAGGGGTGAAGCTCCTCTTAGTCTAACCTTGTCCCGCGTCAGGCATCAGGCGTCAGGCGCAACCCGCAGTGCCTCCCGGCGCATGCCTCTCTCTCTCTCTCTCTCCCGGCGCGTGCCTCTGCTGTCTTGTGAGAGAGAGAGAGAGAGACAGAGAGAGAGCAAAAGGCACGCGTTGGCTATGGAAACGCTCTTTCTTAGAGGAACGCCCTACCAGCTCGCAAAGAAGGAGAAGGCGCCCTCAGCCGCGAGAGACAACGTTGGCACAGGCAGCGTCTCCTAGAGAGTTTCTTGATTGAGAAATACCGACTGCTCGCGTTGGAGAAGCGTTCACCGGCAACCCATATATATATATATATATATAGGCACTGGATCTTGACTTGCAATGAAGTGCCGGTGGGAGATTTCACTTGTGCATAGTTGAACCATGAGGATTCGTAGCGTGCACGTTAACTAAATTAATCCGGAACTCGGCACGATCTACGATGAACCTCCCCAGCTTCGCCCACTCATCATCATTCACTCCGTGGATATGCTGTAATTTTGTTTGTTTGTTTGTTTTTGCTAATTCATTCTGAAATTTGGGGGGAGGGGTTTAAATTACATACACTAGAAGTTCAAATTTACAAATGGCAGCTGTACAGCAAAAACGGACAACCTTGCACATATATCACACCCATTCTGTGAATGTGCATTCAACCATCAAGCCGCATCTATTTAGATTATTCACCTTGTTACATGTCTAGAGCATCGGACCATTGTGATGTGCTATAAAGAAGAGATGAGGCGAAATTTGGGGCATTCACATGAACACCACTGAAGTATAAACAGTAGAAGTGGAAACAGTAGAATCTGGAAGAGCTTACCTGGGGAATACTTGAGACGAGCAGCTTCCTTTCCAACGAAGAAACTTTGCTTTTGAGCTCGTATATTTGGCTGTTTTTTTCTTGTATAGTCTTGCACAGGCTAGAACCTTCCGTGGCCTGCATGTGTATTAGAATAGTAGATCACTGTTCTCCATGCAGTAAAAAGAATAGAGTCTGCAGAGCACAGCTTGCGGTAATTAGGTGTGCCCTGGCATCAAGTTAGACCACAATAATGAGCTTGGATAGAGGGGGAAAAGCCGATGAGGATCAAAGCTACACGCTAAATAAGCAACAATAAGGGACAAAAAAAGGAAGAAAGGCACAAGAGGAATCTTTTGCTTGCAGTAAGCAGGGTTCATAGATGTCTTGAAGCCAAAATTCGAGGGTTCTCAAGAACTTTCAAGGCTCTGTCAGATTCTTTAAGGATGCAGAGAAGCGTCTTGGGTCAAATTTTTTTACCAAAATTACATAACCTAGAATAAAAATTGTCAGTGTTGGAAGTGCACATTAATGCAGCTGTGCATCATTTCTTGTTAATAACTGCGTACTGTCCTTCAGTTCATCCTTCAGACATTTAGTCTGATAAGCTCTTTGTGCTCCAAAAATGCTGTTGTACAACTCCTCTACCTTTACTTAGTGCTTTGCTGAGGCAGTCAGGTTGGCAATAACGGCTCTAAGGCTTTCTTTTATTGCAATAGCAATTATATGGACAGTCTTGAGTTCGTGCCATCACCGTTATGTCGCGTATAAGGTCCAAATTCAATCAATCAATCATCAATCAATCAATCAATCAGTCAGTCAGTCAAAATGTTTTATTTTCACCATTTTCTACATAAGGTGAAAAGGGGAGAAATGGAGAAAAGCCCGAAAGTTATTTGGCTTCACGAGGCTCCGGTCCACCAGGGAGACAGTGGTGAATTTGTTTTCAGTACTACAGTAAAAAACGTTTCGACTGCATATGAATAGCATAAGAATGAAAGTGTAATGAATAAATTAAGGCAAATATACAGCAACTGCAAAATACAACCTAGAAACAATTTTTATATAACACAGAAAGAAATGTACAATAAAAGCAGCATTCTATGAAAAAAAAAATCATTCTATAATTTCTTTAAACTTTCTTTTTTTTTAACATCACCCCGATTGGGACACCTGCCGTCGATGCGGAGAGAAAACGCCCTGCCCGTCTTTAACGTGCATGAAAAGGCGCGAGGGGGGGGGTGTTGCTCGAGCAGCAACTGTGGACTTTGCACAGTCGCCCATCGCTTGCGTGCGCACTATCTCAGCAGCCATGAGAGGGTGGCTCGTAAGACCCTTCTATGTGTTGCGCTCTCAACGCAAAGAGACTGCAAAATGTGCCCTTGGAGCAGCTGTATTCTCTTAAACCAGTGTTTTGTAGATTTATGTGAGATCGTACGCAAAAGAGTTAGCTGTCAGCCTCACTTCATACAACATTACAGTTTCTTACTATCACATTCACTGCTTCACCCTTTCGGTGAAATTGATTTTTTTCCTTCATATTCACTGTTTCATCCTTGAATATTCTTTGACTAAAGTAATCAAGAGAGTGCTGTTTTTCTACGACAGACAGTTTTCACCACAGAAAGCTAGCCACAAAATCAATACATAGTCTACAGCCTTTTTCAACAAATTCAAGGATTTTCAAGGGCAGAAAAGTATTCAGACTCAAGAACTTCAAGGATCTGTATGCACCATGGACAAGGTTGAAAATTACAGAATTTATTATTTTTAAACTACAATTTTATTATGAAGCATGGCACAATGGGGGACAGGTACATGTTGTCCAGCTGAGGTTCTCAACATTCACAAATGTTTTCACATTCTGCCACAGTAGAACGATCACTTTCATAAACATTCTTCCATTTGTCACTTACTCTATATTTTCTTTTCATATTTTAGTATGCTTTACATTTTTATTTGTTTGTTTCCCTTTTTTTTTTTGTAAATTAGGACTGATACTGTGTGGTACCCCTCTGTTAGCTAGTGTCCATGGTGACAACGGTCGCTAAATGCCTGCTGAAGCAGATGCCCTGGGTCTGGCAATATGGCAATACCAACTCTCCATGCAGTGCTAATTTGGAGCATTGCACTCCATTCTAGTAAGATTTCCTGAATGGCTCAGCAAGACATACCTTTAATTGACGGTTGAGCACTTCAATCTGCTTGTGGTAGCGGCGAATAAGAGCTTCATTGGTAAGAATCTCATTCACCTTTGGAGTGTTCTGTATCTTTTTCGCAGAGCTTGCAAACTGAAATGCAGAAAACATAAGGTTAACTAAGGGCAATACCAAAAGCATGCCAGTTCTGACAAACCACACTACACTACATTTGCATGATGAGTGACCCAAGTTTATTACAGAGTTTACAGCAAAATCATATACAATGTAGTCATAGTAAGTGCAATGGTTAAGTTTCGGTTTTGTCGGATACGGTCGCTCCGGAAAGGCGAAGAGCGAACAAGACGACGAAGTGGTTCAAGCAGCCATTGCCGTGTTCGATCTGGGTGCTTAGCCTTCTGGCCCATGTGCTGGGCGGTCCGCCCACGTGGGCGCGCCGAGGACGACACAGTGGTTTCAGACAGCAGCCCGCACCTTTGAGATCCCAATGCGAGCACTCATGACAGACGAGCTTGGAAGACCTGGACGTCCAAGTCACCGTGCTGCCCGGCACCAGTGTTCGTCACAACAGCACTAGTGAATGGCCTATGGTTGCAAGCATGTCAAGTTATGTCTCGGGGGATTACCAACGACGTACCTGCCTGCAAGGATGGCCAAGTCAACTCAACGGACTGCCCGGCGCCTATGTTTGCCGCAGTGGCATGAGCAAGTGGTCGTTGGCTGCAGAAGCACTACACACTACGTCTAGGTGTCTGGTGCCGTGTGAACAAACGTCCCTCAACAGATGCCAAGGTTAAGGGAGAGTTTTCATAAGTGAACTGCAGTGTTCCATTATTTGTTATCTCAGTTGTATGTCTCGCTGCACACTGTGCTCCGTGTATCGTTATGGCATCATAAAGTGTTTTTCCATGTCTAGCGTACTTCCGCCTCTCGTCCAAGTTTCTGGGCCCACAAAGCATCACCACCATCATGTGATGGTTCATCGGCACGGGCACTCAGACAACAGGGGACGAGGCGCAGACATGGACAAACATTTCCATACAACCCATAGCAACAAGACTCATCAGAGGAGTCTATTCAGTTCAGGCACTCGCTGCGTTTTCTTAATTACACGACAACAGGCGCACTGCCTGGATTTGCATGCCGCATACGATGTTCCACTCACGCATGCTTTTGTCGTAGTGGCCGATGTCGGTCGTCTCGGGGACGATGCGCTAAGGCGCCTGGGTTTCCATAGCCACAACCACGCGGCACGCTGGCAGGATGACCGCCGAAAAATCCTCCAAACAACCATTCAGACACCACATGCGGGCTAGTGGCCACAAGCTACGCTGATGGATGGGACAGGCAGCCGTTCGCAGTCACCAGGAGGTCCACGGAACACCAAAGAATGGGTGCCACAACAGACAAATAGCTGCCCGGACCTCTTCGTCACCAGCTTCCCTGGTCAGTTGCGACTGCCTTGCTCTGGCTTTGAACCCACTCTCACATTCCCCTCTTGAGTGGTGCCGCGCCACCCCGCATGGTCACGAGCACCTACTTTTCTACCACGCCCGCTGCACTTCTAAAGAAATTATCGTCCCAGAATTGTCACATAGGACATGCCATATTTACTTTACTCAAGGCCAGCATTGATTGTAAGCCAACCCCCAAAATTCATGAGGCCAAAAAGAAAAGCTCAGTGGCTCCCTGGCCGACAGCAAGATTTCGTACATACATGTGTGCACAGAGAAAATTGTGGATTGTGGTTCACTTATTAAGGAAAGAACACCAATTTCTGCAGCCCACGTTGAGAGCACGGCTAAGCGTCCTTAGGGTAGGGAAAAGGGAGTGAAAGAGATAGACAGGAGAGAAAAGCCGTAGCGGAGGGCTCCGGAAATTTTGACCACCTGGGTTTCTTTAACGTGCACTGACAACGCACAGTAACTGGGCCTCCGGCATTCTTGCCTCCATTAAAAGTGCGACCGCCGCGGCCGGGATCAAACGCGCGTTTTTTTGGGTGAGAAGAACAGACAATACAAAGGAGAAAATGTAGTGCACCTATGTAGCCGTGCAAACCACTCCTCCGTTGCTGAGCCTCAGGAACCAATCACTGGGCAGCTAATGTAGAACATCACGAAAATGAGCTCCAAATGTGTGACCCGTACCCATTTGCTAAACAGAAAAATGTGTGCAGGTAAAGCCACCTGCACCCAGCAGCCCAAGAATGGTGCACGGAGAGCTGCCATGCTACTAGCATGGCCTGCAGGGGTGAGACAGCAGAAACAGACTTGGGAGCAGTTTTTGGAGCAGCGAAATGTTGATTTTGAGGCAGGAGAACCTTGATGTGGAGCAGCTCACAACAATTAATACAATGTCTTAAGAGCTCAAAAAGTCAAATTTGGAGCAACCCCGGCAGTCAAGTATCTTTTTCACAACCAGGGATCAGCACACATCTCAAATTGTAAAAAAATTCTCACTGCACCAAAATTGCCAACACAAAATAGTCTTTTAGTTAGGACCACTCACATGACTTCTACTGCTTTGACATTTCGTAGTTCTGTGTTTGTACGCATGTGGATGCTATGTTGAAGGGCGCAATAAATGTCATTGCATGTAGAAGATTTCACATTTTTTTTTTTCTTTTCCTTCAACACAACTTCAAGCCTGGGTATTATACACACTCGTAATAGGCACTGGTATGCTGTATATCTAATTTGAGAAACAAGCAATCAAAAATAACTTGCCTTACATAATTTTGAGTTTGACAGCCTTTTGGGCATCTTGGAAGGAAATGGTGGATGCACAGCAGCAAAGACACAGTGCACTGCCCAATTTAGTAGTGCATATTGGTGGCCCACCCATAGGATTCTTTAGAAATATCTGTCATTCTTATGCCTGCAATCACCTGCTTGGGAAACCTGTTTCTGCCCCCAGAATAGCACAGACTGGTCAACGTGATCTGCAGGCCATTAATTATGCACGAGTTGTTTTTCTTGCAGTTTCAATTGGAGAAGTGTTAATAACGGTGAATAGCACAGCATGCGTGGGAAGGACAGAGTAGAATCAAGATCACTGAGTTCCAACAAGATGTGTTGCTTGTGAAAGGCACACCTATTTATGCAAATGTTGCCCATTTTTACAGCAGCGCCATTGCAAGCATTTGACACCTAGCAATTAGTAAATAAGAATTGGCATTTAATGCACATGGCCAAACACAGAGCATCTTTTCATTGATCACAAGTGCTTTTTATGGAGCAGCGCACTAAGTTAGCCAAGTTAATGCAAATACATTTTCTAATAATTACGAAATCTGGTGCATGCCTGGTTATACAACCAGCTTGCTAGCCATTCCCATATAATTTCTCAAGTAATTGTACTAGCTAGTTGAATAATGTGCCGCAGAGCTGAATGAAACTAATTAAATCCTGCAAAAAAGCTTATATTATAATGGCTAGGGTTGCTATGTGACATGGTCGTTAGGCTCGGCATCACCTGAAATAGCTGCTTCAGTCTACGTTCCACACTAGTGGACTGTTCTACCCGCAAGTTGTGTACATATAGAAGAGTTGGTGTATTACACTTGGTTAGTATCTGGCTTTATTTATGGCCATCTCAGCAGAGACGTTTGTCATCTTGGCATTGTGGTCTGAGCTCTGCCTCAGAAGCTTTCCAGGAGCTCTGCACAATCACTGTCCTGTTCCAACAAGTGTCAAATGTTCGTAATGAATAGCACTTAAGGCATGTGCGCATATTTTTTGTAAGTTCATGCTACTGGAACGAAGCCAAAAATGTTCAAGCAGCTTCACTTATTCAATGTTACGAAGACTGGTTGAACAGCTGAGCTGGAGCAAGGGTGTCAAGTTCACTATCACTGTAATGTAGCACTCATTATTATCATCACTATCATATGGCAGTGGGCTGAGGGCAAGGATTCGAGTATGTGGGTAGAGGGCAAGAACGGGTCCCTTCTGAGCAATCTGAGACTTCTCTTGCCTTATTTCTCTTTCTTTCTGGCTTTCTCTCCCTCACTCTCAGCTCTATCTCTCCCCTATATGAAGTTATGTTACAATCGTTGGTACAACGCAACCACATGGTTCGTATAAGTGGACATTCTTCAAGCGCGAGAGTATAGGCTAGTGCTTATATATGATGCTAGCCTTTGGGCCCAGGTTCGAATCCAATCTTGAGAAAAAAGCTCATTATTCCTCTTGCTCTTTCTCTGTCTCTCTCTCTCTCTATTTTTTTCTATCAGCCCTTAGTTTCCTCATTTCGCTCTCTCTCCACTTCGCTCGAGACTGCGAACGACGGCAAGTACTAAGGATCAACCTCGCCCCTAAACAGATCAGCTGTTTAGGGGCGATACAACAGTCTAATGGAACTGTGCAACAGAAAGTTGAGCTAACTTTGCTGCAGTACATGGGTGTTAGCTTTGCCGCAGTATACGAGTGTTAGCTTCGCCGCAGTACCATGGTGTTATGCGGCGAAGCACACTTGCGGGAATGGGCCAGTTGTCACGAGACATAGCATATTTTTTCCCTTAATTACCAACTTCGAATAGTTCGAATAGTAAAAGTTCAGTGCGAATCGAATCGAATAGCAAACGCTACTCGAAAATTATTCGAAATTTCGAATGTTCGCACACCTCTACATTTTATCAAACTAGACACCTATGTGATGTTTATTTACCTAATTTAGGCGTTATGTGTAGCAACAAAGGCTTCAAATGTATTATGGTAGAATAAATAGACAAATGTGCACGTGAGACAGGCATGTAAGGCTTGTCTTATACTGCCTTGTAACTATTTATTTAATATAGCAAAGGCGCTATGAGCCAATATACAACACCGGCAAAGCAGTCACAACTCTTCCCAGAAAACATCCTGTGCGTCACCTTAACTGCCAAGGCCTCGTTTATGGCAGCTGAACTGGGCCGGGCCAGGTCAGGGTGGGATCGAGCCTTTTGGGAAGTGGCCGATCGCTCGTCGGCCCACAAAGTACTGAAAGCACTTTTGCGCTTCTTAAAGATGACGGGTTTGCACGAACGCCTCTGACTGATGAAGTCGTCCAACAACATCTCTTTCATTCCCCTTCCTCCTCTCTCTCCCATCTTTCTATTCCCCCTTCCCACTCCCCCAGTCTATGGTAGCCAACCAGACGCCTTTTTGTTTTCCCCTTCCTTCCTTGTGCTTTCCAGCAACTGAATTCTAGCTGAGAGTGATGACACACTTGCACATATGCTAACATAATAAGCCTTGCATACATACAAGGAATGATGTTATCAGGGGGGTGATTTTTCTTTTACACATCACTGTAATGAATGATTGTTTTTAAAAAGGCAGGTTTAATCTGTGTGCATTGTAAGATGAGTCATTCCATGCCTTTAATGTGCGACGTGGTCTGCAGAACTTCACGGCTTTATTAAGTGCACTGTATCACCACAATGAACTTTGGCTGAGAGTTGGAATTCGTCTTGTTACAGGCTGGTGAAAGGCAATACAAGCTGTGTGCTTCTCTATTCTTACACCAAGGTTGTCGGCCAAATCACCTGCAGCCAACACAGAGAAAATGGCACCTACCTTCTAAACACGATAGAGATACAAATTACCTCGCAACACTAAAAGGAGCTTTCGTTGTACCAAGAATCCCAATGACAAAAATTATATACGTATAATATTATGACTGATCACCTGGAGTGTACGAAGTGTCTGCTCCATGCAGCAAGGGTTGACTGTGCATACAATGGCCGTATGTGCATTACCACCCAAGGAGTTTCTGAGGATACGGGTCAGTTTAGAGTCCCTGAAGTTGATGTGACCTCTGGAAAGAGAGCATGGGTGTGCTTGATTAGGCTACATTAAATCCAAAAAAGATAAAGAAAACAACAATGCAATTACCTATGCACTGAGACAGCAGCACACATTCTTATCCTCTACAGCAGATAAGTAACCATGCCCTGCAACTCATAACCGCAAAGACAGCAGCACACATTCTTATCCTCTACAGCAGATAAGTAACCATGCCCTGCAACTCATAACCGCTCTAAAATCATGAACAGAGCATTGGGCTAGCTCCAAGAACAGAACCTATAATGCAGCTAGGAAGTAGAGATGCAACAGCTTCGAGGTAAGAACAGAGACAATGACATAGTGCTGTGTTACCTCTGTTCATATTCAATTCATCACCCATATCCCACAACTTCATGCTTTACCCTTTAGGTCTTACTCATAATCGCAGTTTACTGAAAAAAAAGACTTTTGTCATGTTCACAATCTTGTAAAACACACAATGGTAGAGGATGCACAAAAAGCACATCTTGAATGGGCTTCCAAATGCTTTTATTAAAAACCCAATAATTCTCAACTTATGCCACCTAAATTATTTCAATAAAATTTTCATTATTTCTACATATACATCTAACAGGCACACTCTTAGGTGCACTCCTTACAGGATGAGTTTTAAACATGTCTGCCAGAATGGGGCACACAGAACGGCGATGGCATTCTCGCAGGATGCCACTGGCCACCATTGCGACTTAGAAAAACAACCAGTGCCAACATTCCTCTGCATTACAAATTGTAGCATTGATATTAGAATGTTTGCACAACCAAAGCATAATATATCAAGTCCCAGAAAGTGTCGGACAGAGCTATTATCAAAATGCTAATGTATGTAGCAAGAGCTTGTATTATACACTCAGACCTTTTTATATTAATTAATGAAGAATGATCATCATTAGCATCATCAGGCTATTTCAAGTCCACTGCAGGACAAAGGCCTCTCCCAACGATTTCCAATTTGCCCTGTCCTGAGGAAGGTGGGTCCACTTTATGCTCATGAACTTCATTTCATCGCTCTATCTAACCTTTTGCCTGCCTCTGTTGTGTTTTCAGCCTCTTGGTATCCATTCTGTTGCTCTTACTATCCATCTGTTATCTGTCCTCCGCGTGGTCACCTAATGCTTGAAACATTTTTCAGTCCCAAGCCTGACCCGGGTCTGAAAATGCCATCCACCGGCCAACCCAAGCCCGGCCTGGTGTTTTCAAACGTATGTCCTCCGTATGGTCACAAATGCAATACATTTGACATAAAGTAAAGAGTTACCGTCAAAATCATCGTAGAAACACATCTGTCTGAAACTTCGTTTTAACAAATACTGACGTCTCAAAAGATGCAACTAGGTAGTCTCCAAAACAAGCCTGTGCAGTCATGCAGGCTATAATTTTTAGTGTGCTCAGCAGCTGCTCAGTGTGGAAATTCAACTCATATGCCTCGACTATTGCTGCATGGCACTTAGCTTGTGTTCTCTGCCATAGGCTCAGTATATTGAAGTTTGACTGCACATTTTTTTCACTAAACACCACGATTTTAGCATTCTGAAGTGCCAAAGCTCTCTGATAGCAATGCAGAACCTCATCGTAGCCTCCATCACTGGAAGTTGCTGTAAATATTTTCTTGCAGCATTTTACACAACCCATTCATGTGGTATACGTAACTGCATGTAGAAGAACAAAGTGATGTAAAGATTAGGGTGGTAATGTGGGCTTGTTGGTAGAGCATCTTGAGTTTGATGGTAGCGCACGCAGAACACGGACAAAAGGAAGGCACACCTGACACACCACAGCGCTATGGTAGTGCTGTGGTGTGTCAGGTGTGCCTTTCTTTTGTCCGTGTTCTGCGTGCGCTACCATCAAACTCAAGGTGCAGATTGGTATGCAACAGTACAAATACCGAGGTTACCTTTCTCCTCGGCTAAGCTTGGAAATGACTTGTGTGAGGAATGTGAGAGAACGTTGATCCGGGTGCTCTCTCGAAAACGTTCTCCCATGTCCCCACACTGCTCAGAACGTTCTGACCCAGCAAGGTCCACCAGGTTCTGTGTAAAATGGAAAACAACAGATAACAGAGCGAACCATTAAGTCAAGGGCTGCCTTGGCACATGTTCCACATGCCAAACATTAAAATCTTTACGATCTCTGAAGACACTGCATTAAAAAGAGAAGGACAAGAATGCCACAAGGTTCCTATATAGAGCATACAAATTTTATATACCCAAGCAAGTAGTATATTGTTCCTTAATTTCAAGCATAGCCTTTCCTTTCCTCAGCGTTAACACACAATGATATTTCATTCAACTTTAAAAGGGCTCTGGGAGCTAAGTGCAATACTTTTTCTTTTTTGTGACGCAGCTATGTGCATACCTCTCTTTTCTTCTTTCTTAAAATGTACAATTGAACTTATTTCTGGGCATGAGGAAGTATTAGCATTCACTGGGCAATTAGGCTTTCTCAGCCTTTTCTCAGAAAATCTGGACAGAGGCAAAGTTGCCCTTTCAGACACAGACAGACAATGGACTTTATTGGATCCTGAGGAGCTACTGTTGGGGCTCCCTAATGGGAGGTCATTGTAAACACTGGCCCTTGCTTTCTTTTTTTTTTTTTTTAATTCTGAGAGAAACAAAGATGGCTCACCAATTGGCCAACTGTAACAGCATCATCCGTTCCGCCCCTGACACTGCTTTCAATCACCTGCATGCAAACAAGAGAAAAATGTGTGAAATCATGAAATACCGGTTATTTTTTAAAAGGGGTCACAAACTGCAAGCACATGTAGTGAAACTTTGCCGATGTGATCGCACTCATAATGTTTTCTCGCCATTTCCACTCTTAAATAAAAATCTTGTTTTAGGCCTCCTTCGAGCAACCGAAGCATTTTTCCGGCTTGTGCATTCTCTGCCATCGTCTCCCAAAAAACGTATTGCTGTACAATGGGGTTCTGTATTTTCAAGCAGATTTTTTGCTAGTAATACAGTAAAACCTCGTTATAACGAAGTTGAAGGGGGAGCAGTAATTACTTCATTATAACCATTAGTTTGTTATAACCAATATCAATTTCATCTATAAAAATTTCAAGGGGAATTACGATTGCTTCGTTATATCCAATAGTTCGTTATATCTGGGTTCATTATAACGAGGTTCTACTGTATAGAAAATTATTTGATTCGCACTTCTTACGGGTTTTCTTGAAATTCTACATCATGTTCAGCAACTTCTCTAGAAATTATTTTAGCCACATAAAACAATTACAGATGTGCAAATACAAAGTACCACAGTTCAGATGATGCTTTATTCCACGAAGGCAAGATGGCACCGATGAAGAAGATGCACAAGACGATGATCGATGATGGTTTTGCCCAACACACTAACGTCTATGTAGTACAAATTGGTCATGACATGCGCTGATGTGGCTTGCCACCCCTTTTTCCTACTCCCTTTGTGTACCCCCTCCAGCGCACTCATTGGGATAAAAGAAAAGAGAAGGCACTAGGAGGGTTTAACTGCACTCACATTCAAAGGATTCGAGAAATTTATACAGCAAGTAATTCTAGATGCAATAAACTCCTATAGCAAGGTTAGTACTTGAGGACCACTTGGAAATGTTTTGCGTGGCCCCTTTAACAATGTTTGTCTATAATACTGTATTTTTTAGAGTATAAGGTGAGCATTTTTCTGAAAATGGCAGCGCCACGGTTTCTTCTCTGGCCTCTACTTAAGGTAAACAGCTACGATGATCGCATCAGTACAGGAAAAGGCATGCTATTGCTTTCTTTGCATGAAAAATGCATATAACCATTCCAATGCCACTTGAATGCTCAAGGCCACAGCCAAGAACATTGCATCGCCTGGTTAATACCGAAGCCTCCTGTCTGGTGTCACAATAAGTGGAATAATAAAAGCGAAACCACAATTCAGCGTTGGCAACAACCTCTCGTCAGCATTGTCAGATGGAGTGGCATCACCATCACTAATGGCTACAGGGCAAGTTTGCGTATATACATTCATTTTATACTTGACTGTGTGTTTTGTGCACCAAATCTGTTCCCATTTAAGGGTGAATAGCAATGCAATATCTTCATTGCAAAGCTCATGTCAAAGAAAACTTACAGTGCAAATACAGTAGCTGCACTGCATCTTTTCGGAGCGTGCAAGGCATGTGACCGTAAGTAACAAAGTGAGCAGATCTCCCCCCGCACATCGACTGGTAAATGTGTCTATAGACCGAAAGTCAGAAAATAGCTGGAACTTGAAGACCAGCTTGGAAACTTTCTTAAAATCCAACTCCGGCAATTTTTTCACGATGTCAGCGTAATGGAGATTCTATGTTCTCAAGACACTCCTGTTACGTTCAGCTCAGCGAATAGGAAAATCATCTTTAACGAGCAAAAACACACCGAACCGAAACCGAAATTCAAACAAGCACTGACATCAAATGAGTCAATTTGGCTCTTCCATGGTGCAACAGCGCTTGCGCATTCAGGCCATGGCCTCCGAGAGTTGGCACGGCACACGCATGGTATGGTGCCCGTGCGCTTCCGTCACTTCCGTTGCATTGCCTACAAGGACTTCAACATACAAAGTGGCCAATAATCGTAGGAAGACAGGTGGGTAATTTGAGGTAATCAGTAGAAGTTGATTTTTAAGTGATCTGTGCATCTCTCGAGCCTGTAATTTTGCACGTGATGGAGGTGTGCCAAGGAACATAGCCAGCGAATTTCACTGAGATCCATTGACCTCGAAAAATCTGCAGAGTTGGTCTTTAAGGTACTTTGCATAGATAGAGCTTGTCAAGCTAAGTGCCTTCGAATTACCACAGGAGTGAGGCATGAGAAGATATGACGCCAAAACCCGAAGGACTGCATCATACAAGGAAAGGAACTGTGTGAATTTGGTGCATGTTAGCTTTGAGAGAATAATGTTAGCTAGGTGGGATTTAACGGTGCAAACGCAACTGAGGCTATGCTGAGCCAGCCAAAATGTGATAAAATGAAGCTGCAAGGTTTAAGATGCAGCTTACCCAAAGCAAATTTGGCTGCTTCGTGCAAAACAGTGCAGGCAGAGCCCTTCCTTATTGAAAGGGCTCAGCACCCCCTTCAACAAGTCAACTGTAGAGCTGCACCAGCCAATCAACAAGCACTCTGTTTATTTGCATTTTTTTTTTGGCAGTAGTGCTTTGTGCAGAGAAATCATAACTCTTAAATTTTCCGAATAATAATTGAATTCTAATTATTCGACTGTGGTATGCCCGCACACAGCATGACCATTCCTATTCTCCTTCTATACATATTGGCCAAGAAATGCATGCTATGCCACAGGCAAAATAAACTGTCTCTCTCCCTCCAGGTGTGTGTGTGTGCATGTGTGTGTGTGTGTACACACTTGTAACTCTGCCTTTGTACTTGTATTCAGATGGCCGTCGTGCTCATTCGACTTAAACCTCTGAGGAAGGCTGGTCCTCCAGCCGAAACGTTAGGAATAAAGTTTTTATCTGTTAACATTGCAGTTTACTTCAAAGTTCTTATAATTCTTTCACAGTAGCCAGAAGAAAATCTTGTTGACATTATATATATATATATATATATATATATATATATATATATATATATAAAACAGCTTAAAAGTGACAACAGTAATTAGGCTGAGAAGCAAGAACCTATTACTGTAAAGTCCTTCAGCATTACATGTTCAAAGTCAGCACATCGAGCGCATCGTTCAAAGTCAGCACAGCAATTTCAGGCAACAGACTCACCATTCTAAATATTGTATGAGACCGAGAACTTCTTTGATTTGCTTCGGTGCTAGCTACATGGCGGCGACCTGCAAGAATGTTAATTTAAACAAGCGGACGTAAGTTGAAAGCACTGCACTTTCCATGCAAGTCAGCTGCAAAAACAAAGCTTGGACAAGTTCAATAAACATTAACATAATACTGTATTTACACAACTATAAGTCATAGGTTGACCCCAAAATCAAGTCAAAAGGAAAAACTGGCTGGTTGATGGATGTTTCAGTTTCAGTTGTTGACCTTCCCATTCAGGGTTTTCAAATTTCAATAGAATGGGTCAACTTGAAATCGTGTACAGTCGCCAACGGATTTTCCAGACTCCAAAAATTCAAACTTGATGGATATTCCGGACTTCACAAATGCACCATCAAGGTTCCCATAGAGCTAATGCATTCTTGCAACTGATTTTTCGGACAAATTTGTGCCCTAAAGTTCAAGTTTCTGGACTAAATCACTTTTGTTGGGCCACACCGCTCCATTATGAGAACCACTATGTTAGATTCTTGGATGGCTTGGCCAGGCTCGACTGCAGATCGGTGCGCTCTGGATCTGCGCACCGATCTCATGGATGACAAAATCGTATGCCTACGATAATAGATAATGATGACCACAGGCATACGTCAGTGGCATAGATGACTAATGCGGTGCTGCTCTTATCAAGTGCACACGGGAACCTCACTGTCGCCGAACCCGAGCTGTGAGGCACGGGACGCAATCGCCGGAACACATTCCAAGAACTGACTTATCGGTCCCCCGAAAATAATCCCACAAAAACTTGGACAATTAGGTTTTGGTTCCCTTCGGTGCACTAGCAAAACGCCAGCAGTGGTTCAAAGAGAGTCAGAGCGAAGGGTGACCAAACAAAACAAATATATTCTCTTCAAACAGGCCGTTACACAAAAAGGTGCACAAACTCAGCTCTTCACAATACAAACACAGATGGATTACAACATTACACGAAACCAACGAAAAAATGTACAAGCTCATGCACTACAACAAAGAATAACACACAAAAGAGTCCTGTTCACTAAAGTCACTCAAAGCACCTTGTCAACAAGGAGCTTGCAGGCCGGGCTCGTCAGTTGGCTCACAGAGCAACGTTGTTTACTTCTTCCTTCTCAAGGTCACAGACGACTAAGAGTGCTGCTCACAGCCTGTGATCGACTCTTGATATTGCAATCGGCAGTCATTCCCAAAGTTTCAGTGTGAGCCACATGATCTAAGCATGCTCAAAACTGAGCAAACCTTCTTGACAAAACCGGAATATTCGCCTCTTGGGTGACACCTCTTTCTCCCTCGCCTGTAGCAACGAGCGTCGGTACACACTCTCTGCCTCCTCTCTCTTTCTCCGTCTGACTCGCGCATTCATCCGTTGTGATAAGATGACTCACTGCTGCGATCCACAACTTTCTGCCACGTTCTAGAACCTCGCCGTCTCGAATTCGGTCAGCTGTTGCGTGACCTTAGGCGCCTCTTCGGCACGCACCGATTTTCTTTTCTTTCTTTGCTTTTTGGCGCTGCCTCTAACTTGATGCCGGGTTCTTCGACGAAATGGGCACTATTTTGTGACTCACTCTAGCCATAATAAAAGCAAGTCTGATCGCTCCCAGGCATGACACAAGGCAGACCAGTGATTGAGACCTGTTTGATCGCTCTAAGCCTAATAAATTTGATTTTTTCGGACTGTTTGATTTTTCGGATAATTTTTCGGTCCCCGCCAGGTCCGGAAAATTAGTAGGAGACTGTAAATAGTGCAATCTTTTTTTTTAAGTTTCATATGTTATTTTTGCACATATTGCAGCTATAACTTAAGGCTGCAGATGGAGTGGGACATTCAACACAGTACCAGTTTATCAAAAATGCAAGCAAATAAGTGGACTACTAGCTGTGAAAAGAAAATACACAATCAGAAGAAAGAATGACAAAAAATAAAGCAACGTACATATTAGCAAAGTGCTGGGCAATGGCAACTAAAGATAACCCTTAAGAGAACACAAGCAGTGATAGCTCTTTCGTGCATGGAATAAACATTTGAATGCATTAGTAAACAAGCAAATAAAGTTATGCTCAAGGCACGGGAGCTATGATAGGTACTGTAAACATTAGGAAATGTGATAAAGTTATGAGAAAGACTAGATGTGGAGTTAACATATAAAAATTTCAGGACTTCAGTGTAATGACACAACAGCAGCAGTGCCATGTTCAACAATTCTAAAGCCTGCTTTGGCAAGAAGCAATGAAGAAAACAGTGAGGTAAAAGGGTGTAACCTTTCCAATATTGTTCATTGTACCCAAAGGAAAAGTATTTGAACAACTAGCTATAACATAAATAGGAATAAATATCAACAAACAATATTAGCACTTGAAGTTTGCAGAGGGCATTGTCCTTTTCAAAAAGACAACTGGAGACCTCAACTAAGAAAGTGCTAGAGAAGAATAAGGAGAAAATGAAGCAAAGGTTAAAGATAATACTCAGCAGCCTAGCCAGAGAACACGAGTCATGATTGCAGGAGTATGCTGTATACGGTAGATGAAGCATGGAGAGTGTAAAGGAAGAGGTACATCATAATGCCTCACTGTCACGGAGTGTTGTTGCTCTTGTATAAAGGAAATTCTGCAAAGAATAAGGATGGACTGGGACGCATATGACAGGGATTCCGAAAATATGACCCTAAAGTCATTAGGGTCATATTTAAAGCTCAATTACTGTTATTTCAGGAATTACCCTAAAAGATTTGACGTCAATCAGAGCATTGCTTGAGTCGTTCTCATTGCCTGCATCTATCAAAATTTTTCGCTCAGGGTAGACGCCACTGCCAACACCAGATTTTCCATGACATGAGTTACTTAATGCTATCACAACAGAAAAATTGACTTTAGTTGACCCCACAGTGCGTAGGATGGATAAGAGCGGTCATTTGGAGGGGCAGAATAAATACCATGGGACGGGGTACACAGTCAAGGAGAGGATTAGGTGGGGTGATGAAATTTAAAAAATTTTCAGGAATAAGATATGATCTGGTCGCGCAAGGCAGAGGAAATAGGAGATAATTGGGAGAGGTGTAACTTATCCTAAATGATACCAGGGCCCCATGCGTAATGCATGAGAGATTCACAGAAATCACAGAAAGGGACTTACGTTCGCCACTGGTCATTACAGACTCAATTTCTTCCTTGGAGCCAACGGTGACCTCAGTCAAATCCGAAATGACAGGTTGGCCATCCTAAGCGAACCAAAAGACATTGAAGCAAGTTGCTGATAGGTGATTGATTTCTGGGGTTTTACATCCCAAAACCACCATATGATTATGGGAGTATTAAAGGAGTACTGACACAATTTTGCGGCGGCTCAAAATGTACACTTTTCATTTTCTAGCCATGTATTGTTAACGCCCTCCGCACACGGAAGCCAGGAAACACGTACAAAATATTTTAGTTTGGTTTTAAAGTTTTCGTGACCCAGCACTGCATGCCAGCCCCAGCGCAATGGACACTATGACGACGTATGAGCACAGTCTATTAAAAATCGCCGAAATCGATGTCAGAATCACTGGACGACCATGAAGTTGTCGTTGTTTGCAAGCCCCACGTGTAATTGGCCACAGACGACAGAGTTGCAGCGACACATCACGAATTGCTGTCCCTACGTGACTCAGACGTACGTCCGACTATGTTGATACGTCACTAAAAGCCGCCCCCTCAAAATGGGCTTTTAAAGAAGCCGTACTAAATATATATTCATTGCCTTGCGAGGCACCATGATACTCTTTTTGGGGTTCTCCATGTGAGTGCTTTCATTTACAGCAATAATATGAGAAAGTCAAGAATTGGTGTCAGTACTACTTTAAGCAAGTTTTGATCAGACTGACACAGGGTGGGGTTATTGAATTGTTGCTTGTTTGTAGACCTACTTGTGTTATGTGTTACTAAACCCATCACCAACAGTAGCAATGGTAACATTAACGGTACAGCACTGATGTATTTGGACAAATGTCCAAATACATCAGTGCTATACTATGCTTTCGAGACATATTCACGTTGGTGCATTCTTGTCCAAGAAAGATCAATCGTAAATGGAATGGTCATTGTTCTTTGTTACTGTGTACACTTACCAAGAACATAATCAGCCACTACAGTTGTCAGGATTTTAGCTTTTGCAGATGAAAGTATGTCATAGCACATTACTACCAGTATTATAGCTGCCATAAACTTTCCTGGTAACCCAGTATAGTATATTCAATGAATAGTAGGGTATGTATGGTTAATTATGATTCTATAACACTGTGTCTCATGCAGCATGCACCCTGTGACATCAGCATGATACAATATTACAGGTGTCTCCTTTCATATTCACACCTATTATGTATCAACACACTAGACAATAATCTAAGTTCTTGAGAAGACCATTGCTGAGACATGCAAAGCTCATGGTCATGACAGAATTGAAGACCCCTGCAAATGAACATGAGAAGTCAGTAGTGAAAGTTTTGGTGGTCATTTCTGGCTTTATACAGGCTCCACAACATTTTCTGAATATAGAAAACAGTGGCAATCAGTGTTGGAGGCTCCCTCAACATGTGAGCCAAATATTATTACCTTGCACGAATTAGGGGAATTTCCAATTTAGTTGCAAATACAGCTGGAAATCGCTTGCTCTTCTAACAAATTACATCATTGGGGGCACGACTTTATTTTTCTTTTGAAGCCATTAAGGGTTTATACATACATTTCATTTATTTGTTGAAGTCAAAATAAACAAATAAAGCATTACTGAACATGTTTCCATGAACATTAAATTACCAATGCCAGTCCTGCGTCAGTCAACATAGTTTGTGCTCCTTGCAATGTAATTTGCTGAAAGGATGGTAGGCAGTTTCTAGCTGCATTTGAAACCAAAGTTCGAATCGCCTGGTGTGCGTATTACAATAATATTTGGCTCACATGTCCACAGGTGGCTTCACAACGAAATGACATTGTTTTCTCACTATTATTCAATACTTGTTGCAGGGCGCTTTTAAAGAGTTATCTTACCATGGACAGATGCCGTGCAAATAACAGCCAAAGAAGCCTCGCCGACAGTTAACTCTTTCAAGCGTAAAAGCTCACTTGTGCAATAAAGCCTCATATTGTCGCAGCACATGGTAGTATAGAACATTAGCAAATGAAAATAATGCTTGAGATGAATTGCAAACAATTGAGGTTACAATGATTATAGCCACCTTACTAAAACGGTCATATTCACCCGGCAGAGAAACTCCCCAAAATAGCTTTAATTAGAAGTATGTGAATACTCAAATTTTCTGATAGTTTTCGAATAGCAAGCTTGCTATTCGATCAGATTCCCACCCAACTTTTGCTGTTCTAACTATATCTGAAGTTTGTAATAAAGGGGATAAATATGCTACATTGGGTGACAAGTGGCCACTCCTGCGTGTAGTACACTGCACCACGCAACACTCGCATACTACGGCGAAGCTAACATTCGTGTACCACTGCAAAACTAAGACATGTGCACTGCTGTGATGCATATACACAGTGCTCTGTTAGTCTGTTCCTTAGGACTTCACTATTCTTTGTCTATTCTAATTCACTTTGCACTCACAATATTGCTGTTCACAGAGCTCTAGTTTTTATGTTCACCCCAAAACATTTTACATGCAAGCTCTTGCATGGCAACCCTATCCTGCCACCTTACCTTAACTGAGTCATGTACACTACACCACTCTATGCAGGTTACATGGACCTGACAGATACACATCATTTCCTGTGTTGTCAGATTGTACCAAGTGCTGCAAGACATCAGGTAATGCAAAATACCTTTGGGGCCGTCATGACCCACATTTCACTGAGCTTTTCCCAGCTGCATCGGCTAGTTGGCAGCAGGAAATGAACGTGGTTCTCCAACATGTTTCAAGTAACTCTAAATGTGGCTTTATGAAACACTGCCGGTCAGTTACCACATTTTTGATACCATATTTTTACGCATTTCTATAAAACTTGCACTTTCTACTTTCTGTACATTTCAAATCAGTACTTAACTCTTTGCTGTTACGTTTGTACTGCCCTGTATATATGCAAACTTGGAAGTTCCCAACTCGCATAAATCAACAAACTGACTCCGCTGCACAGAAAACAGTTGCATGTCTACAGATCAAAAGATATAAGACAAAGACATGCAATATGAAAAATGAGAACTGCACACACCGCGTTGTCCCTAATCTGTAAGTGTTTTCCATAGGAGTCGTCTAAAAGGTCCAGAACATTTTCATTGTAGATTTCCATGTAGGAAATTCGTAAGAGGTATTCCCGTTCTGGCATCTGTAAAAAAAAAAACACACACACACACACAAGGAAAAATATGTATTTTGTGCACTAAGCACTTTTAACCCCACCATACGATTAATCGCAAGGTTCACTTTGCACTCTCCTGCATATAAGCACATGCTGCAGGCATAGCAATAAAGACTGTTGTAAGACAGCACAGTGTGTCATCCTCTTCCTCATCTTTATGCCATTCGTGCTGGAAAGCTGTTCCTACCATACGACTGTATGTATTTATTTTTTTTCAAATCCTGCCTCTTTTCAAAATAACGGCAGTGTACAGCCTTTAAGCACACAATGTCTAGGTCAGTGAAGTGGTTGACCGAAGCCATTTCAGTAGAGCTTCTGGAGGAACTAAAAGCTCACTTTGAAGCAGCAGATCTACCCTGTGGGGCATTTACCAGTTTTGCATTTTTGAAAGCAAATACTGAAGCCTCTAGGCTCAAGCCTACAATCCTACAATAATCAAGCCTACAATAACTGTCGCAGTTATTGTCTCCCATGTCATTATCTCCAATGTCCTTCTAAGGAACAGCCCATTCTAGGTCATGCCCTTGTCCCGAGTCTGTTCCAGCAACCGTTAATGGAGGCTTCGTTTTTTCAGTTCCTGTACTGAACATATTTTTGTGAGCATATCATCACGATTACGCTCATATTCCTCCATGTAAAAATTTTTCATGAAGGCTCTTCAATATTTACACTTCGAAAATCTTGCTGCTGTTGAACTTTCATCAAATGTGTAGCATCAATTTGGCCAAGCAAGAACAGCTAATTTTGCATGGCTCACATTTTGGATAATGTCAAATATTGCATCGATGGTCAGGGGGATCAGGCCAGGCTGGCTGCTGTTTCCCATCATAGTATGGGTCTTCCCAGAGGATGTTTGACCAAAGGCAAAAATGGTCCCTGCAAAAAAAACACACAACGTTGCAACGAAGCAGCGAGGTGAGTGGCTTGCTTGCACACACACGCAGATGAAAACACTTCCAAATCTGTAAACTAACATGTTTAAACATCGCACAGAAGTGACATCTGAAGAGGAGGGGGAGAGGAGATAATGGCATACCTTTTAATTTTTGTCTAAATATCAATAGGTGCACACTACACATTTTGATGTTTACATATGTATACATTGAAAGGGCCATTACCAGGCATGGACATTGCAAGCAAACAAGCACAGTGTGCAGATTGCCAGATGGTAACCAAGCGTAAACAGCAAGTGGTTTCGGCTCTTCATCTAATGTGAAGTGCATAATGCTGGCATTACAAGCGTGCGAAGAAAGGAAAGGAAGGAAGCTGGACACGTGAACAAAAGAACATGCACGTTTGCCTCACATCATTGGAAAACATACCTTGACCTACTGAAAATACACGGGAGACATAGGGCGCCTGTGCATGCCAGCCAAGGCAAAGAAAGAACACGTGTCCTTTGGCAGTGAAAGTCACCTCTTTGGACATGGTAATAAACAGCACAATTATCTCTCACCTCTCCAACACCACTTCCTATGTGGCCGCTAGATAACGCTGCTCCCCCAAGTAACTCCTTCAAACTTCCAGTGCACAACTAAAATTTGCAATAGAGCCTGCTGAGGTGCCTTTAAGTTCAGGCCACAAACAGACATTAACATCCAGCACGCCTGTTTTTATTATTTTATTAACTCGCAGCGAGTTTCTATAAACTACAAGTGCTAGTGTCTTTACAGCTTTCTAAGGGATCTTCTCGGAACAATAGTGTTTGGACAACCTTGCATTATCACACAGGGTGGTGTAGATACCATCACGATTCCTTGCTACTGGGCATTTTTCTTCGCAATCCTGCACTGCATTCATCTTGCAAGCCTCAAAGCCTTCCTTATAAACAAAATTTAATTTTAGTAGAATTTAATGCACCCCAATTTGAGACGTTGTAGAACAATCTCAAATTTGCAGTAAAGGTAACATAAAAATAGAAATGGCAAGCTTGGAAAAGAATCGGAAACATGCAGAAACAGGTACTCATTGTGACACAGGGAAGAAATATTAAATCTAGCTAGATTAATAGAACACCCTTAAAGGCCAGCTCTGGCAATTTTTCGAGGTCGATAGAACTCAAAATTTTCTGGGTACATTCCCAGGCGCACCTTCCGTCATTTGCGCAAGATTACAGACTCAACAGATGCACAGGTTATTTGCAATTCTATTTTTACTGTTTACCTCAAACCGCCCACCTGGCTTCCTACAATTATTGGCCACACTGTGTGTTGACATCATCGGCAAATCGACAGAAGCGTACCGGTACCATACCATGGCCTTGGATATCTGTGCATGCCGCAAACCGTCGCGACATTACCTCTAGGGGAAAGGCACATGCGCTGTCACACCGTGCAAAAGGCTGGTTGACTGACTTGACATAAATGCTATGTTGGATTTCGGTTTCGCCTTTTTTGCTCATTAAAAGTTATTTTTGTGCATGGTGAGCATTTCTATTATCAGGAGTGTGACAGGAGTGCCTCACGAACATAAAATCGCCATCACCTTGACATGCTCAAATAATTGCCATTCTGATGTTTTTGTAGCACATTTTGGAGAAAGGAAAGTTTGCATTCAAAGCAAAAACCAATGCCTCCTCTACTAGACGCCTGCAACGTCACTCGTTTTCCCGTTGGGGTGAAGGTTCCTCATAGTTCAGTGCAGTCTCCGTGAGGCAGCGCTCGCAACCGACACCACCCTGCCGCGAAGTGGATTTTTCACTGTTCAATCACCTTCAATGATACAGACTTCAGAGTTAATTGACGAGGCAATTGATTTTAACCACAAGAAACATCCTTCAGGTTCGCCGCTCCTTTGTGAGATGCCTCCGGCACACCAGTAACCTTCATTTTTATTTCGGAGGCAAGGTCAACCGATTGAAGCTCACAGCGGTCATTGCAGTGAACGCTAGCGATACCATCAGGTGACAGCGGAAAAGGAGAGAGCAGGCAAGGGTAAGGGACCAGCTTTCCCTCTCATGTCGCAATGTCGCAGGCATCTAGTAAAAGAGGCATTGGCAAAAAATTCTGGTTCATAGCAGTAACCAAATGCTCACACACAGGAGCTAACTTGTGCGTGCAAGTAATATAAGTTACATAAAACTGATTTTTTAATAAATAATTTGCATTCAGCATTCATCTGACCATGTACTAACTGAACTTACATAAGATACATGCAAAATCAACTCGTTTCAGAGTACATGTGTATATACATACACATACTCGTTCCTTCCTTCTGCTTGGGACTATTTGCATCTAAGTTCGCAGAGCGCAGCGAAGGCAGTGCACAAAACCTGAGAAGGCTGGGATACAGTAGAATCCGTAGCCTAGGACACCTTCACGCCATCCCTGAAGTTTCTATTTTTACTAAAAATGATTTCTGATAAACAGGTGCTGCTTTCCTCGAAGAGTCAATGCATTCAGCAACCCTCCCACCCACAATCCTCTTTCTTATGCCTCTCCCCTCCAGGAGGAGGAGGGATCCACCTGTTGCACACCCCTGATCCTTCCACAGCATCCCCACTAAGTGGTGCTAGCGAAAGAATCAAGGGACAGCAAACAAGCCCTTCTGCTTTGCATCATGTTGCATGGACATTACCATTGAAGCCAAGCATGACTGACTCCACAAGGGGATGGCAGCACTTTTCGTAAACTTCTTGGTTGGTGCTTGAAGAGTGGAAGACATGGTCTGCAAATTGAAAGAAAGAAAATTATAAAGGTGGCAAGTTAGCTCAAGGTACAATAAAATTCCTCTCGAAGTTTCAACTATGCATACATGACATGGCCACAGAAAAAACTCCAATTGACCATTTCAATTCAGTTGAGAGAAACACTCTCAGGGATGAAAACAACACACCCTCGAACTTTTGGACCAGTCAAGTGTACTATTACTGCCCTTCAGTAGAGGCCCATATTTTATCCCCGGTAAGTTATGCTCCCAAAATCATTCTGTTACAGCTTACTGTGCAAACTGTGCATTTCTTGAGCTGCTGTCCACGAACTATGAACAAAACATCTCACAGTAGCTTCTAGGTTGCCTATCAGTCAGAGGGCCTTGGGCAGGCACACAATGTCTGCAAGTCCACGTCAGTGAAGGGGCACTCCTGCTTTTATGACAGCAGCCAGCAGTACTGAGCCATGCTGTCCCCCTTTCAAAACACACAGTGCCAAGGTACTGACTTGGCAAACAACAACTCTGCACAAGTGTGAGTTTGCACACCAACATGTGCAGCTAATCATGGCTTCCTAATTCGATGTCTACTGCACAAAAAAGAAAGAAAAAAAAAGAAAAAAAAAAGAGGAGAAACGGCACTTCTGATTGATGTTTCAGCGTCAAAGCCGTAAGAATGTCAAAGGAAACAAACCAAATGTGTGGAGTGTGTTTTTTCCAGACTCTGTGTATATCGTGTTTCCACTTGTCCTCCAAATGGGCTCTTCACCATTCTTTATCTCCCTGAAACAAAAACAGTAAAAAAGTTAATCACAAAGATAAGTAAAAGCTTTAAGAAAATGTCAAACATCATAATAGTAATGACACTACTATATTTTTGCAGCACATCTCTTTCTCTTCCGTGGCCCTTTTGCTGTACATTTCATTTGTCCAATTAGATCTTACATGGCTGCCAACAGCCAGGAAGTTAAATGCACTTTCTATGCATTTCTCGGTTTTGATCAGCATGTTTGTCACACAGTGTATGCAAGACTGGCCCTTACACCTTTTGATAATTTTCCAGTACGAGATGAAGGGCTGAGCCAACGAGTTTCATTGTTCTTAGACAATGCAAACCAAATGTAATCATAGACACCTTTGCTTTTCATTTTTTTACACCATCTTTTTTATGTTTCCCTTTCTGTGAGTGCAGCTTTAAGTCATAAATGCGTGTTGACCACATCACATGATGAGTTCACTCTATTCTTCGCTTCATTCTATCTAAAGGAAAACATCTTTACTTGTTTCCAATGCCAATTCAATCAAAACAAGTGAAGATGAGATAATCACAACTTATTTGCTTTCTTTGTGAAGCATGGCTAATATCCTAGCATGTAAAGTGAATTCATTTTTGGTACGATGTAAGAGATAACTTTTTGTGCTAGCCTAGCTCAGAAGCACTGGCACAATGTCTTTTTTTCCAATTACAATGGCTTTGTACACAGTTGTCCAGGTCTAAATTAATGGTGTTACTGAAATTGATGTAACTGAAATATATAATCTCACTAAACGTTAACAACAAAACTTAAGGCACGAGGCAGCTAGAACCCTCAGTGCAGCATAGATCATAAATGGTGACCACTGCCTAGTAAGCAAACAACACGTACAAAAGGCCATTTTGTTTGCCAGCTGTATAGTAATATCAGTGGAACGACTTCCGATAGGTTATGACAATCAATTAAAACTTCAAAGTTAAACAGAGCACAATTGTCAATGTGTCAACTGATGCCACAGTCGTTCTGTCAGGCAGGCACCTCAGGTGTAACTGAAACTGAAACTGGCTTGCAGGTCGAATGTAGAATCCCTGGCAAAGAACCAATAAGATTTTATTTGTTTTCACTATGGTCAACAAGCGCTGGCCAGATGGCATGCTCGAGCGTATGCAGTAACTACCTCAAATTTACACACAGTGCCACCTGGCGAGCTGGTTAAAGTAGTAAATATTACAGGGCTGCTGCGAGGTATACTGAGCCACCTTGCTGAATGCCTGCTGAATGCTACACGACACGACTACAGAAACCTATGCCCTTGCTCGATGTGCATTGTATGCTATAAACTTTGAAGCATGTAACATACAGCTTAAAGGAGGTGTAGAAGAATGTGAAGATCGAGATACTTCGTTGCTGTTCAGTATAGCGAGTAAGCAGCGATACCACTGGTCACTTTGAGTTAGGGCATCAAAAGTATTGTGAGTTTTCAAGAGTGTCTGCGGTTGACGGGCTCCAAGTTCTGCACTGCAAAGTATGTATACAACCTAGACAAAGCTATTTTTGGGAGCAACAGCAATTCTGACGTTCTTGTGAATTTCAACTCAAGTTCGACAAGCTTTGTATGGCCCAAGTCACAGGCAAGTAGGCTGATGCTGTGCATGCGAAGCTCACTGCTATCTGCACTGTGTATGTTGTGTGACCACTTTGAAATAAGCAGTTTCTATGCTTAGCAGAGTTATTCTAATAAAACATGCTGGACAATTGGTGCACCGCATTAGAAGAATACAAAGGCAGCCAACTAACATGCACACTTATTATGCAGTTGTACATTCTCAGAATAACTGTTGTTATTCCCATGAGTGAGTTTGCAATCAGCCCAGTGGCAGTTCTTTCGAGTGACCATATGTAATATGTTATGTTAATAAGCACTAGTTACAGCTTTTGTACTATGTTAGATGCAGCTTCATTATATGCTTTTCTTTGCAGTGTTCTGAACATCATGCACCCAATAAAAGTGTTAATCACTTTTTTAAAGAAACGGTAAAGCATGAAGTGTCCAAGGCAACGTGCACACACAAGGATGGTGCAAGTGTAAATTGAAAACATATCTCAAAGGTCATGCTTTTCATTAACTAAGCTGACTCCCCACTGTCAACAAAATATTTACAAACAAGGATGTTGCCCGATGCTTGAAGTAACGCCTGATGCTTCAAGTAAGAGTATACTAAGGTACTTCTTTGGAGTGAGCACAAAAGGAGGTTGTGCAGATTGTGCCGTTTGTTGCCAAGACTCAGCGTGTGTGATCGGCATGGCAATATGGTTGACCAACACCGCTTTTATAGCAGTCGTCACTTTCTAAACTGTTTAGAACTGCGAACATGGTAATGCTGTACAATATGTATAATGCCCAGCATATTTATATACCACTTATGTTTTTATATGCTTATCTGAATGCTTGTCCTTCAAAACTAGATTGAAGATTATAAATGTGTGCTTTACATAGTGCCAACGTATATATACATCGTTGGAAAGATTCAGAGAGGATTTGACAGATTATTTCATGGATCATCTCCAAGATTTTAAAAACTTTCCTGATTCTGGCATTTGCAAACACAATACCACTAGCTTCAGAGCTCTCTTTTTTTTTTTTTCCACCATCACACCAGCGAGGTCGCAGTTCCTGTTAGTACGATGAACAATTTTATTTTTTTTTCTTTTGTGAAGCATAATTTCAAATTTCAACTGCAATGCAATAATAATAATAATAACAGAGAGAGGCCAGAGAAGCAGACTGTAACTATTCATATTGTTTTGTATGACAAAGTGTCTCCGGCTATGTCGAACAGGGTGGCGCTGCATGTCCACATAAACTACAGATCGCTAAAATAGAGATTGCCAAACAACAGTTACAAAAGTGGGGAGACAGAACAAAAACAGAGCAGCAGGAAAACAAAGTCACTGTCATAAAATGCAGAGAGTTAACTTGTAAGTTTAAACATTTTCTTCAAAAAGAGACAAGACCGTGATTCAGATAGGTAGTACATGGGGTAAACCCAAGTACTGCGCTTGGTAATGAAAGCATCTCTGCCTAGTTATAAAGGGGATGCTCATAACATCCATCCATCCATCCATCTCCACCATTGGCTCCCCATTGAAAAATGTAATGCATTATAGCTGTTGAACTGTTCATAAAATTCTGCAAAGTGCACAAAAGTGCAACAATCTTTCTCATAAGCTAGAGCTACAGCACACTTCGTCCTTAAAGTACAGAATGATTGTGCCTATATGATGAAGTCTCTTAAAGGTTTGCTGAAATAATTTTTTTTTTTGAAGTTGTAAGGTGAGCCCTGCTAGCATAAGCAATTTGCATCATAATTTATGTTATGAACCATGTATCACACAAGCTTACGGTGATTAGGTTGCCCCACTCCCAAGCAGTGCTCTTTCCTTTTTCAACTTCTTTGCCAAGTAGTATCAACGTTCCACAATCATGCACTGAACATACGAAATGTTACTGGGGTCGTTCATTTTCAGGTTCTATATTTTATCAAATTTGGAGGGTAACAATCGGGTGCTATTTTTCTAGGTGATATCCGGGGAGAAATCTTTTTGTTGTTGAACCCATTGCAAAATTCGGGTTTTTCTTTTTTTTTTTCTGGTTATGTTGACACGTTCAAATTTAAGAATGAAGCAGCATAACGTCCACAATGCTGCACACGGCCTGTGAAATGAACTTTACGTCACTTGAGCTCACTTAAGCCAACAGGATGTAACTTCACTGTCCAGAGGTCAGGTAGCTATTGTGCGTGTGCGCCGCCAAATCCGTGCAGAATAAAGAAACAGGCAGGTACGGGGTGTTCTAATTCGGGGATATATCATCTGTTTCAACCCGATTTTTCTGAAACACGTTGGGCGTGTAAGAATCGGGTTCGACCCGAAAACAAACCGTAAATATTATGGAGGCCACGCTCCTCCGAGTCCGCCTGCTTGACTTTGTGTCCCGTTGTTGCGCTGTTTGTTCCGCTTCGTTACGCATAAGCCAGCCAATATCAGTACTCTCAAACTGTCGGGTGTAGTCAGTGCTAGTACAGCATGTAGTTAAGAAAGTCAAAACTAAACGTAAACTCACCTTTCGATGGGAGGCCGCACCCTGACAGCTACCTTGATGTTTGACATATTCGTGGCGCTTTCGTCACATACGTTCTAGAAGACGCATCAACAACAGCCGACGCGAATTATCGCATCGCAGAATGCCGTTACGCCTTCGAGTCACTCAAACCTCAAATGCTACCATCCAAAACGATTAAACCGTTTTCAAGAGCAAGCGGTAAATGTGACGTCACAGCAGCTCCGAGGAAAGCAATAAATTTGTAATATTTTTATTTCATTAGTTAGGTTGTTCTTAGAATTATAACATAGGCTTTATTATTTAATAATCTTTGCAATAATTTCAAAACATATTTTTGTTTTGGTATGCAAGCGTTGCTTTCCAAAATTTTATATTTTAAACGCAATAAAGGCGAGCTTCACAAAAAATTATAAATAAAAAGCAATGGTATTAGAACAACTTAGTGGGCTACAAGACATTTTTTGTTCAAAAATGTTTTCCTCCTCTCTAAAAATAAAAAAAATGAAGAACCACGTGGTTTGTTTTAAACACGTCACGTTTGGCGCGGGCGATTTGAAAACACCTAAGGTGCCAAATGCGCGGAGTGGTTGGGGAGGTTCCACTGATCTCCACTAGTGGAGATCAGTGGGAGATTCTGCTGCTACCTACGAACTAAATACACAACGTAAGCTCTAGCTGTGTGAGAAAATTAACTGTATGAAGCGTCTGTGATGCAGTTTAATTATGTGATAACGTTAGCAGTGTTGCTACATACGGGAACGCGAGCGCTGCTGGTCCCTGCACCGGTGCCGCCTGATACAGCAAGCGCTGACTGCACACACACGCGCATGCGTGTTCCGTCAAGCTTTTCTTAAATACAGTCTTCACGTGCACTTGGTTCATACATGTTACTCAACGCCGAGGGGCACATTTGCTCCCTCTCTTACAGCTCACGCGTTGTCAGTTTCTCATCCTATATCTAGTAAATAAATAAATAAATAAATAAATAAATAAATAAATAAATAAATTACACAAAAGTATACGTATAATTAAAATATTCACGCTGCACGCACTTGCAGATGCCGCCATCTCCTTTTCCAGTCCGTCTGGTACCTGCTTGTTTGTCTGGTACCAGACGGACTGGAACGGACGGACTGTCTGGTACCGTCTGGTACCTGCGTGTCGGTGACGTAAGGTTCTATGCTGGTCTTCTAGCTTAGAGGAGGCACACAGTCACCCTGCAACTTCGCTGGTACACCGCTAACACTCTCTCTTGCAATTCTCCACTTTCTCTAGAAGACATTCACAGTTCCCTTCACTGTTAAGCATGACCATGTTCACACCATCCTACGGTTACCTCGCATTTTATACTGCACGCCACAACGGCTTCTTCGTCTTTCTTTTTCTTTTCATTTATTTCTTTATTTTTGTGCGCAAGAGCGTCTGCCTCCTTTGCGACGGCAGAAAAGCGATTAATGGCGATGAATTCACACCAGTGGCTTGGTACACACAGATGAAAATGCCAGTTCAGGTGGGATGCAACATTTATTGAATGTTGCCCGACAGGCTATATATATATCTATAACGAAAGGAAAGAAAGGGGTCAAGGGCTCGCTTTATTTGTTAGAAATAAGTTAATGAAACAGCAAACATTGAAGCCTAGAAAAGCATAGGGGAAGTTATTCCATTCCGTAATTATGATACTGTAATTTAGGGTAAGTAGACAGGAATTAAAGCGGACGAAAAGACAAACCTTCCTTCGGTGGGAACCGAACCCACGACCTTCGGATATCGCGTCCGATGCTCTACGTACCACTGAGCTACCAAGGCGGTATATATATATAGCAGAACTCCGCCGGCCGGTCCCGGCATAGCTCTAATAGGATTCGATGCTTTAGGAACCCCGCTGTTACGTCGCAAGTGTGGGAACGTTCCCGCATGTAACATCACGAACCGGCACTCCAAGTGGGCAGTGCCGACGGCCATATTGATTTTTCACGTAGCTTGACATGGCTTGAATGTAGGATTAGCCGCACAATGGGCGACGCCCATTACGTTTCCGGCACAGCGAACTCGACAAAGCGATGCTAAAACTGTTGGTGATGGAATCGCGTACAGTCATTACGTTTCCATCGATGTACCGTTGTATTCTCGTTGTACCGAAGTGAGTGAGTGAGTGAGTGAGTGAGTGAGTGAGTGAGTGAGTGAGTGAGTGAGTGAGTGAGTGAGTGAGTGAGTGAGTGAGTGAGTGAGTGTCGACCAAGACAGGTTCACTGTAAAATCGACTGGGTGGTTCACAAGGTGCACCTCCTCCAACCCCGCCGCGGTGGTCTAGTGGTTATGGCACTCGGCTGCTGATCCGAAGGTAGCGGGGTCGAATCCCGGCCGCGGCGGCTGCATTTCGATGGAGGCGAAATGTTGAGGCCCGTGTGCTGTGCGATGTCAGTGCGCGTTAAAGAACCCTCGGTGGTCGAAATTTCCGAAGACCGCCACTACGGCGTCTCTCATAATCAGAGCTGGTTTTGGGACGTTAAACCCCACAAAACAACAACAGCACCTCCTCCACCCGTGCTTCCCTTAGTAAAGGAAACCTTGGATCTGCCCTTGGTTGCACTCAACAAAAATATAACAAATAGTAAACCTGGAAGTCACGCAATTGTGACAGCATGATTTATAGTTGCTACCGTTCGCTGTACACACATGCACACACTCAAGGCAGCTCACTGAGTACATATTATATATACAGCATATCATTGCTGCACGTACAGTTCACGGGCACAGGACAATGCGCCTGTTCGTGCGCCCGTTATGATCTACAGGCCGCGCTCCGGTAAACCTTCTCAATCCCTGCTGAAATAAATCACTGCGGCGAAATATGCATGAGGATTTCCAATATTTCACATATCGGTTCGTTCATAGCGTGTACAGCCTGATTTAGGGGCGAAGCACGGACCGAGGCTTGTCCGTCCGGCATCCGTCACGGTATCTCGCCCTCTCGCCCGTGCCCTCAGACCCAAGTGCGTGAACATGCTCTCGCCCGTGAAGGCGTCCGTTAGTCACGGTAGTCACGGCACGGCACCGTGTAAATCGAAACGCAGACACGAAAGGGCGCTGCACACCACACATTCTGCGGCCGCCGCGGTGGTGTAGTGGTTACGGTACTCAGCTGCCATCCAAAATACGCGGGTTCGATCCCGGCCGCGGCGGTCGCATTTTCGATGGAGGCGAAAATGCCGGAGGCCTGTGCGTTGTCAGTGCACGTTAAAGAACCCCAGGTGGTCTAAATTTTCGGAGCCCTCCAACGGCTTTTCCTCTCTATCTCTTTCACTCCCTTTCCCCCCCCCATGGAGCACGGTCCTTTCCTAACCGAACCACAATCATCATCACATTCTGCCACGGGTGGAAATGAACGTGAACGCGCTCTCGCCCGCGAAATGCAATGCGCATGTCTGTATACACGCGCTGTCACATGCGCGAGTGTGATTTACGGTGCGTAACACCGAACAATCCCCAGTGCTTCGCCCACTCGTCATGATTCACTTCGTGGAGATGCGTGGATTTTTTTTTTTCTTTTCTTTGGTAAAATGCGCTTCGGCCCACGTGCATACAGTCCACGAGGCAAGCTTAGCACACAATTATTTTGAACGGACCGCGTCGATATCTTCATAAATGTGCTCCTCTTCGCTTCCGGGCGAACGCTTGGTGGAATTCGCCATCTTTTTCGACTTCTCGGCGGGCACCACAGCGGAGTCCTTTTCAGCGCTTGAGACGGCCAGTTCCTTGTTGCCCCGCGATGTGGTCGTCTCGACGCTGTCTTGGTCGGGGACGGACTCGTAAGATATCTCAGCCAAGCCGTCCCTGTTGTGCACGTAGAGGTATGACTTCTTGGATTCGGGCACTTCCACGACGTCGTACACGTTTTCGTACGACTTATTGGATTCGGGCACTTCCACGTCGTCGTACACGTTTTCGTTCCACGTGCTCGATGTATCGGAGGGCATTCGGGACGGAAGCGGTGGCCCCGTTGCTCCTGGCGGCAGACGCTCGCAGAAGGGCTTGCGTTCCGGAGGCTTCCGGCACGGCTGCAAGCAGGGCAGCAATGTGCGCGAGTTTTATACAATGCTGTTGTGCGTAAGAGCAGTAAAGTTCTACGCCATATATAACGATTTCAGTTTTTTTCTTAATTCCTTACCTACACGCAAAGCGCAAGGAACCATACAAGCAGCAAAGGTACAAGGCGTCGCCCTCCCCCCTTGTCTATCATTGAAGCCCCCTTCTCCACTCGTGCTCCCTTATTTTCTTTTGGGCGCTATGGGGTCCCGCTGTATTACAACACCTAAAGTACCAACATTGCGTGGTTACCAGTGATATCAGGAATGGTTGGAATGATAACAAGACACGTATACCTTTTCACATATAGCCAATATGTCTTCCTACGCCGACGTAACCCCCTCTTGTCTTTGCTAAGTATGCGTAACCCCCCTCCCCCATGGAGGTGCTCCCTTTCTCCTGTAAAAGGTCTGTAGTTCGTGGGAAACATTCTGGCGTTTTTGAAGAAACTTTCAAGTGCACTCGCTTTCATAAACGTGCCAACACTGGTATAGCATTGCGTCTCACGAATGGCGATATATGACGGAACTGAGCGCAGATCGAGCTCGCGCATTACCAAATAAGACAAATCAGTTCTGTGGAATCCCGCAAGGTATGATCGTAAGGGTCATATGGCCCAAGGAAAGATGGCATCCGCCCTTTTGTAGCATGAAGGTACAGAGAAGTCCGTATGGATTTCTCAGAAAGCGAAGCCTCTTCGAATAAAAATTAAAATTCTTCGTGGTCCGGGACGGTCGCTCTAATATTTGAGCTAACCATAGCGCTACCAACAGGCAGAGCGAAGGCGAACTAATCGAATAATCGAAGGACATGAATATGGCGCGAGGACGCGAGCTTACCCAGAAGCAGCAGAATGCACATTTTGGGCAAAAGCACCAGTCCCTGAAAGACAGAGCAGAGAGAGAATACGGAAATGTTCAGGAAAGATTGAGGACGACTGCCATCCGTACACTACCATAACATAACTCAATGTTACTCCATCTTAACTAATAGAAGCTCGCCCCTTCCTACTGACCTCTCTCTCTCTCTCTCTTTCATCCTTATATGCAATCCGCGACATGCTTCAAACGGTAACTGCAACCTGCCAAAATGTCATAATATTTATTGCGAACGAGCACTAAGAGAACTATAAAATTTGGAACATGATCACCGTTGAGATAAATGTTCAAGCAATTTCGGCCTGTAGCATGCAAGTCCTTTCTTTCGACGGATTGAGTTGTGAGTGTTGAGAGGAACCGTTTAACGGTTTGAGTTATGTTAGAAAAATGTGTCTACTTGCATAAGCGTAAATGTTTACGTGAATGTACATATATGTATATGCATACATGTTTTATTTCTCCTCTTGACTGACCTGTGCATACATTGTTGCGTCTGACCGCTGGCCGCTTTAGGCTGTTGGTACAAATAATCTTCACATATATTTTTGGAGTGTGAATAAAGCTCCAATGATTGACTGACTGGCTCCACATATAAAAGGCAAGACCTGCAAAATAGCTGCTGAAGAAGGTGACATAATGGTCGATTTGATCAACAGTGGAGGGCATTCTCATTCTATGTTTAAAGGGACGCAAGCAAGCAAGCAAGCAAGCAAGCAAATAAATAAATAAATAAATAAATAAATAAATAAATAAATAAAAATTGGCAGATCCCACGTGCAGTGGGAATCAAGGAATGCGAAGCACGCATAACGAACGTAAAATGGATTTGCATTGTTGTCTCGCTATACCCGAGTTTAGTACATATAAGTTAACGAAACGGCCGCAAGAGCACCATGACTGTGGCATGTAAACCATGCCGCTCATACACGCATGTCATGATTCTAACGTTATGACTTGTCATTACGTTCGTCGTGCAGTCGTGTTGTGCCATAGCAATATTGGTATACCATCCCTTTAAAGAACGAGTGCATGTTATGACCTGTCATTTATGATCGTCATGCAGTCCTGTTGTGCCAAACCAATTTTCGTATAGGCTCCGTGCAGTCGAGTTTTCCATGTGCGACATCAGCGCCAGAATGCACCGCCTGGCGGAGAGAAGAAGCAAAATTGGGCAGACTGTGACAGGGAAATACGCGAACGCGATGCGCGTCTCCAACTCTACAGCAGCAGCGACCGCCCGTCCCACCTTCTTTCGTTTTATTTCCTTTGAGACGCGCGCTCCAAACCTGCGACAAACTGTTCCAAAGGGCAACGCCGCGAGCGTTCGTGTGGTTCGCAGCACGCCCGGAAAGCAGCGAAGAAACGCGCGCGTCGCTGTCGCCTCGGTTTCCACCGTGCGCGACTGAGCCGTCCGGATGGATGCTATGAGCTTCCCCTTTGTAACGGGGCGGTGACATGTGCGCCACCAGGCTCGTAAGAAGATCTAAGAACTTTTTTTTTCTCTTTAATTTTCCTCATGCCTTTTAAATTTACTTCAATCAAATCGATCATGCCATATCAAAAACGGAATTTCATATCCCAGTTCCCTGCCCCTTATGGCAGAAATTCCATATTTTTCCCTATAATTATTTTTGTCCGTTCTCTCTAGTTTTCTGCCACCAGTATTCTAACCGTCTCTTACTTATTTCAATCGCGGCTATGTTCAGCTTCCCGTTGTTCGCCCTAAAACCCAAGGCTTCATGTAGGGTGGTGCCCAAACGTACACCTGGGTGGATATTTCCGCATTCAATCAGAACATGCTCTGTCGTTTCCCTATCTTCCTCACAGCATGTGCATTTTTCTTCTTCTTTACTGAATTTCCCTTTATAAACACGCGTTCTAAGGCAGCCCGATCGCGCTTCAAACAATAAAGCGCTTCCTCTTGAATTATCATAAAATGCCTCCCTCTTTATTTCGTTTTTGCCCTCTCGGTAGTTATTCAGAGTCGGTTTTTTTCCCATCGCTGTCCTCCAGTAAATCTTCTCCGCCTCTCTGACTTTTCCCTTTACGCTCTTTGTTGTCAGTTCTCTTAGAGCCGTATATTTACTGGTGAGCCTCCTAGTTCTCTTTCTCCACTGCGTGTCAACGCTCTTTCTATATGAATAGCGGAACACCTTCACTGCCCACCTAACCTCTTTCATATTCCTTAGCCTTTCTTCAAACCTTATTTTGCTCTGCGCTTCCCTTGCCTCAAAACTCGCCCATCCCATATCGCCCTTTACAGCCTCGTTTGTAGTTTTCCCGTGAGCACCCAACGCGAGGCGTCCCACAGTTCTTTGATTCACATCCATTCCCGATTGTATCTCTGGCCTCATGCACACCACTGAGTTCCCAAATGTAAGCCCCGGTACCATTACCCCTTTCCACAGACCCCTAAGCACCTCGTACCTATTGTGTCCCCATAACGCTCTGTGCTTCATTATTCCTGCGTTCCTCTTTCCCTTTGCTGCTAAGGCTTTTTCCTGTACCTTCATGTATCTATCACCCTCATTTACCCATACGCCAAGGTACTTGTATTCGCTTACTCTTGGTATTTCTTGGCCCTGTATGTATACCGCCTGGTCGTTGGGATCATTGAATACCATCAATCCGCATTTTGTTACACTAAATCCTAGTCCTAGATCCTCGCCTTCCTTCCCGCATATATTCACCAGCCGTTGTATATCATCTCGACTGTTTGCGAATAAGACAATATCATCAGCATAAAATAAACCCGGAAGCATCTGCTCAATCATCACGCCGCCCTGTTTGTGTGACAGATTAAAACCAATGTGGCTATCTCCTAGCGCTTTTTCCATTCTAACCATGTACAGCATGAATAACAGCGGCGACAAAGGACATCCCTGTCTCAGCCCCTTGCTAATATCAACGTTCTCTCTGCTACTTATTCCTTCCCATTCTATGCAAACTGTATTTTCTCGATATATTTCCCTCAAAAGCTGTACACAATCGTCGCCTATGCCCATTCCTTCCAAAATTTCCCACAATATTTCCTGATTAACATTGTCATACGCCCCAGTGATGTCTAGAAAAGCCACATACAACGGCCTCCTTTCTATTTTAGATATTTCTATACACTGAGTAAGAACAAATAGGTTATCGTCTAAACGCCTGTCTACTCGAAATCCATTCTGAAGTTCTCCCAAAATATTGTTACGTTCTGCCCAGGCTTCTATTTTTAATTTTACTGCTTGCATAGCCATCCTGTGACTGCATAGCCATCCGTCCGACGAGAGCTACGTAGCGCCCTCTGGTCAGTAGACGGAGCCATCCCATTAACGAAACGGCAGTATAGCGCCAGGACCATGGCATGTATGTAAATCATGCCGGTCATGACACGCGTGTCATTATTCTAATGTTATGACCTGTCATTTACGTTCGTCATGCTGTCGTGTTGTGCCATAGCAATTTTGGTATACATCCCATTAACGAAACGCCTGGCATGTAAATCATGCCGCCCATGACATGCATGTTGTGCTTTTCATGTTACGACCTGTCATTTATGTTCGTCATGCAGTCATATTGTTGCATACCAATTTTCCTACACATACCACTAACGAAACGGCAAAGAGAGCACAAAGACCGTGGCATGTAAATCATGTCGCTCATGACATGCATGTCATGATTTTCATGTTATGATCTGTCGTTTACGTTCATGATGCAGTCATTATGTGGTATGCCAATTTTCGTAAACATGCCGTTAACGAAACGCGTGGCGTGTAAATCATGTAGCCCATGACATGCATATCATGATTGTCATGTTGTGACCTGTCAGTCATGTTCGCCATGCAGTCATGTCGTGGCATACCAATTTCCGTATACATCCCATAAACGAAACGGCCAGGAGAGCACCAAGACCGTCGCATGTAAATCATGTCACTCATGACATGCATGTCATGATTTTCGTGTTATGACCTGTCATTTATGTTTGTGATGCAGTCATGTTGTGGCATGCCAATTTCCGTATACGTCCCATTAACGAAACGCGTGGCATGTAAACCACGTCATTCATGAAATGCATGTCATGATTTTCATGTAATGACCTGTCATTTATGTTCGCCGTGCAGTCATATTGTGCCATACCAATTTTTGTATACGCCCCATTAACGAGATGACCAGGAGAGCACCAAGACTGTGACATGTAAATCATGCCGCTCATGACACGCATGTCATGATTTTCATGTTATGACCTCCCATTTATGTTCGTCAGGCAGTCATGTTGTGCCATACCAATTTTCGCATACATCCCATTAGCGAAACGGCCAGGAGAGCCCTAAGACCGTGGCATGTAAATCATGCCGCTCATGACATGCATATCATGATTTTCATGTTATGACCTGTCATTTGTGTTCGTCATGTAGTCATGATGTGACATACCAATATTCGTAAACATCCGATTAGCGAAACGGCCAGGAGAGCACCAAGACCATGGCATGTAAGTCATGCCGCTCATGACATGCATGTCATGATTGTCATATTATGACCTGTCATTTATGTTCGTCATGTAGTCATGATGTGGCATACCAATATTCGTAAACATCCGATTAGCATAACGCCCAGGAGAGCACCAAGACCGTGGCATGTAAATCATGCCGCTCATGACATGCATGTCATGATTTTCATGTTATGACCTGTCATTTATGTTCGTCATGTAGTCATGATGTGGCATACCAGTTTTCGTAAACCTCCGATTAGCGAAACGGCCAGGAGAGCACCAAGACCGTGGCATGTAAATCATGTCGCTCATGACATGCATGTCATGATTTTGATGTTATGACCTGTCATTTATGTTCGCCATGTAGTCATGATGTGGCATACCAATTTTCGTAAACATCCGATTAGCGTAACGCCCAGGAGAGCACCAAGACCGTGGCATGTAAATCATGCCGCTCATGACATGCATGTCATGATTTTCATGTTATGACCTGTCATTTATGTTCGTCATGTAGTCATGATGTGGCATACCAGTTTTCGTAAACCTCCGATTAGCGAAACGGCCAGGAGAGCACCAAGACCGTGGCATGTAAATCATGCCGCTCATGACATGCATGTCATGATTTTGATTTTATGACCTGTCATTTATGTTCGCCATGTAGTCATGATGTGGCATACCAATTTTCGTAAACATCCGATTAGCGAAGCGGCCAGGAGAGCAGAAAATCGTAGGCGGCTAGATAGATAGATAGATAGATAGATAGATAGATAGATAGATAGATAGATAGATAGATAGATAGATAGATAGATAGATAGATAGATACGCTCAAACTCGCCGAAGTTCGCTAAGAAATGCTTCGCATTTAATAAATAAGGGAAGGTGCCAAGGAGCAACACTGCGCCTCAAAGTTCAAACGAACCTGTCAGCGGTACAGCAGTACACGCGCGGACACTGAGCCCTGTCAGCAGTTGTGCAGCTATGTTTAGGGGTGGGCATACAGCGTGGGAAGGCAGCAGCTCTCCTGCGATGGGAAGACGGAACAATGGACCTCCAAGTGCAATGAGAAAGACTGCGTTCTTTGTACTTTACGGTGTTTTAATGAGCCTCTTCTCCAGCCAGCCCTTTCATCCTGCCTGAGGAGCAGGAATCACATGTTGCTGGCCGGACCCAGTCACCCTTTCCCCAGGTGTAGAGGCGGTGCATGACCGCCTCTACGCCTCGGGAAAGGGTGACTGGGTCCCTTTGAAGGTGGAGACTGCATCAACTGTTTGATGAGTGGACCAATGTTGTTCTAATAATTCTCCCTTGGAAGTAGTTCCGTGCAGTACTGTAGAAGCTACAGGCCTCTCTGGCCGATCTGGAGGATGAACACGTTAAACATGTGTTCACCCTCCGGATCCCGGAGTGGCTATGGTACTCGGCTGCTGATCCGAGGGTCGCGGGATCGAATCCCGGCCGCGGCGGCTGCGTTTCGATGGACGCGAAATGTTGAGGCCCGTGTACTGTACGATGTCAGTGAAGGTTAAAAAAACCCCAGGTGGTCGAAATTTCCGCAGCCCTCCACTACGGGGTCTATTATAATCAGCTCGTGGTTTTGGGACGTTAAACCCCACATAACATGTTTAACGTGTCCTTCCGCGGCTTCTCATCTGCCGAAGGCGGGCGCTGCAGTGAGAGCTCCAGCCTTGAAAATAGGGGATGAGGATGAAGCTGTGCTACTATTCGCAGTATATACGGCTCGCAGGGGCGTGTCCGAACAATGGCATTTCGCGTCGCACTCGATGACCTAGTATCCTTTGCTCCGCTGCACGGAACTGGCGAAACAGAGTAAGTTCCGGCTATATCTTTATGGTATAAATAAACATATCCCTTGTAAACTCCATCTCTCTTCGAGTCCGGTCCGCGCAACGGCAACTGTTCCGCCGAGTCGGGGTTTGCGAGGAAACCAGGACAGACGGGAGGGCCTCGACAAACTTCGAACGATATAAGCTAGGTAAATGCGATTGATTTCTCGGGTTTTACGCCCCACCACCACCATTGTTTATGAGAGACGCAGTAGTTAGGGGCTCCGGAAATTTCGGACACCTGGGGTTCTGACATCGCACAGTATACACGAACCTCAACATATTTTGTCTCCATCGAAATGCAGCCGCTGCGGCCGGGATTCGATCCCGCGACCCTCGGATCAGCAGCCGCGGGTACCATAGCCACTAGACCACAGTGGCGAGGCCAAAAAAAAAGTGAGATAAAAAAAAAATGGGCAGATCCCACGTGCAGTGGGAATCAAGGAAATGCGAAGCACGCATAAGGAACGTAAAATGGATTTGCATTGTCTCGCTATACCGAGTTTGGTACATATGAAGTTAATGAAACGGCCGCAAGAGCACCAAAACTGTGGCATGTAAACCATGCCGCTCATCACGCATGCCATGGTTCTAACGTTATGACTTGTCATTTACGTTCGTCATGCAGTCGTGTTGTGCCATAGCAATTTTGGTATACATCCCTTTAATTAAAGGGGCCCTGAAACCATATTTTACTCGCTGAGTTTTGCATCGAAACGGGTTCGTTGTATTGTGCTGAGGTAAATGCAAGAAGAATTTTCGAGATCGATGCAGGCAAACGCAAGTTATTCAACTTACAAATTCAAAATAAAAGCAGACGACAGATATCGGCATCCCAAGGCGTGCATGCTGCTTCCAATCAAAACGCGGCTTACATCTTGCAGAACCGGAACCGTGCTGCCCTCTGTGGTCTTCCTACCACAACCACCACGTGGGCCGCACAGCGATCCTTGTGTCAGTTACAAGCAAAATGAAGTTGTAATGCCCAAATTTGTACCTTTAGCAAGCATAAAACGCGTTCTGAATTTGGAATTTCTTATATTCGGTGCATTATCGATATGTGCGATGTATATTTTTATTCCCTACTGTTCCCGGCCAATCAGAACCTGCAGCAAAGCAGCATGGTGATGTCATATCCGCTCGGAGAAACTGTTGATGTATGGCGCTGCAGTCAGCGCGGAAACCGATTTCAGGTACAAATTAAAATATAATACGGTTCAATTTCGCCGCTTTCACTGGTGTTTCGGTCATCGTCAAGTCCCACACAAAGCAAATGTGCAATAAAATCAATGTGCGTGAAATGCGTTTCAGGGCCCCTTTAAGGAAACGAGTGGCATGTAGAACATGCCGCTAAAGACATGCATGTCACGATTTTCGTGTAATGACCTGTCATTTATGATCGTCATGCAGTCATGTTGTGCCAAACCAATTTTCGTATAGGCTCCGTGCAGTCGAGTTTTCCATGTGCGACATCAGCGCCAGAATCCACTGCCTGGCGGAGAGAAGAAGCATAATTGGGCAGACTGTGACAGGAAAATACGCGAACGCGATGCGCGTCTCCAACTCTATAGCCGCAGCGACCGCCCGTTCGACCTTGTTTCGTTTTATTTCCTTTGAGACGCGCGCTCCAAACCTGCGGCAACTTTGTTCCAAAGGGCGACGCCGCGAGCGTTCGTGTGGTTCGCAGCACGCCCGGAAAGCAGCGAAGAAACGCGCGCGTCGCTGTCGCCTCGGATTCCACCGTGCGCGCGCGTCTCATACGTGCGACCCAAGTGGCCAATGTCAGCGATACTGAGCCGTCCGACGAGAGCTACGTAGCGCCCTCTGGTCAATAGAAACGAAACGGCAGTATAACGCCAGGACCATGGCATGTAAATCATGCCGGTCATGACACGCGTGTCATGATTATGTTATGACCTGTCATTTACGTTCGTCATGCTGTCGTGTTGTGCCATAGCAATTTTGGTATACGTCCCATTAACGAAACGCCTGGCATGTAAATCATGCCGCCCATGACATGCATGTTATGCTTTTCATGTTATGACCTGTGATTTATGTTCGTCATGCATTCATATTGTTGCATACCAATTTTCCTACACATCCCACTAGCGAAACGGCCAAGAGAGCACCAAGACCGTGGCATGTAGATCATGTCGCTCATGACATGCATGTCATGATTTTCATGCTATGAGTTGTCATTTACATTCGTGATGCAGTCATCTTGTGGCATGCCAATTTTCGTATACATCCCATTAACGAAACGCGTGGCATGTAAATCATGTCGACCATGACATGCGTATCATGATTTTCATGTTGTGACCTATCAGTCATGTTCGCCATGCAGTCATGTTGTGGCATACCAATTTTCGTATACATCCCATTAACGAAACAGCCAGGAGAGCACCAAGACCGTCGCATGTAAATCATGTCACTCATGACATGCATATGATTTTCGTGTTATGACCTGTCATTTATGCTTCTGATGCAGTCACGTTGTGGCATGCCAATTTGCCTATACGTCCCATTAGCGAAACGCGTGGCATGTAAATCATGTCACTCATGACATGCATGTCATGATTTTCATGTTATGACCTGTCATTTATGTTCGCCATGCAGTCATATTGTGGCATACCAATTTTTGTATACATCCCATTAACGAGACGACCAGGAGAGCACCAAGACTGTGACATGTAAATCATGCCCCTCATGACGTGCATATCACGGTTTTCATGTTACGACCCATTTATGTTCGTTAGGCAGTCATGTTGTGCCATACGAATTTTCGCATACATCCCATGAGCGAAACGGCCAGGAGAGCACCACGACCGTGGCACGTAAATCATGCCGCTCATGACATGCATATCATGATTTTCATGTTATGACTTGTCATTTATGTTCGCCATGTAGTCATGATGTGGCATACCAATTTTCGTAAACATCCGATTAGCGAAACGGCCAGGAGAGCACAAAATCGTAGGCGGCTAGATAGATAGATAGATAGATAGATAGATAGATAGATAGATAGATAGATAGATAGATAGATAGATAGATAGATAGATACGGTCAAACTCGCCGAAGTTTGCTAAGAAATGCTTCGCATTTAAAATAAGAAATATTTGAAGGACTACAGGCCGATCAACGCATTTTCAATATTATGAAAAGCTATTCATGAGGATTATTTCGCATAGGTTAAAGGGACTGACAACCGATTTTTAAGGACCCTTATTTTTATGGCGCAATGGAAAGCTCGCCCTCTGTACTGTTTTCACCTGCAGCGGTTACTGCCAAAAGCGCGTGGATATTTCGCACGCGGAATTTTTCGATCTGAGAAGCCTCTAAAAAAGGCAGAGTGCGCACTCTAGCAACGTTGAAAAGTGATCGCGATGCCGATAATCCGCCTCGCTTCAGGACATCGTTCCGCTTTCGTAGGAGGTAGCGTAGCTGTGATTAACCACCCACACTTTGACCTGTTCAACTACCTTTCGAAATAAAAAGACGGTGAGACGAGCTGGCATCGTTTGCCAGGCCGATCTTGTATTTGTAAGGCGTTCTTTCGCGTGTCCGCGCCTACTTCATGAATGGCCGGGCTCCGGCGCTGCCACTCTGGCCATAGCCGAGCCAGGCCAGGCCAGCTAGATCCGGTACCACGCTTTCGTCCGTGACGGCAGAAGCGTGCTGTAGCAACGCGCACTACAAACGAAGAGTTATCTGCACGTTGTTAGTGACAAAAAGCTTATATTATCAAAAGTTTCATGCGGTACGTCCGATACTAATAAACAAATAAAATATTGCGTGAATTTGTAGAAAGCCACGTGACCGCACTCTAACTCTAGTTCGTATGTTTGCCGCTTGAGTTACCAAACGTCAGTTTTCGCGACTTTGCATGAAGAAATAAAAACGTAAACCCGTGTTTATTGAGGAAAAGTGGCGTCGTTTGAGCCAATGCAACACGCAATCTTTCCGCCATTGGGGTCATCTCAATTCAAGTTTTGGGCGGTTGTCTGTCCCTTTAAAAGACACACTTGAATTTAATCCCTCTAGAGAGCAGGCAGGCTTCAGAGAGAGAAGGCGCATAAAGAAATGAAGAGAGCGAAGGAATGGCTTTCGAACCAACTTGCGCCGCGGGCATCCGCATATTTCGCATTTCTTGGCGTGTCTGTCTGCGTTCTGTCTAAAGACACAGCCCCTGGAATGAAATCCACGGCAAAACGCTATATACGTTAGCACTTGCAACATGATACGAGGGAAAACCGCATGCGTGCTTACCACAGACCAAGATGAGTCACCAGAAGGCTGACCCACATTGCCTGCGGACTGCTTGCTTGCTCGCTTGTTTCTCACGTAATGGCATGCGCCCACTACAGGGCATCTGCCAGGAAGGCGAGAGGTTAAAGGGACCCTGAAATGGTTTTGACGATTTCGTGAAAACATGGTGATCCCGTAGAGCGAGTCGTTAGGATCATTAGAGGACAGATTTCAGAGCTCTGCGTAAAGTGTGTAATTTACAATAAGGCTTTGAACACGCGCATCGCAAAATATCGCAGCGGCTCGTCGAAATTCGTTTTCAAACGCCCCCGCCTATCGAACGATGGGATGGGAGGCCGCTGATTGGCCCCCTAACAAGTGCTCCTTTGTTTCAGCCAACGGTATCGTCGCGGCATCTGACGGCGGGGCGCTATGTCGCTGCGGAGGGCTCCGCAGGGCGGCTGACGAGGGAGGCGCAGTCGTCGCTAGCGCGCATTCCGCAGCTGATCGAGTTGAGGAGGAACAGCAGTGGTAAGGAGGAAGGCGACAGAAATAAGTTCATAGCTGCCTTAGCGCATGGTGCTTCGCTTTATTTATGGCGTGAATGATCTCACACTTGTGTTGCCTAATCAGTGACGCAATGTCAAAAAAAAAAAAACGTTTCAGGGACCCTTAATATGTAACCAGAAATAAAAAGAAAGGAGAGAGAGAAAGAAAAGGCGGGGTGTGAAAAAGAAAAATTGGTTGCATTGTTTAGAGAATGACCCCATAGAGACTGTAGGTTTAGCAAACATTTCGCTCACAGCAACGCACTTTAGCGGCAAAAAACAAAAATAATAATATGGAATCCTCCAAGCTACAGTGTACTAGAATGTCGTCACTAGCTAAAACCAAGAGAAGCGGCATTCATGAAATGTGAGCGCGCGTCACCGCGTGCGCAGCCCATGGCAATGTGACAACACAATTCCCTCCACGCACGCTTTCCTCCTCAAGTCTTCTCGGGAACCGGTTTTCTCGTCTATTCCCACGGACAGTTTGTAATGGGCTGCAGCAGCCGGTAGCGCACCAAAGAAGGGGAAGGAAAATGGGAGGGGGGACGTGGAGGAAGATGGAGTAACAGGAAGCCGATACACTATAAAGTTTCCTTCCTTCAGCTGGAAGACTCTAACAGCAAATGAATAATAATAATAATAATAATAATAATAATAATAATAATAATAATAATAATAACAGGACGACAATGTTTATTTCAACATTGACAAGGCTGAGAAGCCGGTTTGCTAGCCCAGTGCACCTCGGTACTCTTTCTTTTTGGCCAGTTTTGTAGCGGTTGCGCGAAGAGCCGTACGTTGGCACTTGAGCATGTCCTAAATTATACTATTGTGCACATTATCCTATTGTCCTTCCTGCGAGTATCGAAAAACGATAAATCTCAAAGCCACCTCTTGAATTGCCATGACAACGTACGTGTCATGGCAATTGGGCTTGTAGCGTACTAATGTAGCGTACGTTGGTCATAGTATAGGTGTTCTGTGCTAATACGCGTGCCACAAGAATCTGACCAGAACGCGACGACGATGCACCAAGCATGAGGTGGCTCCGCCTGCTCTGTTCTGGTCTGCCTAAATGGCTTCTAGCAAAGATATATAATTTTTGGCCTCGCAGCATCGGCGTCTGTCTGTCTGTTACCACAGGCTCTCAGTGAAAATCACAGGGGGGTGGGGTGCACGGGAGAGTCTATCTCTATAGATAGACTCTCCCACCCCGGGAGAGTCTGTCTATCTCCCGGGGTGGGAGAGTCTGCCCACTTCGTCGAAGAGGCCGGCCTTGTATTAGAGACGCCGCGCCGGATCAAACCCTCCGAAGGAAAATAATCTCCCCATAAAGGGAACCCCGAGTAGTATGCGAAGCAGCCATAAGTCGACATAAAGTTAATTGTGTAAATCTTTTACTTTCTTCACTGTTCACGGTCCTTCCATTCGAGGTTCCCATGATGTTCCTTCACCGGGTTGAGCTCGAGCAGGTGCTCGGGTTTCGGCGGGTAGCCGTAGCCGTTCGTCATGCTCATCGCGGGGAGTTTGCCTGCCACCAACGAATCTTTGCACGTAGAGCAAACGGCGTACTCACTGTATATCGTCGTCGGCGGCAAACTCCCGCTGCAGAACGGCGATGGCGTTGACACGGGACTCTTCGTTCTTGATAGTCGAGATCTTGGTCAGATTGTTATCGAACCACAAGCAGTCGCATACCTTACAGCTGTGCCCGAACGTGTGGTCGAGAAAGCCACGCTTAAAGCTTGCATCGGCGCCACCAACCTCAGGTAGCGACCGCTTCCGGCGCTTGGCAGCCACTTGGAAGCGCGGGCTCGCAGTGCCACCGCGATGCGATCTTCGTTCGTCGAAACACACTCCATGACAGCTGCTGTAAAGAGCGCGCGGGGGAGAGCGAGCGCTTTTATTTATCTATTGAACTACAGTGCCACTAGCGGTCTCCACTCAAACTAGAGCATGCGCCGGAGTGCGCGTGCTCCGAGTACTAACGGGGCAGGCTACGCCGACGCCGGGGAGAGAGGACAGACCCTCGTTCATAAGCTGCTTCGCATCTAAAACGGCGCGCGCAGCCACAACGCGCCTGAAACGGCACGCAACCACTGGCCGAAGCGCACGGCGCGATTCTGAAAGTTTCCGGAATGCGGCGCTTATAGCCATCGCATCACAGCGGGTAAGCGCGCTAGACAGACGAGGAGGGAAGAGGAAGCGGTGAGTACGTGCTGACGCTAACATGGACATGCGAAGGAGAACGAGGCGCCTCCGACGCGAAGCAGCTACCAGTTTAATCGAGAGCCTTCCCTCAGCTTTGCTCGTGCTGTGATCGCGTGACCCGTGCCGAAACGTCTAGGAAGTCCGCTGAAGGCAATTTAAAGAATCGACAACGGGCCGTCGTCAGCAGATGTTGTCAATTCGTGAGAAAGAAGTTGAACGACGCTGGTCCGCGGTCCAGCCGTCGAGATCGACTTGCAACTTGCAAGCTTCACGTTGACGAGACGCTTCGAGTGGCTCTTGTGAACAGGACTCTTTTTGTGTTTTGTTCTCTACTGCAATGCACGAGCTTGGACATTTGGTATTAGGTGGTTCCGTTATGTTGTAGCCCATCCATGTATGTATCTTGAAGAACCGTGTTCTCGCACGTTTCTTTGTAACTGCCTTGCTGTTCAAAGAAAATATATTTGTTTTGCTTTGATCACCCTTGGCTCTGACTCGGTCCTAACACAGTTTCATTGTATCTACTCAGCCTGCAATACACAACATTGTTTTTGTCAGGGATAAATTATCACCATTGCTTCAGCGCAGCCACAGAAAAGAACAAAAAATCAGAGACCCTTCCCCTATCGGTAAAATGGCAGCAAACGCAGCTCGGTATGTACGGCCCTGACAAACTTTTTTCTTCCATTCCTTATTTTCTTTGTCCCTTTCTTCATGTCTTTCCCTAGTCTTCCTTGTTGGGTGGGAAATCCAGAAGAATCATACGGCCCAGTATGTTCTTTTGCCGAGCGCGCACTGAAGCACGTGCACGCATACGTGTAACGGGCGCGCGCCTTGCGCTTTAATGCAAGAAGCGCAAAAAAAAAAAAGGAGTTTGATTCCAAGCTCAACAAAGAAAAATTTCCTGCATGTTTTTCTTTGCTGTTCTTAGACGTACGTTTTAATGTGTCACTTCCGTTACGGAAATGACGTGGTGGTGTTGTGGTGGACCTTGGTATAAAGCTTTCGTGTTAAAAGTACGCTGGCAGCTTCCGCTCGGTCGCACATGGCCAGATCACAGCTGGTCGATAAAAATCACCAGCTCCTCCTTTATCTTCTTCCGGTCACGTGTCGCTATACTTCAAAACAATACATTTACACCGCCGCGGTGGTATAGCGACTGTATGGCGCTCGGCTGCTGATACGAAGGTCGCGGCGGCTGCATTACGATCAATACGTTGGCGGGCTAGTTGGTGCGAATCCACAATTTTTTAGCACAAAACAACAGACACAAGAAGACAGGAAACAGCGACGCGTCCTGTCTGATTTTGTTAATTTGGCGGGAACATGTCACATGGTCACCCAAAATCACGTAACGCAATGTCACGTGACATGCTGCCGCCAAAAGCATGTAACTCAGTGTCACGTGATTCTTGCCAAAATCATGTAACGAAATTTCACCATGACAGGTCTCTGCCAAAATCACGTAATGCAATGTCACATGCTATTGCACGATGCATGTGACATTGCATTGTGCAGTGCTTAAACAGCTTTGCTGTTAAAAGTGGCATAACAATGCTGCAAAGCTGCTTAAGTTAGTTTAAGCAGCTTTGCTTCTCAAAAAAATCTTGACAGCTCCTCTAATGTGAAATCTGGGGAGGTGTGAGGCATGCGGTGGTGCGCAGGTGTTTCCCACAGGAATGTGTCAGGCACTGTTAAGGGGCTTGCTTTACCGTGGCCACGACGACAGCAACAACATTTAAGGCATGTAAAGCAATCAAGACCACATCAAAGCACCTGAAGTGGCATTCGATGCAACGCTTGTTTTCAAATAATACGGCGTGATCTCGCAATCTCGCTGATATGATCTCACTCATGTTTTTCATTCCTTGGCCAACACCCCATAGGCACAATGTATTTTTATATGGTTGTTATGACCACATTTTCACGTGAAATTGCATAACAGGACTTTAAACTGGTATTTCTGCTGGCACCAGTTGCGGCAAAACATATACCGCAAAAGCTGCCACGAAGCAGGCTCTCCCACGGCCGGTCTCGTGTGCGCTTGCTAGCTGTGCGCGCCCAACCAGTTTCACCGCAAGCAGAGGAAGAGATTCACCTTCAGTGCCGTATATGTGAACTGACTGACTTCATGCGCTATTTTCACAACCATGAAAAAAAAAAAAAAAGAAGGAAAAAAGGTTGATTTCGTTCTCTGTAAACAACGTTCCCAAAGAATTTGTGTATGAACATTGCTGAAAAGAAGATAATTCAGCAAAACTTAACGACCTATCTTAAAGCTGCAGGATAATGGGGTTGGCTGCTGTCCATGTGGTGCTGAGTAATGCCGCTCCAGATAATGCGTATCTTATGCGGAGCAATACTATCACTTGGCGCCCCAGGAAGCTTTGTTAGCGGGTCTGTCACCAACTAAGCGTGTTTTCTTCCTCTTGGAGCTTGCTCTAGATAATACGATTTTCCGACGCACTTATGTCTTATGTTCCAGTTCCCGCAAAGACCATAACAACGAGACTGCACAGTATATAAGTTTTGCAAAGCACCGCAAATAGAACCACTAGACACACAAACATTGTGTTGGAAATGTCCAGCCTTGCTGGGGCTCCCTTCGTTTGGATTATGTTCAGGGGTCTTTCCATTTTACATTTTGACGTACTTCACACATACACACACACACACAAGAATATCAGTTCAGTGAACTTCACTTCCTTGCACCACATGCTCAACAAAGAGAGAAAACAAAAAAAAGTACAGGAGCCTTTAGTGGCGATAAGCCAGGAGGTCAAATGTAGCAGCAGATGAACTAATAGATGGGAAAGTGAAATAAACAATAGGATAAGGCCCAAGAAAACTAGTGCAAACGGAGGAAGGAAACCAGCCCCAATAGCTAGTGTCGCTACCTCTCAGTGAAGTTTTCGAGTTACAGCATTTGTAAAGGCCTAAAAGTCTCACATAGTCATACCTCGATGTGTTGCACATGGGTACATAGAAATATTGTTGATGAAAATGGGAGCAGTACCCCTTGAGAATCTCATACTGTACTACCGGTGAATAAAGAATGTTCTCTGACGCTTTCAATATCAGTGTCGCACTTCTAATCCAAACTGTGCCACACTCAATTATGACGGCATTAGAAACACTCATGCCAACAAAACTGTTTTTGTATATTCTGTCCAACAAGGCATTTAGTCTGAGGGGAACTGCATGCAATGGATAAAGGCACAGGCATTGAAATACAAAGCAAAAGCAATATTTGTTTGATTCTATAATGAGAAACCCACCTCAATATTCTTAAGGGCCCCAGTTTCCCGCGAATCCGTGGAAAATTGCGGAACTTATATTTCTCAGAAACCATAAAAAATAAACATTAAAAGCCTAACTCTTGGTAACAACAGAGGAACCACTGTTTCTCCCACTCACTGGCACTGGTTTCAGGCACGCACAGAAGAGTTGAAGCAGCCATCTTCCATGTGTAAGATAACTAGAAAAAGTGTGAATATCCAGAAGTTCGAATATTTTCCTTATTTAAGACCTATTCGATTAAAAAAATGCATATTAGGGCGTTTACGAACATTTAAACATGGATGTTCCCTGCAAAAGTGTTGAATATTCAGACAATTTGTGCTAAGTATTATTTTCTCAGTGGAACATCATCACTGCTAGGTGCATGTGAACATTTGAACAACTATTACATTGTTCCAATCCTTTTCGACACGAATTTAACATCCAAAATTTCAAAAGATTCAAAACAAACGAGGCCGTTTTGCATGTAGCTCCCCTGTCAAGGTGGTTTCAATGCCGCATGTGTCGCTCATGACACCTTCATGACACAGTTCATGGTGAAATGAGCATATTACTTGTACATAGATTAAACTTTCTTAACATCTTGAAGTGTTTTACGTAGGCTTAAATTGATTAGATATGGTAAATTTTAAAACATAGCACGACTTACAGCTTCTAGCTTGCTATTACAAAATATTCTACTACTATATTCTAATTCGACTATACTAATTACAATTCACTTCAACTTCACCTAGAAAAAAGAAAAAAAGCCTATCTTCATATTTTCTTTTTATGTGGTATTAGCTCTTGGAAGGAGCAAATTATACTGAATGTACAGAACCTAGTGTTTGTTGCAGCTTGTTGGTTGCATAGAGTGAAACACGTTCCACTACTGCACGGCACATTTTGCGACATGACGGTAAACATAGACGCTCAATAATAGTACCTAACAAAATTTAATGCTTGCAAATAAGAAAAGCTATGCATGAGCATTGCAATGCGTCTTAGCTCAACACTGTCGAGTACCCTCAATACCTATCAATGCACATGAACTCTCTTGACATAGATAATTCAGTTGTTATGCTTACATTGTGTCCCTAAAATGTCAAACTTTGTTTCATGCTCTGCCACAATAGCTCTCTTTAGTTTTACATAATGGAGGCATGTTTGGAGCCTGAAAGTGCTTATTAAATAAATTGTTGCATGTTCCTTGTTGCCACAGAATTTTGCAGGTTCCTCGATTTGGAGCTGCAGAATTTCGAAGTTTCCACCGCATAAAGTTAGGAGCCCTAAATATAGTTCACTGCAACATGGGTGTATAGTGCTGGAAAGCATACATATAGAAAGAAAGGCAGTCATGCAGTGAAGTGTATAACCTTTGCCTTGTACCTCTAGCAATGAATTACTAATGTATGTCAAGCTATATTGTGATCCTCTCTGTATGTGATGCATCTAAGTTCAATTTTATCATTGCTTTTGATATTGGGAGTGTGCCAGGTCTCCAGTGATCATAGAAAACAAATAATTTTGAAACCCTTTCATGAGGTGTTGCTCAGTAAGTTGAAGGGTGTTCAAGGGGAAATAAATCCAGGACTTTTAAGGGCTTGAAAATATACTTTGCAATTACAAGGTATTTCAAGTGCTTTGAAGGGTTTTAAGGACCAGTATGAACCTTGCAAATCGGCCTACAACAAAGCAGTGAAAATCAACTTATTCTTTATATGAAACCAGAACAAAATCTTATTGAAAAGCCAAGTGCCAAAGAAAAGAAACATTACTTCCACATATCTGATCTGCCACATTACAGGGCATGACACAATACCCCAGTGTCCACCACTCAGGGAAGTGGTTTTTACCTCAGCTGTGCTGGTAAACGCAACCAGCAACACCACTGTAAGACAACCATGTATGCATGCTTGATATATTAAGGTCCGACTGTGTTTACATCTCATGACCATACCAGGTATTTCGCACATGTGGTAACACACAGTGATGTAGGAATTTCAAACTCTGAAATACTAACTGCTTGTCAGTTCATGATCAGGGGATGCTACCAATGGTGTTGCAGCTACATCACAATGACACAGTGCATAAAAACATATACAGTATGAAACTTAAAAGGAGCATGTGTTTCTAGCAATGCACATGCTCCACATGCACAGCAACAAATCTGAAGAAATGTATTTGTCAAATCAACACACAAGGCAATCACCTCCAATTCAAAGCATGTAGCATTTACTATTCTGAAGGATGGTGGACAAAGCACAGCGTTAGTGTTCTCTCAAGCAGATTTGTATGAAATTCTGACACTGGAAAGACTGAAGCATGGTCACACAGAATGGCGTCTCTAGCTTAATGCAGCTAATCTAGGCATGCTGAGCATCATATACAAAATCAGTCATTTTTCATGTCTACTCAGATGCTGGTTGCAGATGACTGAACTGTAAAGATATTTCCTTGGGGAAGCTCTTCATCCAAGGATGAGGTTGGAGCTTTTGGGCAAGTGTACAGAGCTTTTTCAATCTTCAGAGTGGAAAATGAAAGGTGGTAAGCAGCATGAATTGCATTGCCTTTGTTCAGAGAGTAAAATGGCCCATGTTTTAGCAGAAAGCAATCAACACAGTCATCTTCATCAGCAAGCGGTAATCTATGAACTAACCACTGCTAAAGTTACTAGTAATTGTTGGTAATGAGTGGTGTCCGATATAGCAATGTTTGGCACCTGCACTGAAGAGCGGATCAATGTCATTCGCAAATCCCAAAGCAGTTTAGGGGCAAGCCAGCCACACTAACTTCAAGGCTTCGATCACAATGTGCTCATATATACGGCAGTACAACCCGTGATGTATAGCAGGAAAGGAGCCCCGTAAAGCGAGGCAATCCACAAGACAAGAAGTGAAAGACTCTCTAAACATGCAAGCAACCACTGTGACAGCAAAGGCAACCAGCTCCGTGAATTACACGATACTAGCACAGTCCACTCACGTAAGTACTGTTCTCCAAAGCACCATTTCACGAGGTTTCATAGTCATAACACCCTTGTAAAGAAAAAAGAAAATGTGGCATTGCAACAGGTTTACTGCTCCTTGTTCCACTGGGGGCAAAAGAGTAGTATGAACAATTTGAGCATCAGTCATACTGTGGTAATTTGGTACTGTGGTTTCAGCAGCACATGTGACGTTTCCGTTCCATGGCTGCACACAAAGCAACCTCGTAGCACTGTATGTTGCATGCTTTTGTACACAGCGTATAAAGACAGCATGCATCAGGCCAAGATCCTTGTGCGCTTGGCCTGCGCCTTCAGCTTTGTGCAGAACTAAGCAGCATTTATGTCCTTGTTTCATTAGCTTCAACGGAAGAAAAGTCATTGGGCAGACACAAACCAACAAGGGTACAAGCACTGAACTTGAAACACATCAAATGTAACCTAAAAACTGGGAGGCGCTGAGGGGATAGCCAGTTTTGTGAGGCGATTTCGTACACCCATGTGAGCCTCGCAAACTCTTCCATCCTGAATAGCGGCACTTCTAGCATCAATAAAGTGAGTAACGACCACAATATAGCATTGCGTAGGCAAGAATATCCAAAACGTCGGAGAGGCTTTGTAAGACCATGTTTTTACAAGTGTCTGCAAAGGCAGAAAAAAAAAAGTGCAGCAGGACACTAAAGAAAAGATAAGAATGAATATTTCTATTTTCTTATGGTTACGCAAAGAAAGGTGCAAGTAAGAAGCAGCAACGGCAACTTAATGAAGATGTGCTCCTTTTATGATGGATTGTGTCACAAGACAGCTTACTGAATTGCAGGGATGAAAGTGGCCAATATGAAGCATGTCAAAAAGTATAAAACAATGAATAGTGGGATGTACGCCGAAACGAGCAGCAATAATGCATGTTAGTGACCACAGTCTGCAATAGCAACATGACTTGAAAAACCTCAAATGACCATTGAAATATGTAGTACCAATCAAAATCAAAAACACATCACACCTACTAAAGCAAAGAAAAAAAAAAAAACAAAGAGAAGTATATTTTCAAACTAAACAAAGTTTCACACTCACAATCACCCAAAGTTTATGATGCTGACAATATTCTTTTTCCTTTTTTTTCAGCCAGAAGAACACATCTGGTTTCCCTTGAAGCCACAAGCTCAGAACATTTGTGCCAGGTTTCGAATTATTCACAATTCAGCTTCCCACGTTAACTTGGCATCAGACAAAACAAAAGCAGCGGGAGAACTGGTGAACTGAAACGCGAGTCCGTGCCATGAAAGCCGGCAAGGAATGGCTTGTATCAACAAAAACTTGAGGGATGAATGTAGGTGGAGGTGGGAAATGATCTCCACATCACTTGTCTGGATTTTGTGTGGGTGCCAGCACAGCAATACAACTAACAACACCAAATACCGTGTGGCAGCAGATTAGGTCCATACCAACAAGACCTGGGAGCTAGGGGGTGGTGTTAAACAAGAGGGCTCAACCCTTGCCTCACTCAAGAGACGTGCCATACACACAATCCAGACCAGTGCAAAAGAAATTGGGAGTACAGGCCATCACGTATGACTGGCTTAGTGAGTCATACGGTGGGCAATGACTGGGCGCAAGCTTTGAGTCATGACAGGGTAGGAGACCAGTGGTGCCGATGGGCTGCTCATGGTGATTATGGTTTGCCCGAGGCTCTGGGAAAGAGAAGCTGGCAGGCTGGACGATATGGACACTGGCACCACAGGCATCATGGGCGTCATGCTCTGTGGTGTGGAGGTCAGGTCAGCCGTCCCGCCCAATGGTGCTACGGGGCCCAGTGCAGCTGCTGTGGGAATCACGCCCAGTGGCTGGGTGCCAGCAGGCGCCTGCTTGCTCAGCCGCAGTGCTGCATTCTGGTCCAGCAGGAACTCATTGGTTGCCATCAGGTCGGCCACCTGCTTCTTTAAGTCATCCACCTGCATGACAGGTGTTATGAGAATTGAGAAGTATTCATCACCATCATGATCAGGGAACCACCCATTCTAGCTATGTTACTGGCATCAGCAGCCAGAACATCTGAGACAACAGTGCATCAACAAAGTGACGGTGGAGAAAGACACTACTGCAAAATCATTGGTCTGTAGTGTCGCCAATACATGCGGAAAGGGCAAGAGAAGTCGTGGGAGAGAGATCAGCCACTATCCGTGCCATGCTGCAAGGTGCTGCCAACTAATATGAGCACTTGTGCTTTCCTCAAACCACACTCAAATATGTTCAAGACTACGTTTGCCAATAATATTTGGTAGGCACCTATTTAAGCAGGAAGATAGAATGACACAAACATAGAGTTCGAAAATTTTGTCAGGGGACCTTTAACCTGCAACTACAGCTTGGCTCTGCAATGGTATCAAACCAAATTTGATGACATTAAAAGCCATGTTTAACGCTGCATGAAAAGGCCAGTTTGCCGAGGCACATTTAGGTACTCCAATTAAGACACAATGATAAATAATATATTCCAAGGTAATTGGTTTGCTCTCTAAAATAAACCAGTTTTACTTTTTTTTTTTCTTGCCGGTGTTGCGAGTTTACAGAGCAAACAGGAGGCCAGCTCATAAAGGTGCCGATGCTTCAATTCATCGTTCATTTGTGTTTGTACACCTACCTGGGTGTCTACATAATGCCTTGTGTACTGCAAGTCCTATTAAAAGCACTGAGGATAGCAACACGTGCTTGTTCTCAGGTAATGATCTGAGATTAGCACATCTGCACTCTTATGAAGGGGTCTAAAGAATAACATAAGCCAACACATACAGTTTTGTAATTACAGCAGCTTTGTAAAAGCTGCACCCAGAAATTTGTCATGAAGATACACCCAATGAATAAAAGCCGCACCGTTTTACATTAAAACGTTGGTAGCGCCATCTGTTGTGTGGTTGAGAATTCTACAGCAACCCTTTTCTTTTTTTATATTCAGCTAAACAAGGCAGTCATCCAAAGTCAGCAGGGAGCGCAAACAGAGTCTTTAAGACTCAACTGCTGTCTTTGAGATTCTTCTGCAATTTGATCCTTCTGAATGACTATTTAAGACTGCCAGCAGATAAAGCACTAGAGAAACAGCCATAGCCAGCACTAGTGCAACTTCCATGTATGTTACATGTATCTAAAAATAAGGAAATGAAAACTTTCAGACTTTACAAATGTTATCCCGTCTGCACTTCTTGTTCTTTCTTGTCTGCCATTCACTACAGTGTGCAAGGTGTTACGCAAAGTGTATTAATCTTCTTCCTTTGTTGCTGTACATCTGTGTACAGATGTGCACGACAAGGTTGTGCCCATGAAGGTGCATCCAAGAAAACCAAAGTATACAGGTGCACTTTTCATACTAAGCAGTTGCAATGAGGACACTGCACATGAAAGCAATTAACATTGCATTAACAAAGGAGATTGTGGCCACAGCATGCTAAGCCAGCAATGCATGGCTCCAGCACTTCATGGAGCAAAAGAAACGGAGGTGCAACCACCCTGTGTTCACCCGTTAAGGCATTGTCATGAAACCTTTCAGTGCAGATTTTGCATGTGCATACACCAAGTTAAGGCAAAAAATGTTGTCACCCCCCCCCCCCCCCCCCCCCGAGAGAAAAGAAATTAAAATAAGAAAACAGATTTTTGGCTGAAAAGGGCACCCTTAGTTGATGTGAGCCACTGGACTCTCAGAGTGTAGACAGTCATTTCCTTTAAGACAATGAAGGAAAGCATAAAGGTCATGGGAGTATCAAACAAGCTCAACATGATGGAAGGTGCCCTAATGTGGGACAGAACAATGAAGCTAGAATATTCTCCTCAGAAACCAGAATGTACTGTCATTGTTGAAGATGTAAGCGAGTTGAAAGGCACAGCTCTATCCTGCACTAGCCATCCTGACGAAGACAAGTCCACGTATCGAAACGTTGGCTCCTATGACATTCCCTGTTCTAAATAGCGTTTAGTGATCTGTCCATCGATTCAAGCCTCCATCTTCCCCTGAGCTTCTCTTCTCGTTTAGACATGTCCTTGGAGTTCCTAAATTTGCTTTCAACCATACAACTGAAGCAGCCCAGTTCTTTAGGTCAACAGAAGACTGAATAGGCATCCATATTTAGGTACAAATATAGAGACCTCAATCTAATCAAGATAGACTGATACTGGACAGAGATACCACATTACATACCTCCAATTATGTCAAAGTTACTACCATAGAATGATTTGCCAAGGATAAAAGGAGCCTTTCCAAAAAATATACACCAAGAAAAGAAATTGACATAGTGGTTAAGAAAAACATACCTAAGAGAGACAATAAAAGCATGTACTACACTGATGCAACCCTATCACACCAACAACACAGAAGCAGTCATGGGTCTCGACACTTGTCAAAAGATACGAGAGGGTACCAATGCCTCAAGCATGGAAGTCCTGTCAATTAATTCTTGATATAAAACAGGAGACGACACATCCCGTCAGGAGGTGTGAAAAGATACATAATAAACTTGATTGCCATTAACAAAGCTATTACTTGATCAGAAATAAGGCCAAATGATGAAAAATCGTTAAAATATTCATGCTACAGGAGTTAGATGGCAATCACCTAGCACAACTGCACCAGCCATTGCACTCTCTCTCTCTCTCCCCCACACTCATGCTTTTTTCGGTAATGTCCAACCGTATAAGTCTCTTTACAGCCAATAAATGCGAGGCATAACTCCCCAACTTACAGGTTACATTGCACTGAGAGTCATCGTCAATGCCTGAAGCCCATTTCACAACTAACGATGGCCCGTTTGTTGTTTCTATCTGGGTGTCCTGAATGCACACGCTGTTGCTGCAGCGGTCAGTCTGCCTTTGAGAGTCTCGGATCCGTCAGTCTCATTGGGTCCGCCTTTTTTTTTTTTTTGCGCCGCGCTTTCTATGCTGCTGCTTGCAGTTTCATGCGCGCATATGCCTTGCAGTAAAACACCACGCCACGCTGCAACACACCTGCCCATGCATTTGCGACGCAACACTGCATTGTTTTTCTTTTACCCCCACTTCCGCTTGCGCCACTGCCGCGCATCCTCGCATCGCGCTTCTAGAAGTCGCTGCCGCACGCGCTTTTGCCTGCCACTTTGCGCGCATTTCTGCCTATTGTTCCAATGCCTCGCCAGGTGCAACACGATCTTTAACTGCACATTCGCCACGCTTTCAAGAAGTCGCTGCCGCACGCGCTTTTGCCTGCCACTATGCGCGCGTTTCTGCCTGTTGTTCCAATGCCTCGCCAGGTGCAACATGATCTTTCACTGCACATTCGCCACGCTTTCATCCCTGCGTTTTGGCCTACTGCGCTTTTTGCTGCACTGCGCCCCGCGCTCGCGCCCCCACCCCAGATAAGAGAGAGCCACGAGTGAGGGGGCAGTGAGTGCCCGCCGGGCAGTGAAAAGGCCTTTAATGCTGCATGTATCGGGCATAGGGGGTGGGACGGCCGACCTTGCGGCGCAAGATGGCATTCTCTTGCTGCAGCACCCGATAGCCCATCTCGTCGTCCAGAGCCCGTCGCTTGGCTTCGGGCTCCTCCTCACCAAGGTGTCGGAACTTGCAGCGGCCCGCACGGCGGCAGTCTCCCTTCAGAAAATCCTTGCACACTGGTGGGATCATGCCGACCACCTGCGGTGGCTCGGAGACGCCCCCGGCTGATGGTGGCAAGCGCCCTGTGGTGCGGAACAGTTCTTCCTCCTGTGCAAGGTGTAGACAACCAAACTCTGTGGTTTAACCCCTCAACATCGAAATTTTTTAAAGATTATACAAAATTTCCCACATTCATTTTATGCAGTCCCTATTTCACATCTCATTCTGATGCTGAAAATGTAGTTTTCTGTTGGTTACCAGAAAACACATCCAAAGATGTACATATGTATACACAAAGAAATCTGCTCTTAAAGAAGCTCCTTTTCTTCAGTGTATGTGAGACAATAACGGGATACAATGTAACCAAAATGCCCCGCATTTATATGTTGACTGATACACTGCAATAAACTGCTCGATTACTGGCATACACACGACCAAGCCACATCACTGTTGTCACCACTGTTCCCGTTGGCTGAACCAGTCTCATATTCACAAAGCCAGACTCACTCTCCAAGAAACACAAGGTCTCCAGAAATGTCAGTTGACTCTCTGAACCAAATTCAATCTTCAGCAATCATAACTGCTCCAAGAAACGTTTTGATGTCTCCAACAAGGCACCCCTCACCTATGCCCCCCTTTTTTGAATAAATGGCACGAGGCTAAACACATAGAACATGTGTGAAATTGCACCTTACGATCTTAGTTAAAGCACCTAATGCCCTTTGGGGTTGTAAACTGAAGCTACAGCCAACTGCCAACCATAATTCATCTTTAGCACAGACCAAAGTGGACAAGCAACTCGTGACTGGAGATATCAGTACAACCTCCAATGACGAGTACAGTTCAGACGCTGGGTGTTGAAAGGTTGACCAAGTCAAGTGCCACATTGCCAAACTTGCATTACAGATAGGGTCATTTTGCTGCCAGTGCAAACCCACTTCCAGTATAACAGAAATCCCTATTTATTTTGTTAATGAGAAGGTGCTGATGTTACATTTGACAAACACAGCCATTTTTCAGTTGCTCTGTAAGTATTCAAATTTGATACGTCACATCACCAAGGACTTGATAACTTAAGGGATGATAGAGTGAACAATTATGAGTTCAGACTATTGATTACATATTCTTATAAATTATATTTGGGCCAATCTTGTAAGACGTTGACTGTTACAAAAGGCAAAACTTCGTTTTATGCTAAAGTGGTAATGCTGTTATGTCACTGTGTTGAAAAGCATTTCCAAGCATATTTTTGTACTTGGGTGGTTGTATTTAATTTCAAAATTTTGCTTTCAGAGCATAATGTAGGCTTACCCCTATTAGTAAAAAATTAACTAAAGAATTTACATAACAGATATCACCTTCTGTCTTCTTTCTTGATGTGCTTCGCCTCATTGTGTCAATGGCTACCCATCAAAAGAAGCAACAAGAAAATGCGACAAAATATCACATAACTGCGCATTTAAATTTAAGTCGCCACACGATCTGGGCATCTCGGAAACGAACAAGCATTGCTGGTAACGATCTATGTCTGCAAAAATGTGACGACCCACAGTGTATCAAGAAATTTGAAATTTCAAGGTCATGCACCCCCTCACAAGAGAAAGGGGGCTTGAAATGAGAAAGAGTGCACCAATGCAACAAACACTTGTTTATGAATAAGGCAATGCTCAGAATGTAATGGACCATGCGTACGGCATCATACAATACAGACCCTGTAATGTGTGTGCCACGAAGTGAAACAGAAAACGACAAAACTAGAAAGAAAAAAAGAAGGTGGGGCCCGTTGCATGAATGTGCAGTGCCTCCCAGACAGTTGAGGATACTTAGTGCTAGCCAAGGCAAAGAAAGGGAGTGTCTGCTTTGGCAGCGAACCTCACCTACTGAATTCTGAGCGACAGCACAGTTCAATTTCTTCTAGGGTGCCCAATAATAAATTGGTTTGAAAAGTTGTTTTGGTGAAACCTCCTCCTAACGGCACCTACCAACTTCCGATGAACAATGAAAATTTGAGTGGGGCCTGGTAAGGGGCTCTTTGAGTTATGAAGATGGCCAATAAAATCAGCACAATATCAGTAAAGCAAGATGGATGACATGGCTTGACTCGCCTGCATTCTAAAGCAGCATGGATTGTCTGCACGGCTTCTGTCCGAAGTCATTTCATGTGGAAGTAGTGCTCAAAATAGGTTACCGTCCAAGCAAAATAATAACTTCCTTCTAATAATACTGCTGTGCTAAACCTTAATATTTTTAATTCTTACAATAGAGGATTGTAAACTGGAAGAGTAAATTCCTGTCTTTGTGTGCTGATATTTTTAAGATGGATGGTGATCAATTTTTGGCAATTTTTGTGTGTTATAGACAATGTTGGGTACTTGCAGAGGCTAGCCATAGCAACGGGGAGAATGTAGACTTTGGCAGATAAGACCACCTCATGGAGGGATGGAAAAGGAAAGTGAAATTTCTTCAATAATGTCTAATGATGAACCAATTTCAAAAGCTTCCAGTGAAGTGCTCCCCAGCTGGAACCTTGCAACTTCTACAGTGAATAACCAAAGTTGCAAAATGGCGTGCTTGCCTTTAACCAACCTCCTAAAGGCATTTTAACTAACCTCCAAAGTAATGGTGTAATCCGCCCACAGGTGCTTCATATTCATGTATTACCTCAGGCACGGCCAGGGGTGTACATTTATCACCACAGACTCAAGTATATTCGATTATGGCATTTAAAGGGTTAAGCTTAAAGGTCAACTCTGGTGATTTTTGAGGTCAAGGGATGTCGACAAGACCTGCTGGGTACATCCCTTGGCACACTTGCATCATTTATGCACGATCACAGGCTTGAGAGATGCATAGATTGCTTACAAATAAATTTTACTGATTACATCAAACCGCCCAGCTGGCTTCCTACGATTATCGGAAAGATTGCGTGTGATGCCACCGTGGGTAAAGCGACAACATTTCACAGGGACTGTACCATGGCATTTGCGATTTGTGTGCACTGCCTGCTGGCATGCCAAACCTCAGTGGCCATGACCTGACAGTGCTTCATGACAATATCGCAGTACTGCTAAGATGAATTTGGATCTCGGTTTTGCTTTTTCAGCTTGTCAAATATAGTTTTAAATTTGCTGAATCCCCATCAAATGTACCACCAGGTGCATGACAGGAATGTCTCAGGAACCGAAGAATCGCCATTACTTTGACATAGTAAAAAAATCACTGCAATAGGCCCTTAAACATCAATGGAAGCAGCATGCGACGTTTATTTTGACAGCAGTGGAATGCGAATAAACACCCCTAAGTTATGCAAACCCACACTTACATATGAACACGCACACATACTTAGAGCGACATTGTTAATGTGAGAGTCTCACATAGGAGCACATGGCAATTAAAAATTTTTTGCCAAGTGTACCTCACCCTCAAGCATGCTATTCCCTCTCAACATAAAATTTGAAACTGCAGATTGTCATTTCCACAGATGAATTTCCAGTTACCACAAACGGTCCCCTCCGGACACATCTATGCGGAACTTTATGGATAAATTACTGCACAGCATAAAGTAGCAATTTTATACTTACTGGTATTCGATGCACATCAGCCTTACAGTGACAAAAATGACGATAAAGGTTTTTAAAGGGACCTAGCGACGTTCCTGAGGCAGCTTCCTGGGCAGCACTGATAGCCATATCGCGATGCACCAATTTCAAGCCCTTCATGTTATAGACGTAATGTAATAAGTTAAACGATGACCACTGGTTGAAAATATATCATGCAGTTTGAGTGCATACAGCAGTGCAACTTTTTAATGAAGAAAGCTGTGAAATTAGAGTTTAGAAACACATTGAGTACTGCACAATTAAAGGAGATGTTTGCAAACTATGGGAAAGGCGCATCAATATGCTGAGCTTTCAGGGAGCCGTTGACCTACCCATGAGAGCTGTAGTAACAATTCAAGTAAGGTCATAGTCACCGTGATCTGAATGTGCACCACCTTATCGCGAGCACCGTGGGAACACCATAAACGCCCCTTTCATGTTAGACCCTGAGCATGCCTATGGTTGAGAAGGCATAGAAACTAAGGTGTGCTGATTCTACCAACGCCTTGCTGCTACTGGTCGCACTTTGTGAAACGATAGGAGAGTGCAATGTAGCTTGCACATCAGGAAATGTTTTAAGTAGAGGGCAGCTCACTTAGCTTCTATTATGAAAATTATGGCGAGTTGTAGCCTGACTCTATATTTAACAATTATCGCAATTCCTTTTTCCCTCTGAATTATTTTAAAGTAAATATTCTAATTTAAAAAAAAAAATGTTGTGAGGAGGTGGAAGTGCACTTATCTACTTAGCTTCTAGTCCCATCTATGCTACACTACAAACACGCCAGTGGATGTGTCTGTTCTCTACTAAACAAGGGCCACAAGCATTGCCTAAAAATCCTCAGTTCAACAAACAAGCCTCCTCAAGGGCATGATTCCTTCAGTAAAATGTGCTTTCCCAAAATTTAGTGTGACTGCTCAGTTTGTCTCCACAGAGTACATTCCTGCCACATGGATATTGTAACATTTATGGAATGACAATAGGTGAAGTTGCCAACAAAGTGTGTACTTAACATATGCATATCCTTTTAACTCTTAATAATGACAATAATAATAAAAAAATCATTTAAATATTTACACTTGGCTAATTTACAAGATTTATCACGGTTGAACAACACAAGGCCAAATCACACCAAAGTTGCATCACATACGTTTTAGTGTCCAGAATATGGAGAAGGGTGGATAATAGGGCCAGGTGGTATAAATTCATGGCGATAAATGCACAGACACACACTGGACGTAGTGAGGAAACACAGATGAGCGCAGAATATGGTCCTACCAATATGAAACGTTTATACCACTACAGCCTACTGCATGTGGCATTCATGCTATGTGCAAGCCACCATTGATCCATGTTTAAATGGACCACAACACACAACACACAGCTTAAATGAATGCTTAGACTAGATAAACATAGCTGCTGTAGTTTAAAGTAAAACTCTGTCGGAAGAATTCTACTGCAGTTTTATGTCAATGAACCAGATAATTAGTTGACATAATTTTTTTTACAAAGGTGAGAAAAACTCAAGTTATTCGACTTCTTTCTAGAATGCCCCCACGGCTAGGTACCACATTCTGTTCCAAATATAATGTCAACGGGTCCACGGAACTTACTTGAAGTGTACACACTATAAATGTAGAGTATTTGGGGCGTCTTTCTCACCCAAAAAGCAACAGTCGTCCATCTAGCGCGCTTTCCTAGCATTATCGCCGCATGCCTGGTACTTCTTAGTCATGAACAACATATGGCTATCAGCATCACAAAACTATTGACAGGAAAGCTCCGAGTGGTGAGCCTTCAAGAACGGAAACATGAGCAGGCAAGATGAGAATTGCTACTGTGAGAAAACAAAATCACTTGCCAAACATTCAGTGTTTCACTCAGAATGAAACTCTCATTGAATGTCATTACCTTTCCCATCTGACAAAACAAATGTTACAAAAGAATGTTTACTGCAAATGAGATTAGCTTTGCAACGTGACAGAGGCATTGCATGCACAAACGCCGAATACTGTCACAGCAAACCAGGATCACCCCCCCCCCCAAAAGTTAAATTTGCAGCCATGTTACAGGGGTGTCCATGTGTTAGCGCCTCAGCCAAGCAGATATGCTTTTTCTAGGCTGTAAAACATTGCGTCGAGCTTACATACGATTTACTTGGCCAATCCATGACAGCTGCACATACCCTGGATTCGAACCACATGCACTGTATCTTCAGTGTCATTTGATGGCATCATCTCAATGAAATAAAAAAAGAAGGACAGCACAAGAAAGATATGGTCAAAAACTAAAGGCACAGCACACCAGTGCTGTGTGCACTCGACATCATGCACCCTATTCCCTCCCCCTTTCCTTCTGCACCTTAATGATGCATAAATGCATCCCTCCCATGCAAAACTCACCTGACGACTGCAGTGCAGGAATTTGCAGTTTGGTCGCAGACACTCAGAGTTCTGGAAATCATGGCAGAAGACTGGCTCCATGGTACCACGGATGTCATCGTTGTCTATTCCCTCAGGATGGACAAACTTGCAGCGACTGCCTCTGTGACATACCTGAAGTCTCAACAGAACGTGACCGCATTGCAGTGCCGTGGTGAACAGGGGCCCGTTTAATGCTAGGCATTCTCTTCAATTTGTGGCACTGTTAATTGTTTCCCTGGAAATGAATACCCTTCCCCATGTAGCTGATATTTGCTGCTAATGAGCAATTGTACCCCCCATCATTGCACTTCCAAAAGTTACAATTCGCAACATTTTATCTTTTCTTTTTCCTTCTCAAAAAGAAGACAAGCTGAAACAAATGAGTAAGTTGGACTACATAAGTACTAGGCTCAGCTATACATAAGCATTCAAATATGCTCTGGTATAGCAAAGGGCTTGCATTAAATAGAGTGAAATGTTTGTGTAGTCCTGAGTAGACTTTAAGGTGGTGCAGAACTAGTAAGCCCTGAGGAAATGATCAAGTGGGAATTTGTTCTTTCTTTTCCTAGATACAACTAAGTGATGCGCCTGGAATCCCCCGTATAACTACGAGAAAAAAAAAGAAAAAAAAAAGAATGATTGATAATGGGGTAAGTTATAGCTGCCACATTAAGCGTAATACACCTATGAGAACAGTGGTTATCCCCTTGCCCGCGTGCATTCACGCTGTGCGCTAACATGCATTACGAACGCTGCGACATACGCAGGTGCAATCGTCATTCCACTTAGTGCACAGCTCCCGAAAACGTGTGCTCCCTTCAACAAGCACAATCAGCGGTCACCTTGCGTAGGAAGTCTCGGCACACATTCGGCGCATCCAGTCCGCCGTTCGTACCCGACACGGCCATCAGGGCTTCGGGTTGTCGCACGGCGCCCACAGCGTTCACGGCACTGACGGCAAAGCTCAAATCCTGATTGTCGGTCATCAAGCTGATGGTGGCAAACGGCACCGTCAAACGACGCTATCAGCAGCAGCAGCAACAGCAGCGGACCGCAAAAGCATGAGACTTCGCCGCGGCAGCGCCTGTGCAAAACAACAGCAGCACTTGATCGCCGGCCACTACTCGCTGCAGCCATAGAACACTACGCCAAGAGCCACATTAACAACAACCAAGCGCGAATGCTTGGCAGATCGCAGCGCTGCGCCTTCGCTCAGAGAATCTGCAATAGCCGCCACGCAACTTACGTGCTACAATCGAGTCTAACTGCGTTGATTTACGGCAGTCAGCGTGAAAGCGACGCGCAGGTGCTGAAGACAGGAGCGGTGTTCGGCACGAGCAGCGCGTGCAAGCCAGCTTACGCCATCTGCTGATGATAATTCTGCTGAAGAAAACGCGCGTTCACAGCCTACAGTAACGCCAGTAACGCCGCATTTGCGCAGTAAGGAATCTAAAGGCGTTAGAAGAGTAACTCAAGTTGTTTTTATTGTCACTCCGCTTTTCAGAACCGCCATTGGGAACCGCCGAAGCTAAAAAAATATACAGGGAACAGATTCTACCTTATGATGTGCCCGGCCGCATCTGTAGCAGTGCCTGCGTCGCCTTACGCCAGATAGTAAAAGCACTCGAAAGTCACGGCTTTGATCGCTCACGCTCACGAGCAAACGCACGCGAACTGACGCTAACACACACGCACACACACAACACAGAATGCAACACGAAGACGACGAAACGATGCTGCGCGCTCGTGTTGTTGACTGGCGACGTGCAGCCGCTATTTTCTTGCCCTTATTTAGGTGTACAGTAAAATCACCAAGATTGGTGCATAATTGCCTCGTGAAGTAATGCAAAAATATGTAACTATATATCATTACATTCATTTAGGCTATGCAATTAGTGGCTAGCGAGCACTGAGTGTTGAACTATTTTTCATCGCGCACGCATCCGGCAACTCCAGCGCTTCGTAGAGGAGGAGGAGGAGGCCGTAGTCGCCGTAGTGATGCTGCGCACGTTACGCTGCGCATGCCTTGCCGTGTTCAACAAAAATAATGGATAAATAAAAACGATTCAACATGCTACGTTACGAACAGCGCTACGTGCACAGAATGAGCATCTTACGTTCACAACGTCCGCCCAATCGTAGGATTGTGCACTCTTAGCTTCCGCTGAAAGCGCTAGTTCTGGTTTCGCTTTCGATTTCCCCGATTTTCTTGACTTGTTTGTGTTCGTGGCCATTTGTTGACGAGTTGCTGCATTTGCTAGCTTCTTGCTGGTTGCTGGTGTCGTAGCGTTTCCCATAAAATTTAGGAAACTCTATGGCTGGTGTTATCTACTTGCTGGCGCGGAGCGTATGTCCGTATGCGCACGGACATATGCTCAGCGCTTTTCATCATATGCTCAGCGCATTTTCATCATTTATCCCGATTGTTAATTGCCTCTTTAATATGAAAAGTTTATGCTCTCATATCTATCATATACTAATGTTAACAAGTTCATTATATGCAGTGTATATTTTTTATATGTTTTATAATTTTGCAACGCTTTATAACTTGGGGGCGAAAGCGGTAATTAATTGCCGCAAATTATTCTGATGGTTAAATACCTTTTTGGTATAAAAGACCTACGCTCTGATATTATATACATGTCCTCTTATATACGTGTCCTCTTTCGTAGAGTTTATATATTTTTTACGCTTTAATTTCTTGGGAGGTGCCTCGCAAAAGTGGCACTCAGTGCTCGTGCTACTAATATGCTGTTGTTGCTGCTTGAGGCACTAAAGCTTTTTAAAAGTCTTATCGTCCTTGTTGTCTCCTGGCACCATTAAGTGCAGATTTTATTTTGTTTTGACCTGGAAGTCTGCACCGCAATCCACTGGGGATCGGGCATGAATCGCGCGGCAGGAGAGGAGTAGGAGGAATGCGAAAAGAGAAGAAGAGATGAAGAAGAAGAAGGAAAGAAGTTAACCTGATAGTTTGGAAACAAAGGCAATTTCGACTTTTTTTTATAAAGTAGTGATCTTAAACGATGCCATATCATTTTTACATAATCAGTTATGAACTGCAAGAAGTAAACTGGCAAACAAGAACTATATAGGACAGTCTGTCTAAAATGGCCACTGTCCTCTAAAGTATAGCGTCCTAATAGAATCAGCAGGGAAGTCTCTTGGATTCAGCTAGAAAATGAAATATATATGGCATCACATACAGCTAAGTGTTGCAGTGACCCATTGCCGGCGTCCCCAGGGAGAGTAATGTGGTTACAGCAACCTCCAATCCAACTTTTCGAATCGGGATTTCTAAAAATAATTTTCTTTTCTGCCTACGACATTCTATTAGAAAATATTCAGTTGTTTCCAGTTGATTGTAATAGGAACATTGAGGGTGTGGAGCGGCCAGTACCAGACCTGCGCTCATAAAAATTTAGTTGTGGTACTTTACAACGCAATTTAGATAATGAAACTTTGAATTTCCTTGCGCTGCGTCATGTGCTCGACCAACGAAATCGAAGGTGCCGGAATCCGGTACTGTTTATAAGATTGTGCGTGATGTTCTTGAACGTAAAATTAGCGTAATCTTGCAATATTAACAAGGGACCGTCAAACTGTATGACTACCGCAAGGAAAAATTTTCCGGTTGTGTTTTATTGCATTGACGAAGACTAGTATGCTTGTACCCTATAAAAAAGGAAGAAAATTTTTAACTTGGCCCTCAAAGTCACGAATAAATGACCGGTGGCGCCATTTTCGGCCATGAGTGTCAATCTCCAAGTGTAACAAAAAACCAAGAAACACCCATACAGCTTCAATCATCCTGCTTAAACCAAAACCTTATTACAGTTTTATTCGACATACATCTGGTAGCTTTCTTACACGACGGAGAGTGCCCTTCATTTTTGACTGATATTGCATAAACCCAGTAACAGTGTTGCCGGTGTCCCTACGCATAGAGAAAGGGTGACCACGAAGATCGAAAAATTCCCATTCAAAAAATTCTGCGGACATCCCAGCGATACCAATGCAAGCTTGCGCACTTAAATGGCGCACTTTCTGTTGCCATGAAAAACAGGAATTCGATGAAGGACAGTAGACAGTCCCTTTAAATAAGGAGGGACCCAATACCTAGAAGACTGGGCCTGCACTTGACGCTGCTGCCAGTGGGCGCGCTGCCTCGTTTAGCGTCATGCAGTATTGCAATCAATATATGCGTCTCCTTTCTTCTTTTTTTATCTCAGGCAAGGTTTTACTCAGAATTTCGATATTGGGGTTAGGGGGAGGAGGTCTTACCTATATTACAGTGTACTAGAATGTACGGGTATATTCTAGTACACTGCACCCATGGGGTTACCGAACGCAGGGGTGTGTGGATACGGAGTTATTGGTTAGCTGGATCGAGTAACTTTGCAGGGAGAGGGGGGTCAACCTGGGAGAGGGGGGAGCCCAGTAAACTCATGTACTGCCATCAAAGTTCAGAGTGAGCTTACTACGGTTATATATATTGCCATCCCTGAGCTCAAGAACGTTATGTACTGCCATAAAAGTTCAGTGAATCTTACAAACGCGACAGGGCAAGGTCCTTTACTCTTACTTTATTGATAACGGCCTCCTACAAGTAACTGAAGGCCTCCCCCTTTCTTTCTCTCTTTTTTTTTTTAACAGCACAGCTCTTTAGGAGCTCGCCATGTCCGCCGTCCCCGACGTCCGCTGTCACGAAAAGTGGACCCACTCTTCTCCCGATCCACTACTCACGCTGCTACATGATTGCGATTATGCGAAGTGCAATATAGGATGATATTAAAAATAATAGAGAGAGAGAGAAGCAAAACTATCGGGTTGTGTAGAAGAGAAAAGCAGATCCGCGCTTGCCCTCGACCCATTGCTCACACTTTTGCCCCCGGCCCAACGCTGCATGAGAGTGACAGTGGTAATGAAAGTGTTGCATGATAGTAGCCACCATAATGATCGTGAACCTTACGACCTTGGCCCAGCTCCGCCGTTTACTTAAATTTCACAGGTGTCGAACTGGCTTTAGTTTTGCTTCTATGTTCTTTCAAACCATAGAAGATTGCTTAAGAACGATTAGGAACCTACCTTATGATTAGTGTGTAGATAGTTATAGGTTTTATATATGCTATTACAATTGCTCGTGCGATCAAGTGCATAAGTAACGAGACGGGGAGATAGATGTGATATGTACACTTATGGTTATTCTTTTTAAAGTCTGTTTCAGTAGGCATGTAGGTGCACTATATAAAGACGGACAAAAACACGAAAAACGAACAAAACTGTTTTATTGAGAGCCACGACGGCAGTGTCAGCCGGGCCTTTTTAGGACTGGGAGATCGCCTCCCGTAGACAATCAGCCCAATAAATATAGAAAGCGCGCACAACACGGTTCATGAGATCACGCTGCAGAGCCAAGGCGTGCTTGAAGGGGCCTGTTGTGCTGATTCCGCCAGAACTGGCAGAACTTCCTAAAAAAAGCAGTCTCATTCACCCGGTATAATGATGAATAAATGCATCTCACTGGTACGTCCATAAACCCGCATGGTGGTGCAGTCGTACAGATCACGCAGCGTCGCCATTGTGCATACTTCGATTAACCAAAGAGCGCATAATAGCTCAGAGCTCTTACATGAAGTTGCGTTGAAATGGACATTACCCGAAATGAGTGTGAAAAGTATCATGAGCGAAGCACAGTGCACATGGTTTGACAGAGAGAACAAAGAAAACAAGACAAAAAAAGAAGAGCATTGCTTGTGTTGCTTTATAATGTTTCAGTGAGGGCTTTGTTTCCTCTAGTATTTCACATCTATGTCACAGAGCTTTGGTGAAAATCCCACATTCAAAGATACTGCTTTTTGGCCGATATAAGGCCAACAGGTTTCAACAACATGAGAAGATCGAGCAAATGGGAGTGCTTTGCACTGACAAGCTCCGTGTCTCATAAAATTCTGCAGGGAACGCGGGATCACTTAGATTATTCTGCTTTTGAAAATATAAGGAGAGAAAATGAAATTAAAGTTGTAATAGATCGTAATTAAGGTAGTTGAGATATCAAATCCCATTCCTTCACAATCGGAAAATCCAATACCGCCTTCGGAGGTAATCGAAGGAATGTTGGCTGATAGCACCCGCTTCACAGATTGCTTATATTGTAATATTGGAACACCTAGGCGCGTTCCACAACATTTTATCAAATGCGGCACAATTTTGTTTCTTTTACACTAATTACACTCTGATAACGTTCTTGCTTGTAAAACGTGTTTTAAATGCAGACCTTTGTAAACATATCTAACAGACACCAACTCACACATATCGTCTACACTTGTTTCAACCAACAACATTCCCCCCCAAAAAAGCCGCGAAACATTCACTTTCAAAGCGCACACGCTTTACGAATTGTGCTTTTGTTGTTTAAATTACACATAGCCTCGTTTTTTTTTATAATTCTTTCAGTTCCTTTAGCCAAATGCAACTGCAACTCGTTAATCTGTATTAACATAAAACTAGCTGTCATTCATTGTCTTACGTCATCATATTTCTTCAGGAGAGCACTGTGACACAGCTCCAGCCTAAGGTCCTTGTCTAGGGACCAGCCTAGGGGCATACGATGATGGTAGACGCAGTACGCGCTGCCTCTGTGTCGGGTCAGCAGGACTGCCGCAGCTGACGGAGATGGTACGGCAAACCCTGACAAGGCCGTCCGCCACACCCCTCAATTCGTTGGGGCCCGTTCACAAAGTTGACTGTTTCCTCCACTTTACAGGGCTTCGTCACCCTGTGCTAGACGGTAGCCATTCTTCTCCGGTGGGTTCAGGGGTTCCTGGTCCTGCGGCCTTTTCCTCTTGAAGAAGCCCAACTGCATTGAGAGTGTGCGAAATGTTAAGAGACACAAAATTGCGAACAGGCCGAATCGACATAATGTGGGCACGGCTCCATGCGCAACGATAAGGCCAAATTCCAGCACGCGCAGGCACTCCTGTGTTATATATATGACCAAACAGTAAAGATGTTGCAAAAAAAGGCCCTACAAAAAGGGACCTACAAAAAAGGCCTACGTTCTGTTGCAAACCTACCACACAATGCACATACTTCAGAACTATTCGTTAAATATAATGTAATTAAATTGAATGTGTTATATGAATACACTATATTACTTTCCTTTAGATCCGATATTGTGAAAAATCGCAACTGTATACAAAGTGTAGCTAACTTGCAACTAAATCCATCTTCGCGCCAAAACAGACATCCGGAACAATGTTATGTGGCACGGCCGCGCACAAACATGGCTTTCAAACATTAGCTTATTGCTTGCCGAAGACATTAAATAAATTCAAGATTTCTTTTGAAAATGTTCGCACACTCTCTAACACTTCTCTTTTAAGCATGCTGTGTTAAATATGCTTGTAGTTAAATTTCACTTTTTGTAAATATGTCTTTCCAGTGGATATAACGAAAGGGAAGGGGTCAAGGGCTCGTTCTTTATTTGTTAGAAACAACTTAATGAGCAAACAGACAATGAAGCCTAGGATATGTCTTTTTTTTCTCTCTGTCACCGATGTTGTACTGTACTTTTCTTTTACTGCCATGCTGCCATGGTGAGCCGGGGACGTGGGGCTAGTCAAGCTGTTTTTAATGCAACATTTTTTCCCTCGTCCCAAACACTTATGTGAAATTTCTATGTATGTGGTAAATAAAGGAACTTGAACTTGAATCACGTATCATTCACAGACGAGCAAACAGTGAGAAATGCGCATGCTGGTGTTTGTCTGTGAACGAATCTGCCACACTGGGAAATATATACGAAGCCATGTGTCACTGATTGCTAAACTGGTCACCACACAATGACATTCGAAAATTACCTCACTGGAACGTGGCAGTGTATGTAGTTGCCCTGTTTATTGCGATATCAACTAAATGGACACTGGAAGTGAATTTCTCGCGTGTTGCAATTTTTTAAAAGTTTAAGGAGCACCGGGCTGCTGGGATTCCAACCCACGACCTCTCGTCCCAGGCGTGTGCCTCAACCACTCAGCTGCAAGAGAAGCTCTCCTTACAATGTAAGCGGCGAGCCATTTATACAAACTATTTGATATGCCAACATTCTCTAAGCTGCCTTCCGCCACGGTAGACCGCTTACGAATCGTCCACGGCATGGCACAAAGTTTCGCTCCGCTCCGAATGCGCGCGCACAGCGGTACTTTATAGTTCACGTGCCGACATGACAGGTATTTCAGTGCACGCGCAATTCACTATATTTCGCGGCCAACTAAAGAGACGAACGGGAAATGCGAGTCAACCACTGGCATTCGCAGTATCCGGAATGATCCGCATGGTCGCATCTCATGTTCGTGGACAGCGCGCTTTGCGTGCACTGTTCTTCCTGGTAGAAAAACAAAACAAGGGTACCGTGATCTTTGTGCTGTATCGCACACGCGATTACGAAGCTGCGGTAACGGAAATGTTCCATAAGCAGAAAGTTAGCATTTTTCACGGAAACCCTTTATCGTGATGGAAGGTTGCACTTCAAGCATTACGTTCAAACGGGATCTAAGACGTATGCACAAAAAGCGACGAACGTAGACCAAGGAGTGCTTTTGTGTCCACATCTTAATTTCTAAGTTATCACTTGCAGAGACGTACTAATTGTATGTCATATTGTACAACCAGCCGGGCATCACTGAGTGTAATTTATTAATTGTAGGCCTTCCGCAAGCTCGGAGGCTCTTGATCTCACAAAACAAGGGCTACACCGTTGAATGTGCAGCAACAGTGCGACGAGAAAGCCCGCCAGTTGTGGTCCTTAGCGGTCTTCTGAGCAATGAGGTGGAAATGGCTCACCTTCCAAAGGAGCAGCGCGAGCAGGCCGAGCAGCAAGAGGCCTCCAAGCACGGCAAGCAGGATGATCCACCACGCGGGACCCTTGCCTGGAGTGTCGATGCCTTCCACAACCACCTCTGTCGACACCTAAAAAGGAGAGGGAATGGACCTTTCCTAAAATCGCAGCGCCGCGCCTTCCCCTGGTGGGCGCGCGCAAGGCACTATGGGAAAAAAGAGCGCAGGCGGGTGGCGAGCCCCTCGCCCCGCCGTCTCCGTCGCATACGTTGCCCGGTTTGTCGGCTTGCTGACTGATGTGCTGTGTTGCTGGATCCGATAACAACACAAAAAAGCATACGCACATCTTCCATTACTTTCCCAAAATCGAGAACCCGAAGATGGGGTGGGTACGGTCCGATTGTGAGTCCACGGTCCGGTTGTTAGTCCATTCCGACGTCCGGCGATGTGATCCGGCAGTCGTATTGGGGGTGCTTTGCTGGAACCGCGTAGAAAATATTATAATTATGATTTGTTTCTGACACGAAATAAACCCCTATTGGATAATGTTATGCTTACAGTGGGCCAATCTTCAAAGCAGCCCCCGCTTGCAGAGCACTTGGGAGATCGTGATCGGCCGCGGTTGGACGGTAAACATCGGTGGGAGTCGTTTCACCGAAGCGCCTCGCTTCGTTTCTACCATTCCGTTTTACATCGAGGCTTCGCGAAAAATAATCGTGTGTGTTAATGCACGACATATGAGCAGGGATGTCAATCGTGTTGCCAAAATGAGCATTTTGTGGCGAGCGCACGACTGATTGCGAACGACGACGGCCACGGCGTCGGCCTGTGGCTAGGCCTACCCTCGGAGTCGTCGCTGATATTTAGCTGTTGTGATGTGTTTGTCACTCGCGAAGGCAGTATTTTATGGACGATGTTATTTAGTGCGGTTACATAACAAAACAGGACTTTGCAAAACTGTTTACTTTGTACTTAATGACGGGGACATGATGTCTTACGAGCGTGTAACCGACGCGCTGGATGCGTGCAGATCGCTCGTGTCCCCGTGTGTGTGTGGAACCGGCGTGTATCGCACGCCTGAGCGCACGGCATCGGACGTAGTATTGGACGCAAACTCGTACCGTACGTGTGCTTAGCGCTTAAACCGACAAGGACAAGAAGGGCGGTTTTCGCGTCGGCAGTCCGCTGCACGTAAGTCAGGCAGGGCCCACTTCAACCCAAGCGGCCGCAAAGGCTACATCGACTGCTTACCAACAATATTCCCTCATCGGGTGTTCGAGGAACGAGCGTACGTGGCCGAGATAATACGCGAGTTTACTCAATCCATACGAGTGCGGGGCCGAAAAATGGCAACCGGCAATGCGTGTTCACTGGCATACTGCCGAGGACGTTGTCATGCTTGATGTTTACTCCATAACCTACGACAAACCGCACAATGCAAGAAGAAATGAAAACCGCGTGGTGCTTTCCAAATGGAGCGCGTAAATCGACGAGCCTCGTCTGCCCCAACGAGCCTGCAAATACTATCCTGCGAGCCCGGCCGGAGCAGACGACGGAGCTCGGCGCTCTTTTTTCCCGTGATGCGCAGCGCCGACGCGCGGTGGCTCACGGTATTTTTAGGAAAGGTCCATTGTGAAGCTCCGCTCTGAAAGGGGCGAACCACAGTACACGTGCCTCAATATCACGTGATTGCGGCTAAGACGCCATTTGCTTTCTTTTGGCACCAAACCTGGTCACCGGATACGTATATAGTACAGCACTTCCTTCGGGAACAATTTTTTTTCCAGCTTTACATTATTTAATTGGCAATATGTGATTTACCGGGAGTTTATTGCACCTTTCAAAATGACTCCGATTCTGTGACACGTCGGCGGCTCCCGAGTATAATCGTCATGTGGCCTGCTCGCGTTCCATCTCTGGAAAAATCGGTGCCCGCTACTTTACTGTTAAGAGCGCAAAGTCACGCTGGTAGCCGCACGGCGTTCGTGATCTAGACGTACTGGGCTCATGGATATAATGCAAGGAAAGCATGCGAAGTAGACTGTTATTGCTGTGGGGCAGAAAGACACTCCAAATACATACTCGCTTTTCTTTCTTTTTTTTTTTTGTTAAAGCATATGCTGACGGGTCTATGCTAGATATAGCGTTTACCAACCTTAACTTGTGCGCGTTAGGATTTCTTGGCGAAATTGGACTCCCTGCGAGATTCCTGTATACTTTCATAACAGCGCTTGCATTTGTGCCGGTGTGCTAATTTTCACTGGAAAATCGGTTATGTCGACATCTTTCGTGATATGCCAGCCAGAGTATTTTGCTAATTTTAACTAAATAATGCGGTTTATTATGGGTGCTTGCTGTTAATTAAAATTTTTCAGACTGTTTATTTTGACCTGATTTCGATCTATTTTTGCCTTGTTTTGGACCTTGTTCTGCAACATTTACTGAGCGTGAGCACGCGACAGGAGACAGGTTGTTACTCATGCGACAGGAGACGGTCGTCGACAAGGCGGGCACCTAAAGTGCTTCGCACTTAGAAAAAAAAAGGGGGAGGGGGTGAAGGATAGGTTTCGTACGAAGTGCTGCGTGAGGGGCACGTTGTCCGGCGGCAGGCCGTACTGCAGGGAGGCGACGCGCGCCACCAGCTTGGAGGAGACGCGCAGCCGCTCTTGGCCCATGGCGGCAACCGTGCGCTGCCACAGCCGCGACTCGGCGCTCACGACGGCTCGGTCGCCCGCCGACAGCGAGCCGCCCAGTGGGCACCGGAACACGGCGCAGCGGGGTAGCTCGCCGCAGCCCTGCGTGGGAAAGAGCCTGTTCACAATCGAGCAAGTGTATGCGTGCATATTGATCATAAAAGAATAGCTGTGCACCATTAGCATATCTGTATAGCTGTGCATTAACAATTTGCGCGAAGAACAGTTGAGCATCAACATTGAGCTAGGAATGACCGGTGGCCCGATGTCAGACGACATCTTCGTCTCCTTATCATCAGCGAGATTTCTGCAAGCAGTCATTTAATGTTTCTGAAAAGAATTCAGTTTTATTGGAATAAAGAAATTTACAAAAGACAGCAGCCCTTTCGCTGTCACTAAGACGGGGAAAGTGAAGCTTCGCGTACGCGTGCATGACCTATACTACTTTTATATTTGTGACATTCCTTCTTTATCGGTGTCGTTTCTTTGTTGCACGCTCTTCCAAAGTCCAGAGTACGGTAGCAGGAAATCCAAGTCATTCACATGGTTCAGATATGTTCACGTATCACAAGTGTGGGTGTGTAGCCTAGTTTCTAAGGCACTTGCCTTCGCAGGGTGATGTACCGGGTTCCGATCCCAGCACCTGCAACAAAATTTTTTCCCTTCCAAAGCAGTAGTTTCTTCCGCCACTTCATAGGGGGTGCCACGTAACTGATAGTGTTATTATTTATTTATTTATTATTAAACACGTAAATAATAGTGTTAGTTAACCAACTTTACAACTGTTGCTTGAAATACATGTTCAATAGACCCTTTTCATAAACTGCAAGCTAGCTTTCCTGCAATGCCGCTTGCCCTACTAATGGCGGCATTGGTAATCCGGCAAACTACGTGTGCAAGCGCAATTTGCTTGCAATAGGGCATGTAAAATGTCGACGCAGCCCTTCTGATACAAACATCCCCAAAAAACTAGCCGCATCATGTGCAACTTGAATTTTCACAGCATTTAAAGGAAGACAGCTGTCGCCATTAGTAGGACAAATTGCATTGCAGGGAAGCTAGCTTTACAGTTTATGAAAGGGTCTATAGAGAAGTTGTGGAGCACATTAATTCCCGATGACGTGCTTTCATAATAATAGATGCAGTGGTGTTAATTTTTGCGGGCTTCTAAGAAAGTTCGCGAGATTCGAAAAATCACCACACCGCTGGGCACTTGCGCGTAGCGAGATTAGCGCCCTCGAACGCGCTACGAAGAAACGATAGATGATGCGCACAGGCGTTATTGGACACACCACAAGAGAACATGATGAAATGTGGTTGCACCACCCGTACTGTTGGCCTGTTTGCGCCTAACTTATGCCTGCACCATCGATCATTCTGTCAGAACGGTGTTCGAGAGCGCTAAGTAACGGCGCGCAAGCAACTATTCACGTCGTTTCAAATCTCGTGCATTTGTTAGAAGCCCTTGAAAAAGTAAGACCACTGCGCCTATCATTATTAAAAAAACATGATCCGTACACTAGTTAATAATAAGCTCTACGATATTTTTAATGAAAACGAAGGTTTAATGTTAATTACATTAAATCGTTAATAATTAATTAACGGACCTCCTTTAAACATTGCCTGTGGTTACAAAGGACGTGGGAACAGCTGTTCAGCGCGCTCGATCAGTGCCCAGAGCAAGTCCTCGTTGCCTCGGCAGAAAGGGTCGCTCCTTGTGAGTGTCCCAGGAGATTATTCAGAATTTCGATTTTGGGGAAGGGGGAGGCGTTACCCATGGTGTTTCTAAAACGAGGGATGGGTAGTTAAGGGAGTGTTGTATAAATCCCCGGAGGGGACATCCTTATACTCGGGCCTGCCAGGCACCACCTGAGCATCATGTCAATATAGTTCTTACTCCAACCTGTAGTGGTGACAGTAAGCTATATAATAATACAGACGCATTTTTGTAGTGTGAATCGATTTTCTTTTTTTTTTTAACACGAAAGTGTTTTATGTCAGGGTCCTCCAAGAAGCCTGTGACATACTTCCGTAACGGAAGTATATATGTGCAAAAAATAAACACGCATTTCAGGTAGGAAAAATACCACTCGCTGGGATTCGAACCTCTAACCAGACAGGGCGCAAGGGAAGGAGCTGGAAGCGCTATCACTTTTTTTTCTTCATTACCTGGCATGAAGCGCTACCACTTCACCACCGACAGACTTCGAATATCGAGGAAAAAAAAAAGGGCCTTACATCTTTACTACACCGCTTTACAATTTTTATCTAACTGACGTCCGGCTAAAGCAAAGGTATTTAGCGAGCAATATTGCTCTTAAACTACATCGCCTCCATTTCACTGCACTCTCGGTTTTCAGCGGTAGTACCACCACCTAAGAACAATGGAGCGAAGACGTAAATTGTCTTGTTAATATGCGCCCCGGCAGTTAACGCTTCAGTAGTCTCGACGCCTCTATCGCCGTGCAGGTCTCGGCGTCCTGCCGGCGCGTTCCACCGCTGCTACACAATTTGTCTTGTGTGACGTATACGATAACCAGTTGCGTTGCGACGCGCTCTACTCCATGAACGCGAAGACGGCCGCCGACAAGCAAATGATGCGCCTTAGGCCACGGTGTACGATCTTACACCGTGTCCTTAGACACAGGGCGCTGGCACAGCTAAGTGTGCGTTCACATAACGATCCGCTGAGAAAACATTTCTCTTGCAAGGTTTCAATATTTGCGCACGTTTATAGCAGGTTTGCGCAGGGCACTGGTGCATTCATTGTTGTGTCTCCTGAGAAATGTGACTCGTTCAAGAGCTCTCGCTTGGTGCGAAATGTCAAGAATCCCTCTGCAGTGTCGAGGTACCGCTGATGCATGCGTGCAAGGGATTCACATGTTCAGAGTATCCAATTCATCTCCCTCCCCTCGATGAGCGAGATCGCCGCTTGCATGCGAAGACACGTCTCACTTTCGTATGATACCGATTCCCAAGGCAAAGGGGATCAACCACATTTTTAGGGGCGAAGCTCCTTAAGGCGTGGGTCGTTCGTCCCTTGTAGTCGTAACCACCTCGTTCCAGGATTGCGCTCGATAGCTCGTGCGCCGGGAGGCTCGCGCTCGCCCTCGGCGCGTTCCTCCCGGCGCGCGAGCTCTCTCACTCTTCCATCTGCTGTCTTGTGTGAGAGAGACAGAAAAAGAGAGAGAGAGAGAGCGAAAGACTGTCCGTTTCTAACGATGATGATGGGTTTGTGCTAGCGCGTTACGGCGCGTGTAAGAAGCTGGTGTAAGACGCTGTGGCCTCTCCGCCTTATACTCTTTCAGCAGTCATGTGATGGCGTCGGCAAACGCGGTGCGCGTTCCGGCCTGTGTAAGGGGCTGCGTAAGACGCTGTGGCCTCTCCCCCCTTACTAGAGTGTACTGCATGTTTCTAACGCGTTTGTGCTAGCGTCCCCTTAAACGCGAGATCCCAGCGTTCGAATAGAGTGTTTCTCACGTCTTTACATGATGATCGACTGGGCGAATTACACGGAAGATTAACGGTTTACCGGTGATTCACTCCGGAGCTTCGCCCACTCATCATCATTCACCCCGTGGATATGCTGTGAATTTTTTTGCAAGCTTGGCGCAAGGTAATCGAAACAGTGTATAATCGTCAGACGCTGGTAGTGGACGAGGGTAAGCGCTAGCCTTTAGTTCCAAAGCCTTGAAAAAGAAGGTCTGTCAGACCAAGTTCTCTTCCAGGCACCGTTACTTATCGGCACCGCCACTGTCCTACAGTTTCCCTGAAATATTTGTAGACTTCCTTGAACCCTTTCTGGACAAGAGGTACTACTCACAGAAAAAGCTAGCTTCATGGATTATTATCAATATGTAGAATGAATTTTGGTCGTTTCTTAATTTTTTACCCTTCTGCTTTTTTATTTTATTTCTTGTCATTATTTATAGCTAGTCGCTCAAGTAATTATTTATGTGCTTACCAATTCTGATTCGAGTTCGTAGTCTCCGATGGCATCTCGGTGGACTCGGACTGCAGCCGAAGAAGTGTCCCGGGGCCTTCTGGATGATCCCTGGAAGCGTCAAACAGTGTGAACGACAGTCGTCGCACCTACGCCATTTCGGTGTGTTTATATACACTTAGTCCCTCAGTGTAGCGCATTTGACTGTAATCGAGTGTAGCCGTTGTGTCGAAAAAAAAAAGAAAGAAAAAGGACGACGACGCATGGATGTCTGGAATGACGTGAGCTCGCGAGGTAGCGACAAGATAGTTTATTGTCCTTTACTGATTCGAAACAATTCATTTGTCGTAATAATTATAAGAAAGGTGGCACGGCATACGAAAACTGATCGGGAGACTTCAGTATCAGTGGACATCAGCAGCTGACGTTCTTTTTACACGTTCCTTTCAGTGCCCCTCACGCGCTTCTGCAGATCTCTTGCAGAAGAGCGCAAATTCTCATTAGTTGTCACACCGCGCAATAAATCCTTTTTCTAGAGCGCAGGAAATTTGCGCTCTTTTGCGAAAGAACTGCAGAAACGCTTGAGGGGTCCAATATCGTGTATATATATATATATATATATATATATATATATATATAATATATATATATATATATATATATATATATATATATATATATATATATATATATATATATATATATATATATATATATATATATATATATATATATTCTAGGCAACGTTGTAACCAGACCGATAAACTTCTTCTACGTCACTCCATATGCACGTGTTTAGCCAGAAAAATATATGAACGTCATATATTTACCGCCAGACGTCTAGGGTCCACGGCTTCACCAGGCCCAGCGGGCGATATGGCATCGCAGGGTCTCCTTTTGGCCGAGTTCCCGGGACCCTGAACCGTGGGGGGCTCGAGCAGGTACAGCAGCGGCTGGTCGTGCACGTTGTGCGTCGGCCACACCAGGTACACGTCAGCCTCCTGTACCACGCTCGGGCCGCGGTTGATGAGCTGCGTGGACACATTCGGCCGCCAGCAAATCAAGCGTGGCGCTTCTTGGCGCTCGTCCTTAACGTTCCGAAACACTACAAGGTGCGAAGCGTCGCGTGCATAACATAAATAGCAATGAGGCGTGCAGTGCGTACATAAATAGCGCCACGAATTTAGCACCCTAGCCCATGAAACACTGAGATGCGCGAAGGATAGCACGCAGCGAAACCTCGTTGATACGATTCCGCTTGATACGTTTTTGGGACAACATGTTTCCTTCACGGCTAACAGCTAGCCCAGAGGCGCAACGCATTTTCACACGAGTGATACAATTCTGCTGGAACAATTTTCAGATCATTTTCCGGTTCGCATGAAGGCCATATCCACAAGATTTCACTTTGCGCCACTTTTTCCTTGTACTTTCTTCAGCGCTGTTAGCGGTACGCACCTTCGTGTATTATGGGCAGTATTCATTGCACGTTGTGCAAAATCGTATTGACGGATTGCACCGTCGCATTCTACCCTGCGTTTCCCGTATTTCATCTTTCTCTTCACTTTTCCCATGCACCATTGCGGAGTAACAGGTGAGGGACAGGCGTTCACGTAGACCTATATACTGTTCAGTGATATGTGTCTATAGTGCTCGAACAGGTTGCAACGTGAGGTGCTCACATACCTCGTAAACGTGTTTAACCGGCGGCCCGATATCAGCTGACGTCTGCACCTCCTTATCCTCTATGAGAGACACGTTGAGGTACACTTCGGCTGGAAATGAGGTCCTGCGCAGAAACAGTCGAACGGTAGACATCGGTACACAGCTTGAAGGCACTCTGAACAAAGAAGCACGAGTTCTGCGCGGTGTACATACATACATACATACATACATACATACATACATACATACATACATACATACGCACGCACGCACGCACGCACGCTACTGTTGCGTCTTCAGAGCTTAATATGTTCTTCATTTACCTATGATAACTGCACTGGACGTGTGGCTAAACTATCCAAATCTATGACGTCATGGCAAGCTGGTGCAGGCCTCTTCAGGACGGCGTCTCCACCTTTTCCTTCTTTTTTCTTTGTCGCTACACCTCTACGGCGACTAAACAAAAAAAAATATTGTTCCTCGATCATACGAATCGGTATAACACGAAAGCGAAACCTGTCTACGCGAAACTGTGGAATTGCATAACGGTAATATGGCAAATCGAGGGGCAGGAGATGAGTGGGGTACTGTGAACACGTGAACATGTTACATGTAGACATCAGTGGCACCTCGACACGGCACAGGGATCCACGACAGTTGTACACGAGGGAAAGTTCTCGGACGACTCACATTACTCCGGAGACACTGAATTGTACGCGCCAGAGCCCTGAGCAAATCTGCCATAAACAAGGAACGTCCGCAAACGGTGACACTTTGCAAGCGAAACCGAACAGATTGTCAGTGGATCGTTTTGTGAACACACAGCATGCTGCAACCAAAGGCCAATGATTTGCTTGTCGACGGCCGTCCTTGCGTTCCTGCAGTAGTGCGCATCACAACTCAACACACCTGGCCACACAAGCCAAATTTTGTAGCGGCCGCGTTCGTACTTTGCCCGAGGAACGCACCGTCATGACACCACCACGCCCTTAACCTCCGCGGAAGGTCAAGGCGCGAAGACTACCGAAGCGCTGACTGTCGGCCTGAATTACCACAACAATCTGCTTCGCTCTATCTATTGTTCCTAGACGGCGGCACCATCGCAGCGAACATAAGCGAACCAAGAGTGCAGTATAAGGGCGACGACATTAAATGAAGAGTAATTTTGCTTGTTAAACACTATAGTTCACAGCACTAAACACCTTTACTTTAACCGGACCACACTTAGATTCAACTTGTAAAGCGCTGTAGGGAAGATATAAGGCCCATCTGTTCCCTACATAAGAAATGTTGCGGTGGCATATCGGTAAAGCTTCCAGCTCCTCAGGTCTGGGCCCGGGTGAATATGGTCTCGAGTCCTAGTGGGTGGAACTTTTTCATTGTAAATTTACATTCATTTTTTCAAAATACATTCACTTCCGCTACGGAATTACGTCGCTGATTTCTTAGTGGACTACGGCATAAAACACTTTCGTGCTAGAAAAACTAAGATCTCAATGCCAACATCCTAAAGCACAATCCTTAGAAGCGGTTGTTCGCTCACCCTCTGGCAGTCATGTTGACTTTAACGGTGACTGGTAGCCGAACAACGAGGGTGTTATCTTGGGAGGCCGCTTCTGCTTCGGGGTTGGTGCTGCGTGCAGAACAAAGAAGTCGCAATGCCGGCCGAGACTACGCAAGCAAACACGACACACTTCACACTTCTTGCTACAGTGTCTCTCCTAATGCGAACGCATTTCAGGTGTCCAGCAGCGCTTCTCGGACATAGTCAGAACATGGTGCCAGTAAGTCGTGGAGGCGTTTGTGTACACGTGAACCAAATACTGCACTGCACTCACCAGGGAGTTCGCAATGTTGTCTCGAACGCAGTTCAAAAGCTCCCGGTCTTCTTTCAACAAATGAGGTCCCTGGGGCCACCGACTATGTCACTTGTTTGTTTTAGTTGCCCTCTGAGGGAGTTACGCACATCTTTATTTCTTGGACTCAAAACGAACAAATAAAGCGTAGAAGACGGTAATTCCGCGATCATGAAATCAGCCAATGCTATTTCTTCATCAAATGACTTAGTCGGTACCTCCAGTGACCCCAATTAATGAATGAAGAGCGGATTCTTTCCAGCTGTGTTTGAAACCAAATTGCGCATTCCTCAGTGCATGCAGTGCAATAATATTTGGCTCACATGTTCATAGAAACCTCCACGACTTATTGGCGCTGTTTTCTGAGTTTGTTTACAAAAAGTGCTGTAGGGCCTCGTTAAGACATGTGCGTAGCGCCGACAGTGTACGCGAGTACCGTGATGATGTGTACCTGTTCACTCGCACAGTGATGTTGAGCTCGGCCGCGGTGGGCACGAGCCTGGCGGGGGCGAGGATGACCTTGAAGCGCACTTTCTTGCCCGCAGGGAGAGGGTTCTGCACGTCGCACGCCAGCTGGCTGTCACCTGACGCCTGTTTCTGTGCACCGCCACACGTCACCGAGTCCTGGAAACGACACGGTCACGAAAAGTAACCTTTACTTCTCCGTAACACCGTTAACAGCGTTTATTTCCGCATGACCAGTGAGAACTGCGTCGGCAGTGATCACGATTAGAAAGATGGGTATAAAGAGGGAAAGCAAGTAAGAGGAGGAATATATTTTTTAATAAGTCACATCTACGCAAGTACTGCGTTATCTTTAACTGCATTTTTTTAAGGGAAGGGTGAAAGACGAGAACGAAGAGAACACAAGAGATCGACACTGCACGACAATGCATTACTGCTACAGATTACGTTTAGCCACTAGAGATAGTGCCAAAGTAAAGTGCGATGCAAGCAAGTCTTTAGACTGATGTTGTTACAGATCTTCCCATCTGGGAGAATGTGGTAACGAGTTCGCGACACCGCAGCTGCAAAGTGTTACGGCTTCCCACAAAGGTGGCGAAACGCTGAAAGCACCAGCGTACTCACATTTAGGTTGACGTTAAAAAACTCCCGGAAGTCAAAGTAACTCCGGAGCCCTCCACTACGGGGTGTGCCTCATAGCAATATCGTAGTTTTGGCACGTAAAACATCATCAATTATTTTTATTATGCTTGGTCGTTCTGTGCTTTGATAGTACGCGTATCTTTGTGCGAGTAAAGCGAGACAGCCTCTTGGTAAATGATGGACAGAGTGCGTACAGGGGGCGAAGAAAAGTTCGCCGGTATTTGGGCTGAGCCGCAGTTTTGGCAATTTTTCTTTTGGCAAGTAAATAGTGCTTAGTTTGCGAGTTCTTTATTCATAACGCAGCAGAATTTTGGATAAGACCCTAAGCGCGCACAAGTTGAGGCATATTAAGAGATTTTTCAATCAACTCATTGCTATTCATTGATTATTGGCGTGCAAGTACCTTGCGCATAGCTCATGTTCCCGAACGACGACCGCCTCGAATGCTTTAATTTCTGCATGGTATAACGTCCCGCTAGGAGCGTGAATGAATCGATAAACAAACTGTACTCACGATAAAATTAACTCTGCAATGCACCAAAGCGTTGTTTAAATAAGCCTATGACGTGTCGGTGATCTTGTCATGACTGCTCCGCCGCTTTCGTTTAAGTTATCTTTTGAAAATATAACCTGTTTTCCTTTATCGGCGCGTTATTTTTAGAGGGGATGACTCGTCTGCGGCACTTGCAAGACTCATTTCATCGTGCCTTGCGGGAGCGCGAATTGTATGCACTGATCACAAGAACTGGCATACTTTCCCGCTACAAAACTCTTTAACAGGAGAAACCCGCTTTACAAAAATCAGCCACGTGCGGCTATTTTTCTTTCTTTCTTTCTTTGCGAACGCAACTTTAGCAACAACAAATGACGATATGAAAGCGCAAAGCTGCATCAGACAGAGAAAAAGCTGAAATTTTGTTAAACTGACGTACGTTACCTTCCTCTCTCCCCTTTCGACTCACGCAAATGCGCGCGCGAACGCAAGTGAGCACCATACTCTCATATGGCTGGGAATAAGAAAATAGTAGGCCAAAGGAGAGAGAGAGAAAGGGGGGGGGGGGAACGAAACTAATACATAGAATTCGTGCTTGATTGCTTTTGCGTGACAGGAATGTTGGCGCTTGTGCGATGCCATACACACTATGTTGTCTGTACTATTTACTTGTCCCCGCCACGGTGGTCGAGTGGCTGTGGTACTCGGCTGCTGATCCGAGGGTCGCGGGATCGAACCCCGGCCGCGGCGGCTGCATTTAGATGGAGGCGAAATGTTGAGGCCCGTGTGCTGTGCGATGTCAGTGCACGTTAAGAACCCCATGTGGTCGAAATTTCCGGAGCCCTCCACTACGGCGTCTCTCATAATCAGATCGTTTTGGGGCGTTAAACCCCAGCAATCAATCTAACTTCTTGGTTTCACGGAAGCGCTTATCACGGCAATCTTGATCCCTTCCTCTCGCAAGGACGACACAATGTTAATATTGAAATATGCGCACATGTCGCCAGTATTCTGCATTCAAAACCACCGCAATCCTGCGTATGCAGCACCACGAAGTTTAGCTGAGAAACCCAAAGAAAATTCTTGCAGCCCCGGCGACAGTGATTTCATTTCTAGGCATAAGGCTTCGATTCTGGGCTGAGACGTGGCCACGAAAGTAAGTCATAATCTGCTAACAGTCACAAGCTGCTAAGTTACAGACTGCTAACGCCCGCACTGCTGAGTAGCCTATAGCTTGTTAAAGTCTGACATGTCAGGCTGTTCTGCTAACCAGCACATCATTCTCTGGGTAAGGTTGTATTCTGCATTCCTGTGGTAAGTTTTGCTGTGCCTCCAGACTAAGCAAGCAAGCTCAAGTGGCCCTATTTCCGTCGAAAAGCGCAGCAGGTGCCACGCTTCACTGCTCACCAATTTTCCTTTGTCGACCTTGACGTAGTTAAGGTCCGGCGGGATGGTGACAAACATCATTGCTTCGAAGGCGTCTTCACCGCGGTTGTCAACGGTCACCGACAGTTCTACGTTGCCCGTGCTGCCGATCAGGAACTCTTCCATGTTGCTGCAGTGGCCAAGACAGGGGAAATGTTATGAAGAAACTGCAGATAGTAGGTGGTAATCCAATATATTGCTAGGAACGATGTCTGTTAGTCATTATCTTCTTGCTCTTTTCTACTCAGCGCGTGTTTCAGAGTGTTTCACTTTTTTAAGTGTACGATATGTTCATATGTTGTTGCTGTTTGCTAAGCTGAAACGAGCGTTCTATCACTAATTAATTATTCTGCGACATTTAGTTAGCAAGTAGTTGGATGCTATGAATTTTGGCTGTTTCATTGAGAAGTTCGGTGAAACTTACGGTGTAACCCGGAGCTTTAGGTCTGGAACACACACGCCATCGCCGCCACAATTCTTTCGAATTTGCACCTGCAAAAATATACAGGACAGGGAGTAATGGTTCAGTAGCTGTGGTGAAAGGAATGAAGCATGTAGGCACAGGTTATAGATCTGTGCTACCCTATAGCATATATTAATAGCGAAACTAATGCACTATACATATTTCAAGACTACGTCACAAAGCGAAGAACAACGTTCAGAACGGTCGCTTGTATCCACGTTTTCAGCTAAAACGTGAGCAAACTACGCGCACAGCCAGGGCATGATTACTCCGCTTTCTGCGCAATAACCGCGCGGGCAGCCCACTTGGGCCCAGCCGAAGAACTGCGCGGACACTCGGCGGCATACTGGCACCGAGCGCGGTCAACAGAGCGCGCCTCTTTGTGTTACATGCCCCGTCAGGGAGAGGACTAGTGGGAAGTGTTCTTGGCCCATGCGTTTCGTACATTTCGTGCACTGAACTGTGATGATCGAGTCCTTACTAATGAACGTTGTTTTGAGTCAGTTGGCCCGGCAGCATCGCATCCTTGGGAGGACGGCGAACCCAACAAGCGGAAAATAATGAGATCAGGGGGCGCTGATCAAGCCAAGGCGTAACAAACGGCAACGTTAAAACCTCACTATTAACAAAAAATATTCGGTGCAGATGTTAGAAGACAAGCGTGGCGTACTCACATCTTTGGTGACGTTGGCAGGCCTGCTACCGTTCAGTACAGGCAGGAGAAGCGACTGGGATGAGACGGTCTGGATGAGCTCTGTACGCAGCCGCATTGTGATTGGCGTCAGCTTGTCCCGAATAGTTTTCTGTAAGGAACCAAGCAGCAGCCGGAAACAGACGAAGTCATTCGCCCGGCGCTGTAGGCTAAGTAGCGCTTTCATACGTCTTATTACGGTAGACATAGGTAGAAAGCAAAGTGACCCCGCAATAACATATTCCAATTGCATGCACGATTTGAAAACTACGTGCCAATGAATAAGCGTATAAAACAGGGGCACACGTCAACCGGCTTAGTTTAATCAAGTTAGGCAGTGAAAGTTCCCAAGCTGGTTTAGCTTTGTCAATAGTCTCTATCCATTCTTTTTTCTGCCTTATGCGTTTTCGCTTGATTACGTACGAGATCTTGCTTACTAGCACTGGAAATTGTGTCTTGATGCTGCATGCATGCAAAACGACCCGCTGAAATGTACGTGTTGCTGCCATTAGGTGGTTAAACGTTACGACACCATAACACTGATCTAACGACTGCGATAACGCGACCTTGAAGACTACTCGGTAAACGTTCTTGCAAGTGTTCGCACCATTCACTATGAAGAGCTACACGTGCAACTTCGAGCCACTGAGAAGCAAGTTTTCAAGCAGTTTCTGAGTGTTCGTGCAGGCAGGCTAGGGAGTAGTGCAAGACGAAATGAGATCGTACAAACAGAATCGGTGCGCAAAAAAAAAGAGAAAAGTACATATTCACGAAAAGGCACTTGCAAGGACGTAGGCGTTCTCTGAGTTGCAGTACTGCTGGTCCTTGTTGAGCCGGATGGTCCTGTTGCGCACCAGACTGTTCTGCTGCTCGAGAAGGAAGGCGCGCGCTGGTCCCTTGCGTTCAGTATCCAATGCCAGCTCGTAGGAGACCACTGCGTGGTACCATGCACTGCTCGGTGAGATGGGAATGCGTATTGCCGCATTAATCATTCGTATACAAGAGAAAATGCAATCGCGCAGGTTGAGGTAATCGTTATGAGTTCACGGCAGCGTAACGCAAGTCGAGAACGAGAGAGCGAATAGGACGACTGTCCATCATTTCGTTCGCTCAGTCATTCATACCTTAAGGGTCGCAGTTGGATACTACATGAGGAGTGGGCCTCTTTGCTTCCTTGACTTGCAAAACAAGAAGACTTCAATAAAGGAACAAGAAAAGTTGGCGAAAGTAAAGACAGGTGCCCATGATAACAGGTGCCTCTGTTGGGTGCATAAATTAGAATCAAGCTTTGTAGTAGCTGAAGTACCGCTGTGCAACTTTCTTTCAAGTCGACAGATACTTGTTCCTGAAATCTAATAGCGTTTTCCAGTTATTCATTTAGCTGGGCATTTTCTGCTATGAGAACTTCAACACTTATATATATATATTTTTTTTTTTCAAAGGAGGAGTGTTGGTTGCTGCAGGTGAACCCCATCATGCAAATGTTACCGACAGAGACCCCACCCGGGTGTCATTTATCAAACACGGTAGGGGTCAACAACTGTCGAAGTTTCCCCGGTGTTGTAAGAGCACCCGGCAACGCAAGGAACACGACGGAGCATATCAGCTTTTCTTCAAGTGCAACAACGTGACTAAAGGTCAGTTTTCCACCTAAAGCTTGCACGCTGACATAATGCTCTTTTGTCAGATGTTCAAGAGTTGCTTGTAGCTAAGACTGTCACAAGGTTAAGCTTGTGTACAGGTTGCTTATATTTCATGGCGCGGGTTATGCTCCAGAATAACATAATTGCCTGCGGGTCAGGGCTAGTTTACTTACCTATAGACGGCGCCGCGCCCAAGCCAGAGTATCGTAAACATACAGTCATGACGTAACTGCAAAATGAGAGAGAGAAAGAGAGAGAGCGAAAAGGAACGGCGATTAGTCCCGCCTCATAAATAGCAAGTGTGCTTTCCTGCATTACTGCAAAAGGTGAGCGCAGAGTCTCGCGAGATACGCAACTGCCTTTTTCAGGCCACAATAAAAGCGAATTGCGAACGCACAGTGGCACACGCTCCTTGGAACGCTGACTACGCTTTCGTTATCTGGCCAGACTGCCTCGAAATGATCATACCACATATCAATCACGTTTTTTTTTTCTTATTTCCAATACTGTCGCTCTCAGGTGAGGGCATAACTAGTACATGGACACAAAATAGCTTGCAATGAGTTATAAAGGGGGGTGTGCGAACATTCAAACTTTCGAATATTTTTCGAATAGCATTTCCGATTCGATTCGCACCCAACGTTTACTATTGAAACTCTTGTAAATTAGTAATTAATATTTTGCCCTGCGATAAGGGGTGCATTTTCGGTCGCATGCAGTACGCTTCACCACATAACATTTGTGCACCGCGGCGAAGCTAGCAATAGTGTGTGTGCCGCGGCGGAGCTAGAACTTGTGTGTGTACTGCTGTGAAGCTAGCTTTTGTGTATGGCAGTGAACACATGTGGTACTGCGGCGAAGCTAACACTTGTGTACTCAGGCGAAGCTAGCAGTTGTCTACTGCAGCGAAGCTAACGCATGTGTATAATTTGGCAGAGCTAACACTTGTGTAGTCGGCGAACCTAACATTTACGTGGTATTGCGGGGAAGCTAGCGATTGTGTACCGCGGCGAATCTAACACTTGTGTGTATAATGCGTAATGTGTATAATGTGTAGTGCCGAGAAATTGATACTTGTGTGTGCACTGCGGCAAATCTAGCACTTGTGTACAGCGGCAAAGTTAACGCGTGCATCAGCACAGTTTTCTGTAGGACTTCTCTTCAGACTAGAATTTTTTATTTTTGCTAGGAATGACATCGTAGAGGTGCACTAGTCATGGAACAAATTTGTCTTTTTGCCCACCGTTCAGCAGTAAATTCTGTGTATACCTTAACATACGATTGTTTGAAACATATTCGAACAATATTTGAAAAATATTTGAAAAATATTCGATTAGTTTCGCACTCAAAATATTGCTATTCGCACGGCTATAGTTACAAATTGTTACGTGATTATTGAACTTACAAACTTGCAAACAAGGAATAGATAAAACACAGAGTCTTGTATCTTGTAACAAATGACCCAACCTTCGACTCTGTTGTAATACAAGGAAGTATTCAGTGACTTGAGACAGTCTCCCGTTAGCTCACCCACCATGGCACCCTGGTTCCGTCCCTCAGAGTACACGTGGTGTCCTCGAGGTCGATGTTGTCGCCGTCAATCTTGAGCGTCGCCTCCAGATCCACCACGGGTCGGCTCCTGCAATAAATGGCCATTACTAACGAGTCCTTTACTAACCTCATTACTAACGAGATGAGCCGAACACGTACTTGCGACATTGTCCTTATAAGATTCTCTAAGGAGTTAGCGACAACCAGCGCCTAGTCACGTCATCTAGCATAATTATAAGAAAGCTTAACCATCTGTAAACCGCGGCTATAAAGACTATCATGCATGTATGCCTTTCTTCTTGTAGCTTGCCGTATGCAGTTTTCATATCTCTTCAACAATATAAGTAACATCGTCATTCATGTGCCTCTAGCCTTTCTCCGTGTGAAATGTAAAAGAATATTTGTTATTGCGTGTAGATTGTAGAACGCATAAAGTACACCTGATTGATCGTGTCTCTCGGCGCTGCACGCAGAGAACGATGAGGACGACGACGACATAATCCACACAGTAACTCGTTACGGGACACACAGGTTTGCTGAAGTGTAACCTTCGGCAACACATGTCTATTGCGATATTTGATTTATAGTTACATTACTCGGGATATTTGATATAGGCACGTGCCCAGGTGCGGCATGATGGCAGAACAGAGTGCGGTGATATCAATGGCTCATCTGGAATGTACAAGTGAATAAGGTTTAAGCGAATCTTCAGTTTCACACACACACACACACACACACACACACACACACACACACACACACACACACACACACACACACACACACACACACACACACACACACACGCGCCGGGAGGCAGCGCCGGGAGAGAGAGAGAGAGAGGCACGCGCCGGGAGGCACGCGCCGAGGCGAACGCCGAGGGCGAGCGCGTGCCGGGTGGCACGCGGGTTACGCCTGACGCCTGACGCGTGACAAGGTTAGACCAGTTAGACTAAAAGGAGCTTCGCCCCTAAAACCGCTCGTCCGTGGACCGCGCGCGATCTCCATTGGCTGCGCCTTCCAGTGACGTCGTTCTCTGCGCCGTACCAAAGCGCGCGTGCCATTGGCTGGCCCGTGAGTGACGTCATCCATCCCGTCGCAGCTGTGGCGCCGAGCACGCGCGCATCAGCTTCGACTGAGAGCTTCCACATGGGTAAAAGCCACGGATGTTAGCTCGCGATGTCAAACGCTTGCAACGACGGCGCGCCGAAGAAGCAGCGTTGCGGGCAGAACAGCGTCGACGTGATGATTGCGGGAGCGCGTTCGCGGGGCGAACGCCCGCTTTCAGCGAGAGTTTCTCCAGCGGCACTTTGGCTTCGGCTGCGACGTCTGTGTCTTGTTGAACCCACTGCTAAATAAACACCGGGGCCGCACATTTCAGCTTCGCTCGTTAACCATTTGTACGGAGTGCTGGGGCTGTAATTTTTTTTTCTTATTTCCAATACCGTCGCTCTCAGGTGAGGGCATAACTAGTACATGGACACAAAATAGCTTGCAATGAGCTATAAAGGGGGGTGTGCGAACATTCAAACTTTCGAATATTTTTCGAATACCATTTCCGATTCGATTCGCACCCATCGTTTACTATTGTAACTCTTGTAAATTAGTAATTAATATTTTGCCCTGCGATAAGGGGCGCATTCTCGCATGCAGTACGCTTCACCACATAACACTTGTGTACTGCGACGAAGCTAGCAATAGTGTGTGTGCCGCGGCGGAGCTAGAACTTGTGTGTGTACTGCTGTGCAGCTAGCTTTTGTGTACGGCAGTGAACACATGTGTGTACTGCGGCGAAGCTAACACTTGTGTACTCAGGCGAGGCTAGCAGTTGTCTACTGCAGCGAAGCTAACGCATGTGTACAATGTGGCAGAGCTAACACTTGTGTAGTCGGCGAACCTAACATTTACGTGGGTATTGCGGGAAAGCTAGCGATTGTGCACTGCGGCGAATCTAACACTTGTGTGTATAATGCGTAATGTGTATAATGTGTAGTGCGGAGAAGTTGATGCTTGTGTGTGTACTGCGGCAAATCTAGCACTTGTGTGCGCGGCATAGTTAACGCGTGCATCAGCACAGTTTTCTGTAGGACTTCTCTTCAGACTAGAATTTTTTTTTTTTGCTAGGAATGACATCGTGGAAGTGCACTAGTCATGGAATAAATTTGTCTTTTTGCCCACCGTTCAGCAGTAAATTCTGTGTATATCTTAACATACAATTGTTTGAAACATATTCGAACAATATTCGAACAATATTTGAAAAATATTCGATTAGTTTCGCACTCAAAATATTGCTATTCGCACGGCTATAGTTACAAATTGTTACGTGAGTATTGAACTTACAAACTTACAAACAGGGAAAAGATAAAACACGGAGTCTTGTATCTTGTATCAACTGACCCAACCTTCGACTCTGTTGTAATACAAGGAAATATTCTGTGACCTGAGACAGTCTCCCGTTAGCTCACCCACCATGGCACCCTGGTTCCGTCCCTCAGAGTACACGTGGTGTCCTCGAGGTCGATGTTGTCGCCGTCAATCTTGAGCGTCGCCTCCAGATCCACCACGGGTCGGCTCCTGCAATAAATGGCCATTACTAACGAGTCCTTTACTAACCTCATTACTAACGAGATGAGCCGAACACGTACTTGCGACATTGTCCTTATAAGATTCTCTAAGGAGTTAGCGACAACCAGCGCCTAGTCACGTCATCTAGCATAATTATAAGAAAGCTTAACCATCTGTAAACCGCGGCTATAAAGACTATCATGCATGTATGCCTTTCTTCTTGTAGCTTGCCGTATGCAGTTTTCATATCTCTTCAACAATATAAGTAACATCGTCATTCATGTGCCTCTAGCCTTTCACCATGTGAAATGTAAAAGAATATTTGTTATTGCGTGTAGATTGTAGAACGCGTAAAGTACACCTGATTGATCGTGTCTCTCGGCGCTGCACGCAGAGAACGATGAGGACGACGACGACATAGTCCACACAGTAACTCGTTACGGGACACACAGGTTTGCTGAAGTGTAACCTTCGGCAACACATGTCTATTGCCATATTTGATTTATAGGTACATTACTCGGGATATTTGATATAGGCACGTGCCCAGGTGCGGCATGATGGCAGAACAGAGCGCGGTGATATCAATGGCTCATCTGGAATGTACAAGTGAATAAGGTTTAAGCGAATCTTCAGTTTCACACACACACACACACACACACACACACACACACACACACACACACACACACACACACACGCACACACGCACGCACGCACGCAATGTCCACGTAGGCTGATCATTCTTCTTTTCTTTAATTCTTACCGTAGATACACGGCTGCGTCGGAATCGTACGCTCCAACCAAGAGATCTGCAGGAAGGAGTCAAGAAAAATGAGCAATCAGCGTTTGTACGATGTCCTGAAATCTTGATATTTAAAACGATACCTTTGAGAAACTAAGCCAGTAAACGCTAATAAGGCATATAATAAGTAAATTCATAAGTGCGTCCGAGCTGACGCCGCAATCCGAGTAATCGTTCACAATGCAAAGCTGAAGTGCTGAGCTTCGTAGAGGAAGTTTAATAAGAACGCCGTGCTTTTGCTGCTTCGTCTACTGTAAACTAAGCCTATACGAGGTGCTACCACATTTACGATATCTTCGACAAGTTCCACAGTTGCGTACTAGGAGAAAAATATGCCACGATAATTGGATGAAACGGTGCACCAGAGACACCGGGTGCGCATTGGTGCGATTTCCTCAAAGCACCTTCAGTCCATTGTCGCCTAACGCATGGTCCTACAATTACACACGAAGGTTAAAGGCATCTTTTAACAACCACCGTACACAATTAAACAGACAGCTAAAAGGACAGCGGCCATCTTAAGTATCATTACACCCCTCATGTAGACTGCGAAATAGCTTTGCGAAATATCGGAGGCAAAAAACTCCCAGGCCTGCGCATAGGACGCAGCGCAGTGACAGCGTAAGCTATAAACTTTGTTGTGTGCTCTCTCATTCTTCTCTTTCACTCTTCTTCTGTTCCTGCTTCCCCCGTCCTCTTCTTTCACTTCCATTGTCTTCTTTCATGTTTCCCCTTCTTTTTCATCATCGTCGTCTATTCCTTATTCTTTTTTTCTCGTAGCCTTCATGTTCTTCTACGTCGTCTTCCTATTCGTCGAAACTCTTCTTCCTCTTCTTCTTTTTCGTTGTTGCCCTCTCTTCTTTCTCATCCATTTCGCCGTATCCCTTTCTATGTACATTGTAATAATGCGGAAATAACTCTATATACGACAGACACACGGGTCATAATATGACACGGACACTGTTCCGCGTGTCTGTCTCTAGTGTCAGCCCCGCCATGTTGGTCTAGCAGCTATGGTACTCGCCTGCTGACCCGAAGGTCACGGGATCGAATCCCGGCCGCAGAGGTTACATATCGATGGAGATGAAATGCTGAGTACCTTGTACTCTGCGATGTCAGTGCACACTTAAGAACCCCAGGTGGTCGAAATTTGCGGAGCCCCTCCACTACGGCGCCTCTCAGAATCATATTGTGGTTTTGGGACGCAAAACCCCAGAAATCAATCAATGTCTCAAATATCGAGCTGTTTCCACAATAATATATTGAAGAATCAACAAGCCCAAAGTTTGACACCACGAAGTCCTTTCCTTCGTGGTCGTTGTGTTCTTCCCCTTTTTTCTTCTCATTGTGAGCGATAGCGGTTGCGGACACCTGCGACGGCAATGGCGGACTAATTTCGCCCTATGCGGCCATCGTAATGATCCCCTAGCAACTTAACGCTGTAAAACGATGCAGGTTATTGCTGACCAAGCACAAGATGGCGGCTGAGCAGAATGCTTGGGTCTCGCTGGTATGGTCGTCAGCCTACATATACGCGTTTTCTTAGATGGTAAGTATAAACTACGTAGTTTTTCCTAGATTTCAACGCGAAATAATTGAAAGCAATAACAATTCTGTGTTTCCTTCTTTTCTTTTCTTTTTTTTTTCCTTAGCTTTCTCTTATCGGAGTGAGGTAGCGAAACGTCACGCGCATGTCACGCGGACAAGTTCTATCACTCGCCCGAATATAACATGAAGTCGTCCTCTATGCTGCCAGCATAAACTGCCTGCAATAATGCACGGAACTTTTAAACTTCGCTTACCGGGATACTCGTTGCCGTCCAGATCGAGTCCTCCGGCGAGAGAGAAGCCGAAAGTGTTGAGGTCCCACGTGACCTCCTCGGCCGTTATCACCTGGGAAGGAGCGGTCGGCATGCCCCGAGGGTTTCCCAGGAAGATGTACACTGCACCCCGCGACTCGGGTCCAGCGTAGGGAGCGCCCACGGCAAAGTCTGCAAGAATACGGTTGAGACCAGTGGTTCGTTACTGCTCAAAAAATGTCGCTTCATGAGGCACTTTGAGCAAGGCCCCGCTACGGTGTATAGTGGTTATGGCACTCGGCTGCAGATCCGAAGGTCGCGGGATCGAATCCCGGCCGCGGCGGCTGCATTTCGATGGAGGGGAAATGTTGAGGCCCGTGTGCTGTGCCATGTCAGTGCACGTTAAAGAACCCCCAGGTGGTCGAAATTTCCGGAGACCTTCACTACGGCGTCTCTCATAATCAGAGCTGGTTTTGGGACGCTAAACCCCATAAATCAATCAATCAGCACTTTGAACGAGTCCTCAGCAGCATCGCCAGCACGACATAGACAATCTGAATTGGTCCAGGATTTGTTGAAAATGTTAAGCGTTTGTTTGGTCTTTATTATTTTTTCTCTTATTATAGCCACATTGGCTCAATAAAACTTTCTGATACGCTAGGGGGAATGAAAGCAAGAAAGGAGAGAAGGGACTCCGATATGACGACACGTCAATGTCAGTGTCGCTTGTCTGTCAACGTCACTTGCCATGATTGTGTTATAAGAAGTGGCATTGACATTGCCGTGTCGTCATAGTCTCTCCTCTCCTCTCATTTCCTTTTTTTTTTCATCCCCTCTCTTAGTGACGCTGTCAGACAAGTGACATTGACACTGACGTGCCGTCGTAGTGTCTTCCATCCTCTCCTTCTTTCATTCCCACCTTCGCTTCCCCAGTAAAGGGTGGCCAACCGGAGATCTTTTACGGCTAACCTCCCTGTCTTTCCCTTACCTTTCACCCCCTCTCTCTCTCTCTCACTGAAACACGCTATGCTGTATAGATCTCTTAGAATAAAGTGAGCACGCTTTTCTTACCGATAAGTACTCATATTACAGTATAGGCGCCGTCAGAATCTATGACGTAACGAGCATTTCTGGGGGAACCTCAAAGCAGTGACGTCACCTGTATTTCTTTTTGCTCACCCTCTACCTCACCAGGCGTCTTCTCCTCGAACGAGTGGTACCTTTAGTGAAAGGAATGTTTACTAGTACGGAAAAAAAAGGTGAAAGGAATGTTTACTAGTACGAAAAAAAAGTGAGAGGAATGTTTACTAGTAAGAATAAAAATGTTCACTTAGTGCCTCTTTGGCAATCGATAGAAGTTTATTTTGAAGCAGGACAGCGAAAGAGTACACTTCAATTGGACATCTTAGGATGCTTATTGATGGTGCGTAAATAAGCACATCGCAATACAAGATAATGTTTTAACCGTATTTATGTAGTCTCCGTTTATTTGAGCACCTAATTACGATACATTATATATAGACGGTATGTTATTAATCTTCTGGGAGACATTTCGTGATTTATACTTAGGGTTACTTCTTGTGAAATGTTAGAAAAGAAGAAACATGGAACAACACCGAACACGTTTGAGCTTAAGTTACTTCCCGTAGCACTTATTTGCTGTCATACTGTATATACTCCATAGTGATTCTTCTCGTTGAAAGTTTCGGGGCATGCGCTAAATTATGAAACGAAGCCTTACAAGCGCTTACCTTGATAACCATCACGGTCCAGATCACCCAGAGAGCAAAGAGACATGCCAAAACGTCCTTTTGTTTGATCACCATCCAGAAATGTAGCACGCTCCAGCTTTCTCTGCAAATAGAAGCCAAAAAAGAAAGAATGTGCTCGTATGCAGTTAGTCATTCAGTACTTCGTAAAACATATAAACTTTGGTACCTTTGTTCCATTGATATGTGTATCCAGCTGGCATAGCATTTCATTTCATGCAAGCGTGTCCCATTTTGAAGCTGAGTGACTTAATCAACAATGAAATTACAAAAGCTTATGTTCTTCCTCCAAAGTATTAGGCTTAGGCTGACATGACGGTATTAGCGTGCAACAACGGCACAGATATTTGAAATGGCATGGAAGCCGTAAACACAACCAACGCACTATGCAAACGCCCTTCAACGGTGCCGCTGTGCTAGCGTTCCAGCACGGCCATGTATATTCCGATTGTGTTCATGCAAAATAGTGCCAAACTGAAGTCAGCACATAGGTCAACGACAAGAAATGTGAAAATACCAAAGAACAAATAAGGGCCCCGTTCGGCACTACTAAGTATAACGGTGATGCTTTCAAGCTTATGAAGACCAGCTCTAACTCGTAACTAAACTAAAAACCGTATTGCGACAAGCTCCGCCGCGGTGGTGTAGTGGTTAAGGTACTCGGCTGCCACCCAAAATACACGGGTTCGATCCCGGCCGCGGCGGTCGCATTTTCGATGGAGGCGAAAATGCCAGAGGCCCGTGTACTGTGCGTTGTCAGTGCACGTTAAAGAACCCCAGGTGGTCAAAATTTCCGGAGCCCTCCACTACGGCCTTTGTCTCCTCTCTATCTCTTTCACTCCCTTTTCCCCCCTCCCCCACGGACGCAATTAGCCGTGCTCCCGACATGGACTGCAGAAATTAGCGTCCTTTCCTGAACCGAACCACAATCATCATCATCATCAAGGAGCAGACGTATCACCAGACACTTGGGCCAGCGCGGTCGCAGTGACGATGAGACGCCGCTCCAGTTGGCTGCATCGATGGTATTCGGTGATGATATTCGAGATAGGAGCAGTGGTTGTACGCTTGCCGAGGTTGGCTTACCGTCCCCTATATGGATTTTCAAAGTGGTGCACACATAGAGAAACATACTGACGTAGTATGTTTCTCTATGGTGTACACCTGGACCTCATGGGGAAAGCCGAGCTGGAACGCTATCATTCGTTCTGAGACGCTATAGCGTTTCAGCACAGTCGTGGATGGGCTTGTGCCTGACAATCTGTCTCTAAACACCTTCTGACACGCTTTTTCATGTACTCCTGCTAAATCTAGTCGGCATGTGCTCAATGCAGTATTGGCCTCAGGTACCGCCTTTGTCGTCTTTTCCTTCCACTTACAAAGCGCTGCCGCTGGCTTTACATGCGCCTTATGAGCGCTCTTTTGAAACGTTTAGCCTTCCTTCCGAACAAACTCCGTTTTTTCTTTTGTAAATGTCTAACCGTTTTAGCGATATCACCATGCAGGCGTAAAGGCTTGGCCATAGCGAATTAACAAGCGCAGCACGTAGACGACTGACTGGCTGACTGAAAAACATTTATTTACAGTAGGCTTCTTTTTTTCTTTTTTACACGTCGGGTTGGGAGCGGTCCTTAAAGGGGCCCTGAAACGCATTTTACGCACATTGATTTTATTGCACATTTGCTTTGTGTGGGACTTGACGATGACCGAAACACCAGTGAAAGCGGCGAAATTGAACCGTATTATATTTTAATTTGTACCTGAAATCGGTTTCCGCGCTGACTGCAGCGCCATGCATCAACAGTTTCTCCGAGCGGATATGACATCACCATGCTGCTTTGCTGCAGGTTCTGATTGGCCGGGAACAGTAGGGAATAAAAATATAGATCGCACATATCGACCATACACCGAATATAAGAAATTCCAAATTCAGAACGTGTTTTATGCTTGCTAAAGGTACAAATTTGGGCATTACAACTTCAATTTGCTTGTAACTGACACAAGGATCGCTGTGCGGCCCACGTGGTGGTTGTGGTAGGAAGACCACAGAGGGCAGCACGGTTCCGGTTCTGCAAGATGTAAGCCGCGTTTTGATTGGAAGCAGCATGCACGCCTTGGGATGCCGATATCTGTCGTCTGCTTTTATTTTGAATTTGTAAGTTGAATAACTTGCGTTTGCCTGCATCGATCTCGAAAATTCTTTTTGCATTTACCTCAGAACAATACAACGAACCCGTTTCGATGCAAAACTCAGCGAGTAAAATATGGTTTCAGGGCCCCTTTAAGGGACCGCCCCATACAAACACTATGTGGGCTCCCTCTTACGGAAGCTTATTGGCGTCGGCCGCGGCCCGATCCCGCTTGACCAAGGCCCGTTGGGCCGTCAGGTGACGCCGTGATGGCGATCACGTCTGCGAAGTGTGAAACGCCAGCGTTCTGCGAAAGCTCATCACTCTTTCCTCCTCCGTTTTATAAACATATCCTCCTGCAGTTTCCGCCTTCACACTGCCTTTTCAATTTCCCTACTTTTGCCGGGACATCGCGCTCAGTACGCCGAAAGTCGACGTTCTCTCTCACAGCTTCTCTTGATGACTTACCGGCGTCTTCTGGAGGTAGACATGCACACGTCCCCTTTCATAGCTGCCATCCTTCAGGTCGAGCGCCGTGTACAAGGGTGCTCCCACCACAAGGTCGTCCAACCTGCGTTCAGAATGAATGAACGAATAAAGCATTTTCTTTTAGGGAGCCTTCTTTACGGCCAGTGTCATCCTGCAAAGCACCAAATCATCACCACTGTGGCGGCTCCAAGGAATGTATTAGAGCGGCCCTTTCTATGAATCGGTGATCGTTATCACACCTACAAAGCACATTCACGTATTAACCGAACATTATTATAACGTAATATGCGTCTATGAGCGTCTAAATGTGCAGCAGGTAGTTTAGGAATCTTTTTCGGGCAGCTTCCGTCTACAAAAGTACCCGTTCTCGAAATGGTTGTCAGGGAGCGTAATAAGCTCACATCGATACGTTACATGTTAGGTGTGCATGCCGCGTCACATTTACCAACATCACGTGACATCAAAAGGTAGCTGTCTTGCTCTATGGCGTCCACATTCTTTCAACGTCGTCGCTGTCGGCTCTATCCCTTTAGGCAATGGCTTTTTGGTACAGATAAAAAAGGTACTCGCCTTCATGACAGAAGTTGACAATCCATTACTACGTTGTTCTTATAAAGTATACAGTTTGGATTTGCTCACTTTGCAGGCGAGTGCTGCTCGATTACATACCGAGAACGCCAATTCCGGTGGCATGTGTGTAGCACTACGCAAGCGTGCTTTGAAAACATTCGTTTCTCACCCGTCTCCGTTGAGATCCATCGATGCCAACGCGTAGCCGAAGTAAGCGCCCATCTGGTCTCCCGTCAGGTTGCCCAGTGACCGGAGCTGGCTGTTGTACAGGGCTACCTGAAAGATAATCAGGTGGGCAATTCGACGAACAAGTTCTGACATGGGTATCAAATCGACGAGTTGATACACTGAGCAAGGAGAGCAAACTCATGCGGCCACACGCTACAGAGGGACGTATTGCAGCACCAAGCTGACAGTGCACTCAAGGACATAATTAAAACTATGTCATTGTTAGCGTTGTGCGCTGGATGCTGCGATATACCACGTCGTGTACTTATGCGGAAAAAACTTTGAATTCATTGGCTACAAAACTCGTCGACTCGCTAGATATATCTTTGTGGTTCTCTAAGACGGCGCAACACTGCTGACGCTTCTTTCTTTGTTGTTGTTCTTATTTTGTTACACTTCGCCTTTGCAATATTACAGGAGTCAATGCCGGAAATCGAGCTCTGCTGCAGTTTGTGGTAGCACCACTGCGTACTGCCGCGGTGCGGCTTGAAGTGGTTGTAGACTTGTTTAATGTTCTGCCCCGCCTCGGTGGTCTAGTGGCTATGGTACTCGGCTGCAGATCCGAGGGTCGCGGGATCGAATCCCGGCCGCGGCGGCTGCATTTCGATGGAGGCGAAATGTTGAGGCCGGTGTGCTGTGCGATGTCAGTGCATGTTAAAGAACCCCAGGTGGTCGAAATTTCCGGAGACCTCCACTACGGCGTCTCTCATAATCAGAACTGGTTTTGGGACGTTAAACCCCACAAATCAATCAATCATTGTTTAATGTTCTGTCATGAAATGCCAGAAGTGACGTCACTTGGCGATAAGAATTTCGACAAGCACGTCACTCCAACCCCAGGTGGTCGAAATTTCCGGAGACCTCCACTACGGCGTCTCTCATAATCAGAACTGGTTTTGGGACGTTAAACCCCACAAATCAATCAATCATTGTTTAATGTTCTGTCATGAAATGCCAGAAGTGACGTCACTTGGCGATAAGAATTTCGACAAGCACGTCACTCCTTCGCAACCAGGGAAACAGGTTATAAAGTATGTGAGGGACAGCCTGTGAAATTGGAGCGCTCCGCAGAGGCGGGTCACCAGTGATGTTCGCTGCAATTCGCAGGACCACTGGTTACCTGAACACAGCTGGACGACGAATCGTCTGTTTATTTGTTTTTATATGCGATAGCAGTGCTGCGAACGCTTCATCTGCATTTGCGCCTTCGCCCTTGGCGTCGGCGTTGTTGTGCTGTCCGCACACTGACAAAGCATGCATGCGCCGTTCCACATGGAGAATGCGTCCAGAGATACAAAGTGCATGCGCTTGAATTCAAAAGAAATGAAGAGGACGCACCTTTACACTTCGCTCAGTCGGCTCCGCCAGAGCCAACGCAACGTCTTAGCTTTCAGGGGCAGTGCAAGCATTGTGCGGGCACACATTAAAGCTTCTACAGAACAACTTTGCGTAACGCGGCACCATTGGCGAACGTCAGGTTAAACTGGTGCGCTTCCTTCTTTGAACGCGGATATGCCAACGTTCTGAGAATAACTGAGACTCGGTTAAGGAAAGGACATTTTATTATTTTTTTTTTCTGCAGCTCTTTTCCGGAGGACGCGTCGGTGTCCGTAGGGGCATGGGGCAAGGAATGGAATTAACAGTAGAAAAGAGAGGAACGCCTTATTGGAGGAGTTAACTTCTTCCTCCCTCCGTTGTTTTTCGCCCGCTCATCCCGCTGTCAGCGAAACGGTTGACAAGCTGCCGACCAGGGGATTGAAGGCGGGCTGCTTCACCTGCTGGCACCTTGAGGGAACGACGGCTTCGACATCTTGTTGTTAAAAACAACATTTAATGAACAACCCCATTACAACACAGTTCACCGGGTTAAATACACTTCTAAAAACAAAAGCACTCTCGCAGTCCAATCAGAATCGGAAAATGTCCTTCTCTCTCAAATTCTGGTTGGCTGCCGTTGGAAGGCATACATTCTCACGCCCCTTCACCCAATGCCTTCATCTGTACCCGCCTCTCCCACGTCGATCGCCGGTGCGCCTCTCTCTCTCCTCTCTCTCGAAGACCGGCGCCGGCCAGTCGTGGCATCCTGCTCCGAGCTGGGGTCCCAGGGCTGAGCCGACGTACCCGTCAGTTCACGGAACCCGCGTTGGGGACTCCCCGTGATGCTGCACGTGGCTTGGTTCCCAGACCACGGTGCATTGTCCGCTGGCCGCAGATCTCCACAGGAGAAATCGGCCGTCACGCCATCTTTGTTCAGTTCTGGCCGCCACAGGGGGGAAGGCATGTAGTGTCCGCAGAGGGGTGACAGTGGGGAGTCCTCGGGTGGGTGCTTCGTTCTTGAACCCAACACCTCCCCTCCAACTGTGTTGCACTGCATTTCTGGCATGCAACACACATACACACACACAATCACAGCTGTCCACAGGCTTGAAGAGCGGAGCACTGTCTGTGGCTCGTACCCCATTGACCCCGCCACGCGCATGCACTGACAAAGCATACAAGACCCGCTTGCCGTGGTTTCCCCTTGTGTCTCATCGTTGGAAGTCACCAACCGTGACATTGCGTCAGCCTTAGCGTTTAGAAGTCCCATTTTGTGCTCAACCACCATGTTATACTTCTGTAGCGCCAACGCCCAGCGTGTCAGCCTCGCGCTTTGCGGAGTGGTCAGAGTGAGGAATTTCAGCTGATTGTGATCAGAATTTATCCTGACTCTAGCCCCGAACAACCATGCCACCAACTTTCCCCGCGCCCAAATGACCGCATAAGCTTCCCTTTCTACTATGGCCCGTTGTGTCTGAGCCGGGCCGAGCTTTCTGCTCATATGAGCAACAGGGCTCTCTTTGCTCTCAACGTCCTGCTGTTCCAGGCACGCGCCAATGGAGTAATCGCATGAGTCTGTGGCGAGAATAAATTCCTTTCCCGGATCTGGGGGTCTCAAGTCATACCGCTGCACATACTCTCTCTGAGTGGCTTGGCTTTCTCTAGCGACTTCCTCACTTGCTGCAGCTAAACTAGTTCGAAGCTCTGCCAGCGATTTCACCTGGCATTCGTTACACGGTCTACAGTCCTCCTTTACGTCCCGGGATACCTGCGGCCAGTAAAATGAGCTTCTCTCCCGCTGCAGCGTTTTCCGCTTTCCTAAATGACCCGCCCGCGATGAACCGTGAGCCATTTCAGGCACTTCTTTTTGCCTATCCGACGGTAGCACTAGCTGCCTGTACATGCGACCCGCAATATATTCCTGGTGGTGCAATAACTCGTCCTGAACGAGCATGCCATGCGCTCCTGCCTTTGCTTGCGCCCAAACATCGCTCAAGGTCGAATCTGCTTCCCGAGCCTCGCAAAACTCCTGTTGTCTGCTTTTAACCGGCTCGGAGCCCTCGCTGTTCTTCTCCGTTATTACACTGCACGCAGTCACCTGTTGCTCCTCGTGTGTCTCTTCTGAAAGCTCAGCTACTGCTTCGGTCTCTTTAACCACGGGGCGCTCATCACACAACTCGTCAACTTTTACACTTTCCTCTAGAAGTTGCGCGTAATCGTTAGGTGTGATCAGTGCGTCGGTCCCCTCGAGTAGCTCATCCGTGAGCGCGCAAAGCACGGCCGACTGCACCGCCTCGTGTGCCACGTAGGGGCTTCCTTCGGTCGCTATCAGTGGCACGTAAGCTGACTCAGCCGTTACTTGTTGCCCGAATGCTCCCGTTAGCTTTATCCGCGAACCTGTACCATTGTATTTCGGCACCACCGCCTTTCTGATAACACTTACTTCGGCTCCCGAGTCTATCACTGCGTCGAATGACTGACCTGAGCTTTTAAGTGTTACCGTTGTCAGTCTGGGTTGCTTCTGCTTATATTGCCCCAACACTTCTGTCATTGCCACATCCGACCCGAATGCGGACGCCGTAACTTTCGCGACCACTGGTCTGTTTTCTTGACGTGCTGCTGGCTTAGTGCCTTGCCTCACAACTGAGCCCTTATTGGGGCACCCCTTGGCAAAGTGATCGCTTCCCTTGCATTCAAAACATCGTTTTTTCCACCTCACGCTCGCGTATGCATCTCCCGATGTTTTAGATTTCTTTTGCACTTCCTCAGCACTCGCCCTCTTTTGCGCAGGCCTGCACTTCTCGCTCTCCTCAAAGCTCTCAGCCAGCTTAACCACGGCGCTGGGTGACAAAAACGCCTCCTGTTCATTAAGAACGACATGTGCTCTCGCCTCGGTGCTTAAACATTCTTTCAAGCGATCCGTCACAATTAGCTGCTTGAGTTCCGCGAACGTGCGTACCTTGGAACTCTGGACATAATAGTCAAAATAATTCTCAAGTCGCACGGCGAACTGATCCCAGGACTCCTTTTCTCCCTTTCGAGACCCCATAAACAGCCTCTTGTACTCCGCTGCTGTAAGCTTAAGGCCATCCAAAATGCTCGACTTAAGCTTAGCGTAAACTTTCCGCTCCTCCGCCGTTAGCCTGCACAGCAGTCCTCGTGCCCTTTCGCTCAACTGCGGCAAAACCAGCCCGGCCCACCACTCGGGCGGAACGTCATAAGAATCGAGCGTTGCCTCTACATCTTCGAACCACATTGGCACGAGTGCCTCTTGGTTCGGCATTGGTGCCAGTACACCCTTTAACAAGCTTGCAAATTTCAGCCGCCTGTGTTCCTCTGACCTTCCGCCAAGCGATGAGCTCTCACCGCCGTCGTTAGGCTCAGCCCCTTCCCGGGCTCGCAACCGCTGGCTTTCTAGCATTAAGCGCTGCTTCTCCGTTTCCGCCTCAGCAATTTTCAATTGAAGCTGTAGCAGCGCTAGCTGCTGTTCCGACGCCGTATCTGACGTGCCACTACCCTGACCCCCCGCGTCGCTGTCGGCGACTCCCAACGCCTGCAAGTTTTCCGCCCCGTCCCCGTTCATTTCCGAGCTATGCCTTTCTCTGTCTCGCAAGTTGTAACGCTTTGTCATTGCCTGCGCCCGACAGAAAATCAAGAGGTACCCGCCTGAAGTAGCCTTGCGGTGCGCTCTTCCTCCTCGGAATGTGGTGGACTAGCCTTGCTTCGTGGGCCCGGCGATGCGGTAGTCAGTTCGTGGTTGTCGTCAGTCTCGGCCGATGTCGTTCCCCGCCGTCGTCCTCAGTTCAGCCATACAGGTCCTGTCCGACTGCGCCAGTTAGACTTCTTCCTCCCTCCGTTGTTTTTCGCCCGCTCATCCCGCTGTCAGCGAAACGGTTGACAAGCTGCCGACCAGGGGATTGAAGGCGGGCTGCTTCACCTGCTGGCACCTTGAGGGAACGACGGCTTCGACATCTTGTTGTTAAAAACAACATTTAATGAACAACCCCATTACAACACAGTTCACCGGGTTAAATACACTTCTAAAAACAAAAGCACTCTCGCAGTCCAATCAGAATCGGAAAATGTCCTTCTCTCTCAAATTCTGGTTGGCTGCCGTTGGAAGGCATACATCCTCACGCCCCTTCACCCAATGCCTTCATCTGTACCCGCCTCTCCCACGTCGATCGCCGGTGCGCCTCTCTCTCTCCTCTCTCTCGAAGACCGGCGCCGGCCAGTCGTGGCATCCTGCTCCGAGCTGGGGTCCCAGGGCTGAGCCGACGTACCCGTCAGTTCACGGAACCCGCGTTGGGGACTCCCCGTGATGCTGCACGTGGCTTGGTTCCCAGACCACGGTGCATTGTCCGCTGGCCGCAGATCTCCACAGGAGAAATCGGCCGTCACGCCATCTTTGTTCAGTTCTGGCCGCCACAGGGGGGAAGGCATGTAGTGTCCGCAGAGGGGTGACAGTGGGGAGTCCTCGGGTGGGTGCTTCGTTCTTGAACCCAACAGGAGGGCTCCGGAAATTTAGGCTACCTGGGATTCCTTAACATGCTCTGACAACGCACAGTACATGGGCCTCTAAGCATTCTCGTCTCCATGGAAAATGCGACCACCGCGGCCGGGTTTTAGCCCGCATATTTTCGGTCCGCAGTCAAGCGCCACAACCAATACCCCACTGCGGCCTCATTGCTATTGTACATTCATTGTTTCGCCTTCTGGGGGAATATTGAAGCATTGCTTTCAGTCTTGCAGTTCACACCCTCTACTGATAGCGTCCCGTTGCATTTTACAGGAATCCGATATTATTTTCCATACGAAGTCCATAAATTCTCCATGACTTTGCTGTGCATTTTTCACATATCGCCATATTAGTCTTAGGAAACATGTGGAATTATATGGAACAAAAGTGTTACTTGCCTTCCCAGAGAGTTTTTCGCCGCGCGGCATGCCGACGGCCACATCGTAGTCATTAGATCCGGAAAACTTGCCCACGGCAGTGGAATAACCTGCGTACAGCGCAAAAGTTATTAGCGCATATTTTTAACACGAAAGTGTTTTATGCCGGGGTCCAACACGACCCCATACGCCACTACCGTAACGGATATGACACAGTAAACATGTAAGAAAAATAAAGAAAAACACCAAGAAAAATTCCGTTGATGCGCTGAGAATCGAACTCACAGCCCGAAAACGAATGGCGATGAACAGAATCTGTCGCAGGTGTAACCGGGTTACACCTGCGACAGATATGTGACAGAAACTAGAAGAATATCTTTAAACAGCTATTGCCGCGTTGTAACGAGGTACAGCTGTGAGCAGTAAGAAAGGGGATGATTACTCACGATGTGTAGACGAATCTGCCATATATATTGATTTGTAGGAGGCACCCATCCGCTTCAGAAATTCAGTTCTGTGAATACGTTGGTGCTTGGACACCTCCGCGAGTCAGAACGGCCCTTTGAAGATAATTTCAGTGTTCGCTGACGACTGTACAGTGATTGCTAACGAGTAGCTTTAAGCCAAATCTGACAGTGTGACGTTCAGGAGGTTCGGTATGGTGGTATGCGGTCTAATTTCTACCTCCTACAGCTTTTATTATTTACTGTCCGCCGAAATGTCTCACGGTGAGCGCTAATTTGTCTGGAACCTGTCGTCGCAATACAGCCGCTACTGCAGGCATGAAGTCAATACCAACGCTATGTGCTCGGTATTGAGAACGCCGTGACCATTGACCTGGTTGGGTCGTACGGTCGGGCACGGTGTAAAGCAAGGAAACGAGGAGAAAGAAGACGCTGTCGTTATTTACGCTTCTCCTAGTTTCCTGTTTCATTTTTCCTGTTTATGATATTCGTATGTATTTTCCATATCAATTTCATGATGTTGAGATAGCCAGCTCTGACGTGGCCTACTTCCCATGTTTTCGCCACCTAAATAATAAAAAGAACTTCAAAAGGGCCTAATAAAGCATGTCTCGAAAATAACATTTAGGAATTAAGAGGAAACAGACCAAATTAAAGGATGAACCTGTGCATCCGTTGCGCTTGTTTTAGAGAAGCTGGGTTTTGTGCTGCTGCTGCTGTTGTCTCGTCAACTGTTTATAGAAATGGGTGAAGCTAATGGGCAATTTCGTACATGCTCGCACCGCATGCTACCATGGACACTAATTATCTGCCCGCTGGCTGTTCTTAACAGTGGAACATAACCGTTTCCGATTGTTTGGAATACGCTATCGTCACTTGTACGTGTAAACGTTTAAGTCAGAGTTTCCCACAATTACCTAGAGGGTAATGTGGCGCCACCGTCTATGCTCAGGAAATATCGACCACCAGGGGTTTTTAAAAGGTGCACTGACGTCGCTCAACATTTCGCCTCTATCGAAATGCAGTTGCCCGGTCCGAGATTCGACCCCGCTACCTTCGGATCAGCACCCGAGTGTCATAGCCATTAGGTCACCGAGGCGGGGCAAGGAGAGAGCACAGTGGCGGGGTTGAAGGGGAAGAAAAGCAGGATGGGTCTTACATATGCGCCTCCGATTTGTTATCCTACGCTGAAGGAAGGGGATTAAGGGGTGAAAAGAGGGAAATAAGTTGCTAGAATTCGTAAAATCCAGCGAAGTTGAACAACACTGCTGAGTTCTTCACGCGTCAAAAACATCTAAAAGATACGACAACACCATAGAAGGAGGCGATGCTAAAGGTGTAAGCGAATAGCTTTCTTCATCCGTTGAGTTATCTGCAAACGTGACTCTCGCGAAGGTTCTTTCCGCACCCCCTGCGGCCATTCCGCCCTCAAGTTGCTATTTGGGGCAACGCTGCTCGTTCCAAGGAGACCACAGTGCCCTCTTGTAGGTTTTCGAATCTGGGAAAAGTGCGAAAAAAAAAAAAAAGAGCCTCATGTACCCACCGAGAAAACTGTCGTCATCGGACGAAGGTGACTCGGACGTGTTGAACTGCTTGCTCACGTCCTCCAGGTCCTGCATGAATACCTGGCCTGCCCCCGCGGACAGCAGCAGGCCAGGCCGCGGAAAGTCGTCATGCTTGCATTTTCTGACCAGAAGCTTAATTTCCCGAATCGCCGGGTCAATTTACCTCAGACAAGCAGTGCACTTGCTGAAGTGAACCTTGCGGTGAATAAACTTGTACCTTTGCGATCACAATTAACAATGGTTGATTCTGTACTCCTCCCTAAATATTCAGCTAATTCAATTTGCGACGTGTCCTTCGTGCAACACAGTGTTTAATAAAAGTGTGTCATCAGTACACATTTAATGCGAACACGCATAAAGTTGTACGGAGTGTACCTCCTTATAATTCGAAGTAATATTCGAATAATTCTGCATGCAGTTCTTCCTTCACTTCTGCATCACAAAATAGAGCTGGGAGAAACGATTCTCAACCTTGTGATTTTGCTTACTTTCTTGTGACTGTGCTCACTACGCCATATGCTAATTGATTACGTCATCCTTGGCGTCGTGCCAACAACCCACCACCATACGCCAAAAAATAATTCATCCCGACCAGGCAGCGCCACGTACCTTGCCAGTACCAGCTACCAGGAGCTCCAATATACAAGCGATGGTTATCCTGCGAAATATTCATGAAAAGCAAGGAAGTATAAGTCAGATGATAATGTATAACGGCTCTTTTTTCCGCACGTTTGAGAGTGAACAGGAGTCTCACAGCATGATTCGTGCACGTCGAACAGCCTAATGTACACGCAGCGGTAGTCATTACAACTTGCACAAGGAGCAACAATTTGAAAAGCGAGCAGAAGGTCCATGACAATCAGGGGACGGAGAACATCAATATCCACTTTCCGAATCAGTTTATATTAGGATGTAGTCGCTGTGGTAGCTAATACATTAAAAAGACGTAAAGAAAGAAGGAAATAAAGAAAACGATATGTCACCTTTGAAATAGCTGCGGAGAAGCCAGCTTGACAGGATCCCTGCCTGTGGTAACCCCAGGCGGCTGCAAAGATCGTTCGGCTCTGTTAGCAGGCGGATGGTGCCATCTCGTATGCTTACGCGAGTAACTCACACGTCCTGCAGGGCGAGAATTCCTGGAAGCCACCGAAGAAGCTCTGCGACACAAAGCACGTGCCCACGGGCTCGCGCCGCCTGTGGTTCACCGAGAAGTACACGTACCGTGGGGCACAGGCCTGCGAAGAGGTGATAAGGTTCGCGCACATGCGCAACACTCGCACATTAACCTATCGCGCGGTTAAACATTAAACAAGTGTGTAGGTCGTAGACTGCATTGGTTTGGTTATATTCTCGGCATAAAGGGACTCTAGTAAACTTGATGGTGAACATGGAATGGGAGAACTCACAGCCGTTACATTACCGGTATAGTAATGTAACTTGAGACAGCAAGAAGACACGAGGAGAGGAACAATAGAAAGGGAAAAACAATAGCACTGACTGCTAGCTAAAGCTTATTCAAATAAGCCTCAGCCCTTTATTATAGCCTGTAAGTCTATAAGCCATTAATAAGTTTATAAGTTTGTTATTACTAAAGGGTGTAGCAAAGGCGCCATTAATTAGAAAGAAAGAAAGAAAAAGAAAGAAAGAAAGAAAGAAAGAAAGAAAGAAAGAAAGAAAGAAAGAAAGAAAGAAAGAAAGAAAGAAAGAAAGAAAGAAAGAAATGATTTATTCTGTAAGATTGGAAAAATGTTCAATAACACCATCGGGGCACAGCACATGTCCTTTTTTCCTAGACAAACAACACTGCAAGATAAGTTGATAAAAACTAGCGAAAAAAAATGTGCTGCGAGTGATAAAGGTGTTTACGAGATGCTGACCCATTGGAATTGTTACCGTCTTCTGAAAGCGACAGCACTGACTAGGTGCTCTCACACTTTGGTTCTATAGCGCTGTTGCTCGCAGTGACTTTTATTGCGAGATGGGCTTGCAGATGACCGTCGCTGTCACTGACTATTAATTTACGCAAGGCAAGCGTCCTGTTGCTGTCCGATGGCTGACGTTGTGCAGATGTCAGTTGGCCAGACAGCAGAGTCCTGCGCCACGTCGTGTGTTGCGTGCGAGTGCAACAGCTCTCGTTTTACAGCACGGCGGTAATGTAGTGGAAGCTGCGAGCGGCGTCATTCAAACAAAAAGCGATCGTGTGAACGCGGGCATCACTCCCTTGCGTGTCCAACCGTCAAAACATTCGTCACCGTGTTGCTGAGCCCCGCGTAAGAGAGCGGCTTCGTAACACTCGCTCCAGGGCAGCGGTGTTATAATAACTGGGTCATTATAGCATAATGGTTTCCTTTACGTGCATGATTCCATTCTTATGATTGACCGTTCCCGTCTTATCGATATGCCATCAATAACGTGACGTGGTCTCCGCCTTACGGGTTACTGACAGAAATAATGACACTTGAATAGATTCTTAACAATGTCTCGGTACCTGATGTGCGCTAATTGTCCAAACAATCTTGACAGCAGCGCTGCAACGCTAAAACAGGACCAAAACTAAAGCGGTATTTCAATGTGTACGTTTTATCTGGATGTCTTTGGATTGCATCAATAGAAGGTGAGAGGCAATGGACGCCATTGCCATCGGACGAAGCTTTCTCCCCTACTCAAGTTTGGTAGTGGCGTGTATTCAGTAAGAGGGAGAGAGATATAGGTATAGAAGGCGCCAGCAAGCGATTATACACAACACTGTAGCCTCGCCTTGCTCCTCTATTTCAGTTATCTGTATTCCAACCTCTTTCCACCGTTACATTTCCATTTACAACCTGTCTCCCAAAGATTCAGATAGAACGCACTTCTACTGTCAAACAGAGCCCGCAGGCAGCGTTTGCGACTGGTGCATTGAAAGAGTCAAGGAACCTGACAACCACTTACCACAATGAGGCCGTTCTCGCCGGCACTGTGTAACGTAGCGCCGAACCACTGGCCAGACTTGTCGTCTGTGCGCTCCAGGTGCCTGCCCACGGGGACCTCGGTCGGCCCTGCACCACGAGGTTAGGAGAGAAAATAAAGATATTTTTCAGTGCATAGGGGTCAAAGAGTACTCGATCCGAGTTGCCTTTCCTTCCTATTGTCCAGCCGGCATCAAAAGTTTACGTACCGTGGATGCTAAAAAAAAAAAGTCAATACTTCCTCAGGCTGGGAATTCATTATATTCCGATCTTTCTTTTCCCCCATAAAGTGAACGTGGTGAAACGAGGCATAAGAGGATACAAAGCTATTTGTCACCCGCCGCTATATGTATGTATGTATGTATGTATGTATGTATGTATGTATGTATGTATGTATGTATGTATGTATGTATGTATGTATGTATGTATGTATGTATGTATGTATGTATGTATGTATGTATGTATGTATGTATGTGCCTCATAAAAACTTCAAGACTTAATCTTCTGAACTTCAGTATTGTGTTGAGGTCTCTCTAGACGTTGTCGTGGAAAATATCACATTACAATTCGTGCGTATTAGAGACCATGAAGGAGAGTTACGTAGCAGTGTTACCGAGCTGGTCGAACGGCACAGTCTGGCAACTGCCGGACGCCTCGGTGCTGCAGCGGAACACAGCCCCTCCTCGGTCCACATTGGGCTGCTGCGTCTGGGCGTCCGGAGCACCAACCAGGAGCCTGCGGATGGGTAAACAGAAAAAAACGTAGACAAATACATTTGACCGTATGAAAGAGAGAATATGCAGCCTGGTGTGTTTTACACGTCACTACAATGTGATGGCAATATGAAGTGAAATAAGCCAAGGTATTTTAAGGTTTGTTCACTGTTCTGTTCAATCCATTCATTCACCGACTTCTTCAATGCAGTTGCTCTTTATCTCTCAGCCTGCTATGCCTATAGCCTTCTTGTATAAGTTTGGTTCTGAGATTCTGCAATACGCATTGCTACTTGACATATTCCTTACGCATAGTTTTTCTTCTTCCTTGAAGTATATATTTGCCCTATGTGTATGTATCCTCTTGCAGTTCTACTCATGGCGTTATGGCGTAAGTGCCATAACTCAGGATCATCCGACCACCGTGATCATCACGAAGCAGACCAGTGAGCACAGCGACGGAACAACTATAGTGCTCACTTTTGTACTTCTGAGCTTTTTATTTTTCTGCTTTGCGTCCACATATTCTGCCCCGTGTACACAACCTCGTCTACGCAGCCTGCTGCCAGTACTTCACCTCTCCCTAAAATTCTGTAGCCATGTGAAGGAAAGTCACAAGGAACAGAGGACGCGGAAATATAATCACGCGGGAAAGTACGCAGTGGGCTCAGAGAAAAATGATCACGGCAGGCAACGGTGCAGAAGACCAAAACGGCGCTTATAGTAAATGAAGCCACCCGAACCATGACCGCTGTTGAGTCATCCCTGCACCACAAATGCGTAGATAACTCCAAGAGCTACAAATTAATAATATATGTTTTTTACGTCCCAAAACCACGAACGATTATGACAGGCACCGTAGTGAAGGGCTCCGAAAATGTCGACGCACCTGGGGTTGTTTAACGTGTTTTGAGACCGCACAGTACGCGTGCCTTTAACACTTAAGAGCGACAAATTATTGATACGAGAAGGAGAGATGAAAGTCTCAGAGCTGGCCCGCCATGGTGGTGCTATGGCAGTCGTTGATCCGGAGGTCGCGGGGCCGAATCCCGGCCGCGGCGGTTGCATTTCGATGGAGGCGAAGTGTTGAGCCTCGTATACTGTGCGATGACAGAGCGCGTTAAAGAAGCATAGTTGGTCGAAATTTCCGGAGCCCTCCGCTACGGCATCTCCCATAATCGTATCGTAGTTGTCGGATGCAAAACCCCAGAAACCAAACAATCAGTCAAAATTTCAACTCAGACAATCAAAGCGTACAGCAAAGAAAGGACGACACGCGCACACCACTGCGTGCCTTGTCTCTCCTTTGATATAGTTCGTCCAGGTGGTTGCGCTGAAATTTTCACCCGAAGCCCAGCAAAAACTTCATTGCAGAAGAACACAGCTGGACTTTAATATTTTTGAGCCACGCGGGTGCATTAGATAGGACGTCTGTTTTATGTCCTGTAGTCAGCTGCGGTCATCTGCGCGGTTGCTTCGATTCCTTCACCACACGCTTTGTGGATTAGACGCGGAAATTGGCTCGCATCTGCCGCAGAAGCGTATTATGCCAAGTAACCATAACGTCTCAGCGTTTGAATCATAGAGCACACTGTTAGGCACATCTGGCTGAATATCGAAAGCCAAGATGTGTGCTAGCAGATGGAAGATCACCTCCAATTAACATGCTATGAAGAAGCATAATGTGCCTCAGACTCGTTGATAAAAGACCGAAGCACCTTTCTTTAGTTTGAACTTGCGAAACGCCGTCCAACCCCTATCTGAGATATGCTAAACCGCGCCTCACGTATAACTCACAGTGCCTGTGCTTAGAAGTTTTCGAACCTGCTTCAAAAATAGAGGAAATAGCTGCATGATGGCGGCTGTCAGTTAAAGGTGAAGTCAGCTGTATTTTGTTTCTTTTTAAATTATGTTTCGTTTTTGGTCGGTTCACAGGCGAATTTCTTAAATTGGTGCCATTTGTTTACGATCATAACGGGCGTGAAGTATAGTCCGTGATTGTTCGTTCCTTTCGGTGTACTTACGCTCATGTGTAAGGCACGCGCAATTTCGGAATCAATATTTTCCCGCTTCACAGTGCATCTGCAAAAGCTGCCAAAATCATGCTTGGAACTAGATCTCGCAAACTTTGCGCCCTTAAGCTTCTCGCGCAGCACGGCAGACCACAGTGCGCACACCACTTCTGTAGGAACGTTTTAACTGTATTTTACGTCAATGGACAACTTAATAGCTGGACTAAGCTTGAACGAATACGATGTCGGTGATGTATCAGCGGACACGCACAAAAAAAAGTCTGTGGCGCGACCAGTGCGATGATATTTCTCTCACACTTCCACAGAATCACCCACCACTAGCCAGCAGCGCTTCCTGACTATTCAGAAAGTGCTGCAGGACCCCTCAAAACCGCACTGCTTTCGGTATATACCGAACACTTTTATTGTTGTCAAGAGATCAGCTCACCGCACGCCGTTCCTGACTGCGGGCAGCCTAGGATGACATTGTTTTCAATAAACTTGGCGTCGCGTTTCGACGGACACCTCCCCTCATATAATACACTGTCACCGACTTTTCTTCGAGGACACGGCGCCGCATTCACGACAGCGCATTCAGCACGCCAACACGGGCCGTCGCTCCGGGAGCGCATAATGAATGGGTCTCCAGTGCCACCGCCCTTAATGAACGAGCCCTGACAACCGCACACGCTGCCGCGATCAAACGGATGGGCCGATTGTAGTTGACCTCTATACGACCACGCATCCAACAGCTGTGTGCCGCTGCTCCAGCGCCGCGCAGCGTCGTCTTCGCTGTCTCTCTGTGCGAGGACGATTTTGTTGTTGTATATCGAGGTCGTTTGTCAATTGTTCAATTTGTCGAGGGTGATTACACGCTCTCCTTCGGAGTCTGAGAAGTGCCGGGTGGGCTCCTCTAATTGACGTCCCCTTGCCGCTAAGCACCGAGCGGTACATATCGGCCGTGTTGGCAAGCTCGCTTCCGCATTCCATGATCCTTTTTAGCGAAATTCGGCGTTCACCCTCATTACCCGGCGTCGTGGGCCACATTAATCTCAACTTGCCCTTTTTCTTTCAACACGCGTCGTTTCACGCCGAATGTGGATGGGATAATTCTGCAGTCCCTTCTATTAGAAAGGCATTTGAAAAGAAACAGAAAAAAATAAAACGAAGGACCCAAGCGTCAACTGTGCGTACCTCATCTTGTACAAATGAAGAACAATCAAACAAATGTCGCAGTGCATCTTTTATAACACAAGTTCATTACAAGCAAGTACATTATTTGCTTCGGAATTCTTCGGATAATTACGCTGAAACATGATATCTAAGTGGTAGTAGCATTGTATTTCACCTATATGCAAATCTTGGTCTGTTGCTTGTACCATTGCGGACAATTAGTGTGTATTACGCAACAAATATCCGCGTGCAGGTACGTTTGTGTATGTGTGCGTGAGCACGCGGTTATCTTTGAAGGTTAAGGAGGAGGAGGAGGGGGAGAAAGGAAGGAGAAAGGCAGGGAGGTTAACCTGGGCTGAGCCCGGTAGGATACCCTGCACTGGGGAAGGGGGAAGGGGAGGGGGGAAAGTTCTGGAAGACAGAGAGAGAGCGAACAAAAAAAGAAACAATGACGAACAAAAAAATACTGCAGTGTCGCTAACGTTATAAAAGTTCTTTGTCCATATTCAGAGACGGTAAATGAGCCTAGAAGTGTCCAGAAAATGTAACAACACTTTTGTTGCTTGGCGTAGCTGAAATGCACAGTGCCATACGGTTTGTAAACAGGAACCGCCGTAAGTCCGAGAAACATTACCTCAAGCTTCTCGCATACCACTAAAATAAGAATGCGCTTCTGACATCACCTCTGAACGATTGCAAATGCTCTTGCAGAATCATCGTGCTGGTGTTAGAGTTCTCAAGTGCTGGACTTCTGTAGGCTTGCTATAGAGCTGGATCGATAGCATCCAGCACTTGCTACGCGCTTCGAGCAGTCGGCGTTTGCATCTTGTCCAGGATGACGCGAATAGCACTCGCCAGTGAGCTGATGATGGCAACGACTTGTTTGTCCTCATCCGTCAATTTATGAGGCACAGACAAACTATCCTTTGCTGTCGAAGGCTGGCATCGCTCATCGGGCACATGTAATTTAGGGAGCTCTGGCCAGGCGGCACGTGCCTCGCTGCTGGAAACTGGCTTGTCCTTAGACCCAATCGCATGTGGCCTGGGAGGCAGTGGTGGCGGTGATTTTGGACAAGGTTTACATCGTGACGAGGCTCTGGAGGGCTTGGAACACCGTCGCCGACGAGATCTTCTTCGTTCAATCGATGCGGCCGCTTCCCGGTGAGACGAGTGGTCTCTAACCATTTTTTTTTCAGTATGGCCCTTTCCCTTTGAATAACAGGACAGTCCTTGAAAGACGCATCGTGAGGACCATTGCAATTTGCGCACTTAAGCGTACTGGCCTGGCATGTGCTCGTTGTGTGTGGCCCAGTGCATCGCGAGCAGGACGTGCTGTTTCTGCACACGCTACTCACACGACCCAACTTCTTGCACTTCCAACATTGGAGCGGTTTGGGTATGAACGGGCGAACAGCATGGCGGCAGTGGCCCACCTTGACATGTGATGGGAGGGATTCGTTCTCAAATATATCTTGATGCATCGTGAGGTGTTGAGGCGAGACACACTTGCGATTACGGTGTCTCCTGTTGCAGGCTTAATTAGAACTGGGAGGTCAGCATCCGAGATGGTCTCGTCAACATCATTACTCCCGTGCTGATATGTTGTTGCTATAAGGGTGGTGGTCATAACTGGCAATATCGACGTAGCAAAAAAACAAAAAAAAAAACGCAGCAAGTGCCTTCTTAAAGTTTACAGCCACTAGTGCTCTATTTGCAGCGCTTTCGCCGTACGAAAATTATTGCCTACATGTGATCCCGGATGGGATAACTTGCCGAGAGCAATGCATTCTACATACATATATTAGTGACCTTGAGCTTAAACGCTGGGGAGTACCTTCCGGCAATGAGCGTTTCATTCATTCATTCATTCATTCATTCATTCATTCATTCATTCATTCATTCATTCATTCATTCATTCATTCATTCATTTATTCATTCATTTATTCATTCGCTGAGCCTTTTTCAGGCCGTATCACTGTCGTAAGAATCCAACGACGCTTCCAATTGCTCATCGCTGCACATTGTCGGAAAACAGTGCTGGTCAGTCGTGGAAGCTCCTATGAACATGTGAGCCACACATTATTGCACTGCACGCAGCAGGGGATTTGCAATTCCGTTTCATGTAGAGCTGGGAATATCTGCTCTTATTCCAGAAAATAACGTCACTCCGAGTATCGAATACGTCGCTTGACCTTTGTTTGGTGTTCTTAAATAAAGGTGCATACATTCTCGTTATTTCTTGAACTCAAAACGAGCAAATAAAGCATTACTGAGCAAGCGTCCGCGATCGTGAAATCTCTAGAGCTAGTTCTACCTCAAGAGAAGTCGTCGGTGATCCTTTTAACGTCATTTGTTGAATGAAGAGAGTGATCTACAGCTGTATTGGAAACCTTGATTGATTTATGAAGCTTTACGCCCCATAACCACGATATGGTTATTAGAGACGGCGTAGTGGAGGGCTCCGGAAATTTAGGCCACCTGGGATTCTTTAACGTGCACAGACAACGCACAGTACAAGGGCCTCATGCATTTCGCCTCCATCGAAATGCAGCCACCCCGGGCCTGGATTTGATCTCGCGACCCTCGGATCAGCAGCCGAGTACCATAGCCACTAGACCACCGTGACGGGGCGTATTAGAAACCAAAATGCAAATTCCATGGTGAGGGCAATGCAATAATATTTCACTCACATGTTCACAGAAGCCGCTGCGAACACCAAAACAACCTCCACATTCGGACCAATTTCCATTCGGGGAAGTCGTGTTTAATTTTATATATCTTAATACTGTCGATAAAAAGTTAAAGAAACAACAAAAAAGATCCACGGTCTCCTTATTTTGTCCTTTACTCTTAAATCTCACTTGCTTCTCATCATATTCAGAAATTATTTTGCGTCACTTTTTCATTTCCCAGATGAACTTTCACAGCCGAGAAACGTTCGCACCCCACCCAGGTAAGTGTATACCTCACGTCGTTCCTAAATAGATTCTGCAGACGGGTTCGGAGTACTTTCAAGGATCACCTTTGCTCTGCGACACGCGGTCCTTTCGAGCACTGCATGCTACATCACACAACTCGCACCGTGTGTGTTCCATGGAGGGCGCCGTATAGTTCCACTCGCTTCGGTAGGGCAACCAGCGTCGCAACCATAAGCTACGCTTCCCCCGAATCGGCCTCCCAGCTGACGAATGTCTCCAGAAAAAGAGAGAGACAGCAAAGAACCGCGATAATGTCAGTGAGGAACCCGAGTTCCTTCTTCTTGTGTTCGTCCGCTTTCTTCTGCGACAGCCAGCCGATGCGTCACCGGAACTGCCTACAGCAGCTCGCGTACGCGCGCGAGATGGCGGGAGATCACGGCCCGGCCGACCTAGACACCTCGCACGGCGCCGTCCCGCCGCTGCCAGACGGGCCTGGAAGTCTTCCCGCGGCGGGCCAGCAACCTGGAAGCAGCAGAAGCAGCAGTGACTGCATCTGTGGTGCCGCTGGCACAAGGCGATAACGGTCGCAGCCGCTGCCAAAAAAACCGCGACCGGAAACGTAACGCTCGCTGACCTCAGGCTTCCCGTCCGAAAGGGAGGCGCTGGTCGCGTTGCCAGCGATGTTGTCATGCGGGGCACTGCGCATAGAGCGCACGGACATAACAAAGAAGGCGACGACGTCTCGTTAGCTCGAACTCGCGTTGCATGGGACGATGAACGTTAAGCGGCGTGAGTAAGAGGCCCCGTGTCGTATCTTGGCCGACGGACGAAAGCGTGGTGACGTCATCAGAGTTGTCCATCGATCATGTGCGATTATGTCAGTTTCGCTGATTCTTGACAGGTCCTGGGGGAAGAATTGAGAACGCCAAGTATCCTGCCGCGGCGTTGTTTGCACGGCATTACATCACAGGAGGTTGGCGGTGTCCAGTATCCAGAATCCAAATATTCTGTTGACTCATCAACAGCACATTTGAGTGGCTACGGAAAGCAGCCCTCTCCTTAAATTACGTACTACGGCCTTTCTAATCACTTCACATAAAGGTATATAGCTCTGCATCGCTTGCGTCGCCCTCTGTACTATGATACCCTGCTGATATCAGTTGTCGCTATAAATAAATAAATAAATAAATAAATAAATAAATAAATAAATAAATAAATAAAACTTTCCTTAACTAACAACATCGAAGCCAGTTCAACGCCATGTGCAATCTGACTAAACGGCGTATCTAGGGAAGCAAGCGCCACCACCTTGTGCACGCAGACTGCGTTCTTTCTTTCTTTCTTTCTTTCTTTCTTTCTTTCTTTCTTTCTTTCTTTCTTTCTTTCTTTCTTTCTTTCTTTCTTTCTTTCTTTCTTTCTTTCTTTCGATATTGCACTCTCCCCTCATTTCCCTCCTCATCACCGTTATATCATTCCTCCTCACCATTACTTCCCTTCTCTTATCTCCCTGCTTAACTGTATTGTAGAAGGCAATGCCATGCTTCACCCTCTCCCCTCCTTCTTTCTTCTCTTCCTTACACTCGCGCCGCACCTCCTCACCGTCACTTCTCTTTCTCACCACCTGGCTATACTATATTATCCATGCCTATGATGTATGCTGAGAGCTGCTTGGCACATACGCTCTTTCTGTGCCGCATACCCGCATCCGTGTATGAGTGGGCTGAGGGCATGAGGGCAAAAGAAGAAAGAAGTGCGCGCGCAAATGCCGAACGTTGGGCACTTCACAGAAGCGCACGCGCACTTATTTCGTGATGATGGTCACGCTGTTGAGTTAAGCGAAAATTTCGAAAATTATTGGAAGACTTTCACAATCGCTCAAATTGAAAAAAAAAAAAAAAAAAAAGAGCACACTACATGCATGCCACAAACGTACAGGACCTTGACGAAGACCCGTAAATCCTGGGTGGCCCCTGAAAGACATGAGTGGTCTCTGCTTGTGCTGAGGTAGTTATCAGCAAAGCGCATATAAAATGCTAATACGGAACTGCTGTGATGACATCGAAATGACGAGGAAAAAACATCAACAAAATGTTACAAGTACCCCACTCATCGTCCTATATTGCACCGGAAAGGCTCTTTTTCAGGCCGGCACCTGGATGCCTTTGTAGCACACCTCCATACATCAAACATCCAGGGTTTCTCGCTTCTTGAGCAACGCCTGGGGACACTTCACAATGCTTGTTTGTCTCCTTGAAGCATCTTATATGGGCGTCGCTTATCTCCAAAGAATTATTTGTAATATGATCTTGTATCTACAGATACGTACGGGGAACATGTGAAAGCCTTGCACGATTTCTTGAGTGACAGTCACCTTGTCGGTTCCTTGTGTGACTCCATATTTGTCATGTCAAGGCGGCTTTCTCGAATTACTGGCATCTTCTGTATTTTGCTCTTGTCGTCGACTTTTACTATTCTGTTTTTCTTCTTTTCTTTATCTTCCACTATGTACGCGCACGCTATCAATCTCCCTCTCCCCTATCGGCTCCTCGGCGCTCAGAACTTCCTTGTGCAGTACCTTGCAAGCTGTTCTTGTAGACTGTTTCGCGCTCTCTCGAAAGCAGGTGAATGAGAAAAAGAGAAAGAAGTCATTGCACGAATCATAGGCGCACCAAAATCCTTATCTCTGGTGACGCATCAAGAATGTGATGGTTTTTTTTTTATCGTCATTCCAAAATAGCCAGCACACTTCAACGTTTGCAGCGTGGGCTGCAAGGCTCATAGGGGGCCGACAGTTCGTGGCGGGTTGCTGCAGTGAATCCTTCGACGCGACGTGAACGGCAGCCCAGGCTAGAGAGATACGGAAGATTTAACGGTACAACCGGACAAGTAAATTATACTGGCTACTCGAGTGCGAGCACACTGTGGGAATGTATAGGTATAGCACAGTGAGTATAAATGTTCTTATAAGAACATGGCAATTGCTCTATATTGTAGACGACTGCTGGTGCTTAGCAGAATAAAGTTGATCAAGAATAGTTGGCCCCATGGATAGTTCATCAAAACGACAGCAAACGCCAATATAGTGGCCGTAGCTACATTGTAAGTAAAGACAGGAAGTTTACCGGTATGTAGGTATAGAGCACTGCCATTGAGGCAAGAATAAGTTCACCAACCACGTGTAACACTTAACTTTAATTAAAATTCCAATTAAACACTATAAGGACAAAAAGATTACTGTACATCATACAGAGACAGTACGCGCACTCAGAGGCGCATATATACACAAACTAGGGCACATAATTATAGGCACACATATATAAGCACGTAATTATAAATTGTCTGTATATAGGGAGGAGTGCTTATTCTTTCGTATGTGTGGTCCTTTGTCTTCCACCCCTGTAATGGCCCAAATGGGGCTGACAGTATAAAAAATGAAATAAAAGAAAACCAGATACCAATAAATCCATTCAAGAGAAGTTAAACCAGTTCCACTCCGTGCAAACTGCCGGAGAAACGAAGCTGTCGTTTTGTTGTTAATCGTGGCGTAACTGGCGAGTGCGTAAAATTATTGGTGCCTGTTCACCATGCAATCACGCACCTCTTTCTTTCTTTCTTTCTTTCTTTCTTTCTTTCTTTCTTTCTTTCTTTCTTTCTTTCTTTCTTTCTTTCTTTCTTTCTTTCTTTCTTTCTTTCTTTCTCCGCGACCGGGAATGAATCCCGGCCGTTACACCTGCATTTATATATGGAGCCGAAAACGTTGAGACCCGTGTACTGTGCGATGTCAGGGCACGTTAAAGAACCCTAGGTGATCGAAATTTCCGGACAGCTCCCTAGCTACGGTGTCTCTCGTTGTCATAGCTGGTTTTGGGACGTAAAACCCCACAAATAGCTACCTTTTAGGGATTTCATGTCTTACAAGCAACGGTAACATTTACATAGAACGTGCAAGTTGCTGAGCAACTGCGCTGTGCTTTGCCAGCATACAGAGAGCATGTCGTGTTATTGCCCGCTAAAATGTTCGCGATACTAAACTTACATACAAAGATAAACGAGACAACGACAAGACAAACCGGAACAGTCCATTCAAAAGAACGTCGGTGATGTGTATGAAGAGGAATGGGTGTCGCTGGAACAATGCTGTCGAGCAGCGCTTCTTGAGGACACCAGCACCTCGTCGGAGCTGCGGGAACTGACACACGGAGCAATAGAAACAACTCCGACAACGCTCAGTCCCTTCTCATATAGCATGTAGCATCCGTGCTGTTTGCTCTGCATGCGTGTACGTGGCTCCTACGCTCGCTTTGTTTTCGTAACTTAGTCCGGAAACTTACATAAGCAATCGAATTTCAAGACAAACTCGACATACACATGCTTACGCTCTTGAACCTTACTTCGCACGTACTAATATTTTCATGAACTCTTTCTTTCCTCGGACCATCAATGAGTGGAACGAGTTACCTTTTGAAGCGTTCTGTGATAATGATAATCCTGATTTTAATAACTATGTATCCTTCTGTTTTTAACCATACAACACAAGCTCTCGAGACTGTCTCACATGGCATTTGATTGAAATCCTTCAGTTGCGGTTTGCATTACCCTGCTGCTATTTTACTTTATTTATTTGTTATGGCCATGTTCTACTGCCTTATGTTTTTATTGCCTGAACTTTCTTTTTATTGAAGTTACATTGTGAATTACTTTTTATTATGCCCCGCTGCTTGGTCTTTCGACCGCAGTAGGCTGTAAATAAATAAATAAATAAATAAATAAATAAATAAATAAATAAATAAATAAATATTCCCTGTCCTCGGCACGGCAATCCAGCGCGGACTGCGCTGACGTCTTGCGGTTAGACTTGGTTGTTTGGCGTACTTACTCTAAATGAGCATGACACAGTGACGTATTGTAGTGTAATATAACCCATTGGCACCTCAGAAAATGCTCCCGAAATTCGCTGTAACGAGCGTAATGTCCTCGCTCACTGTACGTCTTCTAGGCGCATGCTCCAAACGGAGGCTTGTGACCCTATATGAGACCCTTCTTTTGGTCGACGCATTTAGAAACTCTGCAGGCAGACGCGAGCGAGTGCGCTGTCGTGTGGGAGTCCCTTGCGGCAGGAATAAGCAAGCCTCTGTCGACGTCGCCTGATTCATGCTATTGCAAATAGACACACTACCCCCTCCTGCATCGAGCTCGACCCCTCGAAGTGTCAAGTACGAACGACTAAGGCCTTCCTTAAAGTTACAAAACGGCTCGAAAACAGCGCAAGACGCTCATCTCTTTATTTTCTTTTCTTAACTCAACTTGTAGATGCAGTATGAACAGTCTTGAGCGTATTTCTTCGCGTCATCCCGAAGGATGCGGGTTCGATCCCGGCTGTGGCGGTTGCATTCTCGGTGGAGGCGAAAATGCTAGACGCGCGCGCACTGTGCCTTTACGGCGCACTCTAACTGACCTTATATGATGTCATAGCGAGCCTCATAATGATGTCATGGTTTTGGCACGTAAAAATTATTATTATTATTATTATTATTATTATTATTATTATTATTATTATTATTATTATTATTATTATTATTATTATTCCCCCTCAACGGTGGTCTAGTAGCTGTACTACTCGGCTACGTATACGAAGTTCGCGGGATGGAATCCCAGCCGCGGCTGCTGCATTTCGATGGAGGCGACATGTTGAGACCCGTGTACTGTGCGATGTCAGTGCACGTTTAAAGAACCCTAGGTGGTCGAAATTTCCGGGGCCCTCCGCTACGGTGTCTCTCATAATCATGTCGTGGTTTCAGAACGTTGAACCCCAGAAATCAATCATCAATCAATTTGGCCTGGTACTTCACTTCCAGGATTAAGAGAACTTTGTGCCAGCGGAACTTCAGTTACGAAACTTGCGAGAACCATTTGACACAAGCTGATTTGGGCGCAGTGCAGCAAAATGAAAGTAAACATCCTAAAGGGAGATGTGAGGCCGGACAAATTTGCTCAGCGCTCTATTTTGGAGCTATCGCTTAGCGACTGTCGTGGGGACGGGCGTTGGGTTCTCACTCTTCTTATATCCTCCTTTGCATTCGTTTGCGCTTCAGTACATTCCACTCTAGTTGACAGCCCTATGGACAATGTACTGAAGTATCAGTATATGCAGTGTTGTACGGAACGTCGTTCCAAGGAACGGCGTTCCTGGAACTAGTTCCTTTTTGGAGGAACGAAGGAACGCCACCGTTACTTTAAAGGTTGGTGGAACTGTAACGGTAACGCGTTACATTTAAAAGTAACGGCAGAGGGAACGACGTTCCTTCTGTAAACGTTCCACAGCCGTTCCACATGCAAGGCGGATAGGCCGGGCTGCAACCCACATGCAACTCGAGGCCGGGCCTCGAGTCACCGCTTCCCTGTCTCCTTCACTCAAAAGAAAACCACACGCAAAACGCCATTCCTCTTCTCTTCTTCCTCGAGTCGAGGCTTCGACGAGGGCGAAGCTTCTCTTTCGCCAGTGTAGGCACACCGCATGTGTATTTCGTTACTCCCTTACGGTAGCCGCACCCTGTGGCTGGACGAAAAGTTTCTGGCTGTCTACGGCAACGCAGGCCGAACCGCAGCCAGCCGCGAAATTCTTTTCGTCCCTTCAGACCTCGGCGCCAAGGCTCCCTTCGCACTAAGACACTGTAAACGAGCGCTTTGCTCAGTGCATAAGTTCTGAGAATGCGGTTACGGCTCACACGTGTGGGCCTCGGCGTCAATGGCATTTTTTACGCAGAAGACCGCTCGGCAAAGCAGACGAACAGCGGCAAATGTTACACTGCGGAGGCTATAGTTGCACCCTGTTGTGAAGTCAAGATAACGTGACGTGGCTAGCAGGCAGGCAGGGTCTCGATCAACGTACCTGTCTGCGAGCTAGTGATACAAGCAGCCGGGAACGTAAACCACGAGTGTTTGGAGAACAAAACTACAGGGCCAGCCAGCACGACTGAGTCGTCTGGGGCCTGTTAACAAAAGGGCAGCGCGGTCTCTTTTCAAACGTCCAACTGAAGATCGCTGAGAAGACATCGGCTGCTGTGTTTCCACGGACGCTCCCGGCTTGCTTGAGTGGGGGATTGTAGGATTCTCCGAAAGTCGTGTATCAAGCGACCGTTCCAACGCGGCGTACTGTACTCGACGCGCTGCCGGCCTCTGCTGATGGGGCGACCACGTCCGCCGAAAACGGGAAAACTTGGCCCTCCTGCTGTGACGAAAGGGGTCGACGAAAGGGCCGTAGTTATGGCGAAAGAACTCTCAGGCGCCAGCAGGAGCGCAGGAAAGCGCGCGCGACGACACCAACGATGTGGGGAGGGGTAGCAGTCTTTCGCTTTATTTGAGCCAGTCTGAACAGCAAGGAAGGGTTGTTCTGAAGGCTGGACACACTGTAGAGATCTTTCACTTGGCATTCGAAAATCACGGAACACCACCTTGCCTCCTGCGCCATCAAGATTCTGTTGCAATGAGTGCCGATGTGGAATTATAGATTGCTCCCTGGCCGTGGCTACCCACGATGTGTCAACCGAGTGAATACAACATCGCACTCCTGTGTTTTTTTAGCCCAATGTATGACTTGTGCTCCATCAAACAATACAAGTGGAGTGTCGAAAAGATCGGCGAGAAACTTAAAGAAGCACGTGCAGGTATGGTTATTTAATGTTCTTTCCTATTCGCATAACGAAAAGACAGCTTTGTTTTCTAAGTGTAAATCGGTCAATTTGTTACTTTCTTGTTCACATTAGGTATTTCTACTATGTCTTGATCTCATAGGAACTAGAGCCACGCTCAGTAGCACGTGCGCAAGTTTTTGCTACTTGGGTTGTGCTGTTCATGCTGCTGCGAACCTTTCATGCGTGACATACGTAATTTTTGCTTGCAGACATCATTTATTGGTTGGTGTCCGACGAAATGATGCACGCGAGGCGATTTATTTATTTATTATTTATTTATTTATTTATTTATTTATTTATTTATTTATTTATTTCCCACATATGAGTCATTTCGCAATTGCATGAGAGTGGGGCTGCTGTACAAATTTAATAGACAAAGCGTACTCCTTAGGACGCCATAAGAAAAAAAAAATATTCCCACGTTGTATAAGTCGTCGGTAAGCCCATCAGCTGATCATGCAGTCTGAATTCTTCACACCGACACACGCTGCGCACCACCATAAATAACAGCGAAAGAACAGTATCGCAAATGCTTTAAAATTGTGAGAACTAAGCAAAATAATATATTCAGAACTGTCAGTTAGACTACTAAACCACTAAAAAGGCTACAAATGTTGAGGGAAGAAGTTTAGGGCAGGAAATAATGATGACATATCGGGAAATCTAGCTCCAGTATTTATAGGCGCGGGTGAAGCCCAAGCTATTATATGCCAATGTAAATCGACAGGTCTACAGCATTTATAGCTTTTAGTGTTAAATGCGGGCTTGCTACTCACATGCATTGGTGAATGTGAGTGGCTTTCTATTTTCACACCTGAGGAGCACTATTCTGACTGCTCACTGGAAGACCCATTATGTGTTGCACTCGTAATAGACTAGTCAAAGTCGCTGTGAACGTGTCGTGACTACGTTCGGTGCTCCCTGAACGTATGTCTAGAAGCATTTATTTCCATTTTTTATCTCCAGATAATCTCCTGCCGGTAAGGTTCAAGTTCGCGCAATGTACGTAGCTCGAAGTGAATTTAAAGTGTTTAAGTCACTTAATTTCAGCTCACAATTTTCCGAGACTATTTTGAATCTTAAAAATCAGATGTAACGTAAATGTAACGACACGTTCCAATTTCCGAAATGTAACTGGAACGCGTTCCTTTCTGATTAAAGGAACTTGTAACGGGAACTCGTTACAAAATTGGGAAGGAACGAGGAACGAGCTTTCGTTCCTGTTTTGGAGGAACGTGTACAACACTGAGTATATGCACAGTTGAGAATGACAGCACCGAATCCACTAACGAAGAGTTGGCGCAGGACTTCCGCGGTGCAGGTACAATGCAGGCGACTTCAGCATTGTCGGGATCTGAGAAACGATCCCTATAGACGAGGTATCTCGGAGCAGATGCAGAACCACGGCCTGATCGAGGGCATGTAGAAAAGGTGATAACCGCAAGCAGCCGTTCCATACCAGCGACAGTAGTGAAATAGTTATCTTTCTCATGGAGCTGACCACTTTATCATCCTGCGCAATACCCTTATTCCCGAGTCTCCAACTTCTTTCTTTTGCATAAAATTTATGGTGTTTAACATGTCCGCAACAGAGAGAAGTCAAAGGAGATGTACAGCAGATTAATCAGGCTGGGTCCGCTTGGTATATTTTGTACTGGGGGATTAAGGCAGATGAAAGATAAAAAAAAATAGTTCTTCACTTTAGTGTCCCTTTAAGTGTTTTTCCCAACAAACATGGTGAAACGCCCCGACGCCCTTTCAGTAGGAAAAGGCACAAGCCGCAGTCTAACTTTTGTTGACAACATCGTAAGCAGAGGCGCCAGGCGATGACAGCAATCGGGAGAAGCGATACGGCTAAGGGCAGCTGAATCTGCCCGGCTGACCTTGGAGCCACTTCCCTCGTGTCCCGCAGGCCTTGGTTTTGGTTTCCCCCTCCCGACTTCCAAGACTGACACGAAAGGAGAGAGGGGAAGTAGAGGGGGGAGCACAGGACCGCGCCCGTGCTGCACGTGCGGCACGTGCGCCGGCCGGAGCTGAGAGGGCAGCACTGGAGGGGCGTAGCGCAGTTCCAAGCGAGGGAAGACCGTTGGCAGTGTAGCAGCACGGCGTCGAGGGAGTCTTCTGCGGTGGCATCGCCGGCGGCAAGTCACTTCCGGCCTAAAAACAGAGCCTGGCCTGCTGCCACCAGCAATCCCCAAATAGCGGCACGCCGACGGCTCGGATTTCCAGGACGGACCCGCCTGCCAAGTTCCGCCTGCAGAGAAGCACGGTTCTCTCTCTCTCTCTGTTTCTCTTTCTCAGCCGCGGGGTTTCCCTCCGTGACCGGCTGGCCGACGCCGGCCGAGGTCTCTGCAGCGCGACAGCGGCTGCAGCACCGACTGAACGCAGGCTGTGTGCGTGTGTGTAGTCTCTCCGCGGATGTACCGTCCTTCGCCGTTCTCAGTTCGCCGCCGCTCTTCCATGATATGACCCTTCGCGACGCCCTCGTGCAGCCATTAGGAACGGCGCCGCAGAGAATTCCGAAGCAACCTCGGCAAACGACGTTGCTTCTTTGATGCGCGTTACGTGCATCATGCTTTCGGTACTCGTAAGTGAGGATGTGCGCATGCACGCCTGGAACTCTTTGCGCCACGCAGTAAATAACGACCTCCATTACCTTAGGGCACGAAGTAGGAGTAGTGGACGACATCCCACGATGGTGTCGGGCTTGTTCCACAGTAATCCACTCGCCATTTCGGCAGTGCATAGCTTTATAAAAGTTAAGTATCGAAGAGAAGGTAATAAAAGGAATGCGTTATGGGGATTCCGATGTAATGTTGAAATATATGCCAGAAACACTAACTCTGTACACACACACCTATATATAGACCCGGTACATCTACGAAAGCGACACTCCCGCATGTAATGATGTATGAAAAGGCACAAATGTCAGATGCGGAAGGTGACGGGCGTCAGCGTCAACACAAATGGTACCAAAGATCTGATTACGTCAGCCAGGGTCGTCCATTCACTCGGCATGCCCCGATACGGTGGTCTAGTGGGTATGGCAGTCGGCTGTTCATCCGAAGGTCACGGTATCGAATCCCGGCCGCGGCAGCTGCATTTAGGTAGGGGCGACATGTTGATGCCGGTGCACCGTGCGATGTCAGCGCACGTCAAAGAATCCCAGGAGGTCGAAATTTTATGCCACGTCTCTCATAACGATATCGCGGTGGACGTAAAACCCCGAAAGTTATTATTATCCTTCAGTTATGATGTAGCAATATTGGCATGGCGGGGTATGACTGTAGGGCTAGCATGACCGATTGGTCATGAAATCCGCTTTTGTCATTTACGTCACGATCAACACTACAATCACGTTTGAGTATAACCGCATTATTCCGCCAGGGGTATGGTATGAAGGTACGCACACACCTTATGTCAAAATATATTCACGTGATATTAATTGAACATGCAGGTAGTACGTTTAAGGCATAAGTAACATTTGTAACAATGATGCAGCATGACTTTGGCCATCAAGTCGTCTTAAATATTTAGCATGCAGCAAGGGACTGGTGATTCTTTTTAGGTAAATCTCGACAGCATAACACGCTTTTTAATTAATTGCACTTTTGTGTCCCACAGCAGTAGCACGGCGCCGTGGTAGTAGTTCCCCCGGCTGCAACGCAAGCGTGGCAGTCAGCGCCCACTAGCGCCGGCAAAAGAAATGATGGGTGCAAGAGCAGTCTTGGAGAATTTGTTAAGTGTAGGTAACCATTCTTCTTCTTCTTTTTTTTTTTCATTGGATAAACTCGTTCAAGAAAATCCTAGCAGCCAGCAAGCAAGAGCATAAGAACAGAAAGCCCCGGCTTCGCTCAGCGGTTATGTCGAGTGCTAAATCACTCCGGGCAGCGGAAAAGTACACGCACGTTCGTTCACCTCCGGACAGTGCCCTCTTTCTGTCCACATAAATGCAAGAAGCGATGTGAGCACGACAAAACAGACCCCTTGGAGCTCGAGAACGCAACAAACAAGCAAACAAACAAGCAAACAAACAAACAAGCAAACAAAAACCGAAGTGAGCAATGAGGCGCAATGCTTCGTCGACAGCTTGGTTATTTGTCTCTTCTTGTTCATCCCCGGGTGACAAAGAGTCCTTTATCCTACCGCTGTACAGTATGAACATGCCAACGTGCGCGAGCGACCGCAGTGCGAAATCTCCAACACCGTCAATGTTTTCTAATGCACTTTAGTGCTCGCGCGTCTTCGCCGTACACGGACGGCGTTGAACTCGTAAGAAAAAAAGGAAGAACGTTTGAATCTCGACGGCGCTACGCCGCTGATTTCGAGGACGTTTATGTCAAAACAAGTGCCGTAAGCATAAGTCTCTAGATGAACGCATTATCTCCTTCTTCCCAGCTTCAGTTTCCCAATTATGACGTTCTAGCGAACAGTTACGAAGACGATTAGCCAAACTTCCTTAACTGCACGTTTCAGGCATATCTTATTAGTGCAAGGACCAAGCAAGGGGGGACCAAGGAGCATCAGCATACAAGACACAGATATGTAAACGGTGCCCTTGACTGTTTCTTAGGCTTGTCCAAGAATTTTTTTTTTTCAGGCATATATGTCACAAGTCTGCAAAGCTCCTACCAACAAGCTCAACTTTCATATCCAATATTGCATCGTTAATCAGCTGACTTTACACCGCGGCGCCTCAGGCTAGGCGTATAAAGGTGTATACGGGGACCCTTGAAGGGTCCCCTTATGCACCCTTGTCGCCACTCGTGTCGCATCGGGTATTCCACGTAAGCGGGTGCCTATCGCAATGGCTCTGCCAATTCAGCCCCACCGCAATTCACAGGTGCTAAGCCGTGCTGCCTATGCGCAGGCCGATGCGGTACTTGCTTGCCCCCTCTCTTTCTCTCCTTCTTTCGCACATCCTCTCTTTAGACACGGTCCTTCTCCCCTTCTTATTTCTCAGTGTCGCGCGCGAAACAAGAGGCCCCTTCTCTCGCCTGTTCCACCTCTCATCGTACCACGCGCATCGTTTGATTGATGGACGCCTCTTATTAAAGCGAAAATAGCGCCCAGGTCGAAGCGGGACTCGACCGGCTCCCATCGCCTTACGGGGAGCGCGCGAAATTGGGTGAAATTTCCTTTAAACCGGAGCCTCCAAACGACGAAGAAAAAATAACAACCTCCGCAGGAAGTGTCGTTGCGAACGGAAAGTTAAAGAGAGGGAGGTGCAACGTGTTTATGTTTCTGCGGAATTGCGTCAAGCACCGACATATGGACGGGCGTCTTTATTGCTTCAGCGGTAACGGCCCGTCCTGTTTCTTCGAGTCGATAATTCTCGTCGAGTTCCGCTCCTCGCGTACGCGTGTGGATCCGCAGTCTGTGTACGAGTGCTCGAACGTACTCCCTCGGGTAGTTGCGTCGTTTGTGAGACGAGAAACTTGTGTCACTGCAACGTGAAATGTCTCGTCTCTTTGGGCACAGCCTTGAGCGTGATAGCAAAAGAAAGAGATATATCTTATTTCCCGGTGATTGTGATGATGATAGTTTCCTCGTACGACGCACACACCGACAGCGACACGAGACAGCCAATACAAGCTTCTCTTGAAAATTCTATGAGCTATTTCACTACGTGATGGTGGATGAGCAGCCAAGCGGTTATAGCACACTGCACAGAGGTCATATGGTGGATGCCAGTTTGGTATCGAAGGCCAAAATGTGAACGTCCCGATCAACGTTCGAACCACGTTGCAGAGTCGCGCAACACATCGCCAACTATAGCTAAATGTATGTTTGCCTTGCAAGACCCACTACGATACTGCATTCTCCGCATCGCGACATGCGTGGACGACTGTTCTTCATAAGTGGGATTCACTGTAACACAACGAGCGAAAGCTGGTGGCTTACAAAATCCGACCCAACACCAGGCTTCTTAATGTGCGCATTACTTTTAAACACAAATGCATTGTCAAAAAAAAAAAAAAAGAAAGAAAGAAAGCGTTCTCCGCCCCCCCCCCCCCCCCCCGGCCCCCCTCTTCTTTTTGAGAGGCACACTATTCCAGATCAAAGGAAGCCTCGAGCTCACTCGTTCCCGCCGCCGCCGCTGGGAGGTGGCCCTCAAAAGCTCTATGCTAGCATAAAGAGTTGCGCGTCTGTTTTCCAAACGCCGCCAGCTGCGAAGCAACCGAGCATTGCGGAGAAGGTGACGTTCAGGCCAACTTTTGTGCTTCTCGGCGCCGCCGCTGCAGCGAACTCAAGTTCAAAGCGAATCTAGCGGAACTTTGCCTGCGTTGGAGCGCGTTCCGAGCGTTGATTTCAAGACGCGCATGTTGCGGGACAACTCGAAGTGCTGAGAAAGTGTTATTTTTCAGTTGCGTTTTCACAGTGGCTAGAGATTAGTCCTGCAGCATTTCTGTCTTAACGCAAAATGACCGGTTGTATGTTTATGTATTTATGTGCCGCGTGTTAAAAAGAGCAACGCTTTTAATCTGTCTCGTCACTAAGCTGTCGCTGCGTTTTTATTTGCTATTAGGCTTCAAAGCGGTCTACGAGCGTTGGAAAACTGCCCATGCTCGGTCGGGGATGCCGCCTTCAAAAACTGAGCGTGGCTTCGCCGCATAGCTTTGGTTGCTTGCTGGCCAAGATGGCGGACCTACACGCAACTCTGCTACCTACGGTAGCATATAGAGTAACTCTAGCTCGGAGCTGAACGACCACCTTTGGGCCGTCCGGCAGGCCTAAGGTACCGCCCGAGTCCAGGGACTCTGAGTTGCCACCTGAGGCCACGAAGATCCAACTGCCAGCCCAAACTGTATAATGATGTCTTCTCTCTCTCTCCCCTGAGGGCGAGGCGCACAGTGCTGTTATCTCATAGTCGAGTAAATACGCACCAAAATTTGTATTGCATAATGTCAGTGTATAAATAACGTGACATACGCGTAAAATGCGCCCACTTAATGTTACGCTCGTCATGGCTACACACCAAAATGTGCATCACATGGCGTATGTGTATGTCAAAAATGACAGCTCGCGAGGTGTATAACTTGAAATACGTGTCGTCATTTTTTATTTTGTCAGCTTCTTAATTGTTGCTTGAACCACTATCATGTTATTTTTTAGGCTGTATCCGGAATACCCGCAATGCAGAATTGATTTCGTGCCGGAATGTGCCTCGTTTCGTTCTTTCCGAAATGATACGAAGGCGCGCAAAATATGAAATAGCTGCGCACTTACGCCCCTATACTCAAGCCATTCCAAGAACTTTGATAAGTTCGCGGCTGCATTGGTTGATCGCAGTGTGCGAACTGAGAGACAACGTGGTCGGACGAGACAGTGATTTAGAAAGAAAACAGAAAAACTTTACGATGAGTAGGTGAACTTAATTTATTGATTTTTGAGATTTCACGTCACAAAACCACGACATGATTATGAGACACATCGAAGTGGAGGGCTCCGAAAGTTACGACCACATGGGGCTCTTTAACGTGCACTGACACCGCACAGTACACGGGCCTCTAGCATTTCGCCTCCATCGAAATGCGGCCGCCGCGACCGGGATTCGATCCCGCGACCTTCGGATCAGTAGTCGACTGCCACAGGCAATTTAGACCACCGCGGCTAAGCAGGCATGCGCACTTAAAGCGCGACTTCATGATATGAACCGACATGGAAGCCTAGCTTCTCATGAAAAAAAAAAAAAAAAGGAAAGCTTGCCGTAAAGCCACGCCTTGGAAAAACGTGCTCTTCGATGAGTACACTTCCGCTTCGTAGAGTGTTCGATTGGTTTGCGGATCAAAGGAGAACTTCCGCCCGCGCCACCCACTCAAGCCCTTGCGCCGCGGATTTCTCTTGTGTACCGCGCACACATACACACAGGTCCTGTATGTTCATCTTCAGGCTTCGATCGGCCATAGCCTGGATTTCCTTTGGCTTTTGAGTAGTCGAAAGATTAGTAGTGGAACATATGTTGGAAGTCGTGCTCTCGCCGTGCATCGAAGAAGACGAAAGGAGACTGTGCCCGCGACCGGCGTAATGATGATGATGATGATGATGAATCTCTTTTATGGCCCTTATCCACTGAGGGGAATAGGCCGAGATTCAGGCGACAGTAGTTGGTCAAACTGGGGTTGTGCCAAGAGGGACTGAGCCAATACGAATAAGAACAAGAAAAAAAGAAGGAACTACAGAAAGAAAGAAAAAAGCTGAACGGTCCAGCAGTCAGACTAACAGATGGAATGGAAGGAATGAAAGAGTAGTGAAACGCTTCGTTATGAATACCACGAGGATCAATTTTGGCACAAGATGATGGCTTTGGAAGTGCAAATAGAATTACTGGCGGAATGTCCAAGTTGCACAGGTCAGGTTTGGTTGCTTCTCCACTATGCCCCTTCTCTAATGAACAGGAGGCGATTCGCCGCTTATTTATATCTCGTCACCGCTTCAATGTTCTGCGAAAAAAAAAATATCGAATCAATTATTCATCACCTAGGCTTGGAGTTTACTGAAACGACTATATTCTTTCGTTTAGGGGGTCCACCTTGGCGCACAACCACAGGGATGTCTGTTTTGTAGCAATAAAACTTCTAATTGAAACTAAAAGAATTTTATCGCAATTTTTATCAGTTGCACATCTCTGCTTCCTCCAAACCGCCGGTATAAAGATAATCTATAAGTCAATTCAATCTTGGCCAATCCCCTTCATTGGGTATGCGCCAGCGTACAGAGGAGAACAAGAAGTTGCGCTTGTCACCTAATAAGCTAGCGATAATAATTCATGGCCAATCCTCCAGAGTGGTTACGAGCCATTAACGTAAAGTAAATCGTCTTCATCATCATAATCATGAGTGCGCCGTGTTGGACGGCTTAGCGCTCTCCGCCAGTAAACCCTGCAGAAGTGTCTTTCCCTGTCACGTATTCAGGCACCAGTGATGGTAAATATGTTCTTAATAACCGGTACATTAAGTTACAATAGCGCAATAACGTGTCGGTTTTTGACACTGAAAGCAGTGAACGAGCTGTAGATTGAACGCGAAATTTCCGCTTCTATCACAAATGTTGAACCCATGAATTCAGTTTCGGGGAAATAATGCCGTACCGAAAGGGCTAAAGTAACGGGGGAAATTGGGCTACGGAAGAACATTATGATTATTATGCCAATTTTCCGATATTAAAAGCATATACCTGCTTGAATGTAGCCCGACGCAGATAAAGCGAGAACGGTCTAACAAAGAAGAGCCACTGCTCGACTTATTGAATGTCTCCTTTGACAAGGAGCCGTCAGCTTTTCGGTACTCCATGTTTACTTTACTGAGCTTACCAGCAGTGTATAATGTCTATATAGTTGAGGGTCAATTAACAGCTAACTCAAGCCCTTAGCTACCGCTCAGGAGATGTAATAAAGGCGAGAGCCCTACTGCTTGAGTTTGGTCGAGTGCCGTACCTATGTATATGCCCTACTGTCCGATGCCTATTGCAGTATCACATGCACTCACGTGTGGCGCAAACCAGTGTATCCCTGGCGGAGGAATGCCGGCACATGCGGCAAATGTGATTTTATTACTACAGCTGATCGGGACATATGTGAATGGTAAGCATGTCAAAATGTTGATGTCGCTACCTATAGCAGTCACGTTACAGCCATACATTTTTACTCTCACAAGTGCGGCAAGTTGGAAAAGGTGCATAACTGCAAATGTGTAGCGCCTAAAAACACAGACAAAAGAAAGAGGCATAAAGAAAGACAAGCGCTCTTAGATAGCGCGTGTCTTGTCTACGCCTCCTCTTTTGTCCGCGTTTTTAGGCGCTAGACGGAAACTTACCATTATCACTCAAGCAGAAATTTTATAAATACTGTATTTTGCCAGTAGTGACATACGAGGCAGAAGCTTGGAGAATTACAAAGGAGCTCGAGAGGAAGTTAAGAACCATACAGCGGGCGATGGAACGAAAAATGATAGGCGTTACGTTAAGATATAGGAAGACAGCCGAGTGGGTGCAGGGGACAGAGAGGGGTAGCCGACATAATAATCGACGTTAGGAAGGAAAAATGGACATGAGCAGGCCACGTGATGAGAACGCTAGATAAACCGATGGACAGTTAGAACGACGGAACGGATACTAAGAAAGTGGAAGACGCAGAGTAAGATGGGGTGAAGAAATTAAGAGGTTCGCAGGCGTCAAATGGAATCAAGTCGCGCAGGACAGGAAAGGATGGAGAGCATTAGGACTTCGTTCTGCCGTGGACATAAAATAGGCTGATAATGATGATGTCATTTGTAGTTATACATTCTTACTCCACTATGGTAATTTCGGCATATATACATACGAAGTTAACTATACAGAAGTGGTCTAGTGGTTATGGCACTCGGCTGCAGATCCGAAGGTCGCGGGATCGAATCCCGGCGGCGGCGGTTGCATTTCGATGGAGGCGAAATGTTGAGGCCCGTGTGCTGTGCAATGTCAGTGCACGTTAAAGAACCCCAGGTGGTCGAAATTTCTGGGGACCTTCACTACGGCGCCTCGCCCCGCCACGGTGGTCTAGTGGCTATGGTACTCGGCTGCTGATCCTAGGGTCGCGGGTACGAATCACGGCCGCGGGGGCTGCATTTCGATGGAGGCGGAATGTTGAGGCCCGTATGCTGTGCGATGTCAGTGCACGTTAAAGAACCCCAGGTGGTCCAAATTTCCGGAGACCTCCACTACGGCGTCTCTCATAATCAGAGCTGGTTTTGGGACGTTAAACCCCACAAATCAATCAATCAATCACTACGGTGCCTCATAATCAGAGTTGGTTTTGGGACGTTAAACCCCACGAATCAATCAAATATACAGAAGTTTTTCTTTCCCTCTTTACTGACTGTTTCTTTCTAGTTGTTTTTTTTTCTGTACACTTCGCAGCGACACTCTTTTTCAAGCTCAGCTTCCAATGACCCACAAAAGGATTTCGCCTTAAGAAATACTTCCTCCGCGAACGGCTAGACAAGCGAGTACTGCGGTCGTTATCAGTATACTCGTGCATTCGGCAACGCATAATATCGCCAAAATAAACTGGAATGCGACGGAATCTCCGAAGATGTCGTCGGATCGTCTCGCTCGACGGCATCCATCACTACCGTTTTGTTTATCGCCGACAAGCCTCTGACACAGGCTGGAATGTCGATAACACGACAGCCAGCATCCATTTCGCCGGCGTGCCTCGAGGCCTGTGCAACAACCGGTGCCTCGGACTCTCTTCGTTGGATGCCTCGAAGATCCGCCTCAAGCCCGTGCGCGCGGTCGTTGTCCGGGGGAGCGCGCCCCTGGGAGATCGTGCACGCGCTTCGTCCGTCATCGCCGAATCCCTCTCCCTCGACATTTCTATTTAAGCCTCTGTCTCTCGCAGGCCACCCCTTCAACCGAGCACTATTTCCTTTTTCTTTCTTCGCTTCGCTCTCAATTCTGTTTTATAGGGCTGGGCTTGACGTCCGTGTGGTATCGTGTCGCGCTCCATGCAGAGCGCTGTCTTGCCCTCGACCCACTATACCTAGTGCAGCGCTGGACCCACTCTGGCGGTGAGCCCAATGCTACGTGGTAGTGATTAAGCGAAGGCAAAGGAAGAAGGAAAGTTGGGATTGTACCATGAGGGTGGTGAAAAATCGCAGAAAATAGTGAAAAGTCACAAGACAAACACAGGACAACCAAAGGTCCGCCGTTTCAGCTGATTGCATAACAAACAACAGCGCCGTTCGTCACTCAGGGCACATTAGACAACACCATCTTTTCGCGGAAGGCAGAGCCCTTTTGACGCGGCCTCAATTAGTTTCAAAGCAACTGACTTACCATCGGCCGTGCACTTTCTCTATTATTGGTATTTGACTATCGGGCCCTCATGCATGCTCGCCTCACCGCGGGTAAGCGGACTGTATCATTTGATGTGTGCGATTCCATTCTTCTATCAAGCCCTTTCATCTTAACCCCTATCATCACCTTAACCAATTAATCAAGCAATAGTTAAGGTTAACTGTGCTACCAATAAACCTAATGTTTTCTGTTTCAAAACAGAGATATCGCGTCTGAACACTTCGAGCAAAGGATCCCTTTGCAATGAAAATCTCAATAGCAACAGCGTAACAGAAGACGCTTACATACCCCTAAGGCTGTAGTTGTTTCTACTTGTCCTTATCACTCATTTCTGCTAGTTTTCCGAAGATTATATCGTATGCGGTGAGCGATCACCGACTACTAGATTGAACGTACACAGTCTGCACGACACAACCTTATATGCGCCTATAGAAATAATACTGGTGACCTCTTTGTCGTCTCTGCGTATGCACGTTGAAAGCAATTTGTCCTCGTGCTCAACCTGTTTCGACATTTCTTGTTGTCACGTTCAAGATGCGCTGTGAAAGAGTACGGCACGACCGTCCTTCAGCCTCATACTCATCACCGACTAATTTAGATTCAGGCGGTTGCCGATGACCTCGCCGTAAAGTTGTTTGCATCGTCAGGCGTCGCTTGATGGATTGTCGTTCACTCCAAAGTTCAGTTTCGTTTCGAACGACGTCACCGTAGACCCGACCGTGTATTTTAATCCTCTCTGGGGCGTGGTGTGCGTTACGAAATGCGCAGGTTACTTCCAGTTGACTTACACATGTAGCTTGCCTCCAATTTTATCTAGTCAAGGTTTCGACGAAAGCTCTCCTGGTCAGGTAACACGACGATGAATAAGTTGCGATCGCTGACCAAGTCCAAGCGACACGCACACTACATTTTTGGGACCTGTACGGCTTCCATAATCACACACTCACACTGTGTGATCAAGGAACTTCGGTTCCTTGATCACACTGTGCGATGCTGAGGAAGCACGTAGTGGGGAGCTCAGGATTATTTTGAGTAGCTGGGATTCTTCAACGTACACCTACATCTAAGTGACGCGGCTGTTCTTGCATTTCGCCGCCATGGAAATGAGGACGCAGTGGCCGGTAATCAAACTCCAAATAGCTAGGTACCACGGTAAGTCAATCTCCACGATTTATTATAGTTAAAGTTGTTCGTTTCCGGGTAAAACCCAGTAGTGTTTGCATCTCAATTCTTGCATCCCGCGCGTGTTTCAGGAAAATATGGTTAAACACGATTTCTAATGCAATTCCAACATCCCATACAAGCCTACTATTTCCTCCAGCTCTGGTGTACAAACTTCGCGTTGCACACATTTTATAGCTACCCGACCCCAGAGCAAGGAAGTTACACCCTGTCTGCTCAACTGAACTGCAATGACGTAATGGAGTTAAATTTCACAAACCGCGTGCAGAACTGTGAACGCTAAACAGCGGTCACATGTACAAATTTGAACTGTATGACCCGAAAAAAACCCGAATTTCGTAATGGTTCAACAACGACGACGACAACAACAACAACAACAACAACAACAACAACAACAACAACAACAACAACAACAACAACGACGACGACGACGACGACGACGACGACGACGACGACGACGACGACGACGATGAAAAAAAAAAACGATGTCACCCGTAATTCGGGAGAGGGAGTTTTAGAAACCCCACTCCCCCGAATTTGAGCAAAATATATAAACTCCGAAAACGAACGACCCAAATTACATTTTACCACTTCCAGGAACAAGTTCAGAAGGAGGCGACAAGGAGAAGCTCGACCAGGGAAAAAACAGCGGACCCTACGCAGACCGTTGGCGCCACGTGTCCCATTGTCCTGCTGCCACATGCAGACATGTTGACGAGACCGTCGGCCAATCGCTGTCCCCTTCGAGACGGGTGCAGGAGGGCTCGACTCGCCCTTGAAAGAGCGGCATCGCGGTCGTAAACGGTCGGCGCCCCTGCCGAGCGCCTCCCGGTCGACGAGCGAGAGATGTGCGTCCGACCGCGGGCCGGCCCAGATGGGGAGCACGTGCCGCTTCTCGGATCCGCACGCGCGCGAGCCCTGTAGAACGGATGCCCCCGGGGCGAAATGGGCGCACGTCTAATGGTGCCTCTCAAAGAGATCTCATTGTGCGCCTCGCTGTCCTAGCTCTGCTGCCCGACGATATATACAGAGAACCGAGTTCGACTGCTAGCGACCTGGTGCATTCCCGTCCGGCTATTCTCGCTTGTGCTTTCCGCGAGAACTTTGCAGGCATGCAGCTGTTATCTGGATCGATTCGGAAGAACTGCACTACCATTCGCAATACTAGCGTCCTTTCAAAGGACCCTGGCTATGCTGAGCTACGAGGAGACAAACTTTGTATGAGCGTGACTTTTTAATGTGGATTCGCAGTTTTTCTTTGGACATCCGGGCGCGTTCCGGGCATATGGGAAAAAGTGGGCAGTCGTTTTATTGGGCCTCCCACGGTAAGTGAACAGACATCACCGGTCAGTTAACGCTACTCATGTTAGAACGACGGAATGGATACCAAGAGACGGTAAGCGCAGCCGTGGACAACAGAGAGTAAGATGGAGTGACGAAATCCAGAAACTCGCAGGCATCAAATGGAATCTGCTCGCCCAGGACAGGAAAGGATGGAGAGCATTGGGAGAGGCCTTCGTCCTGCAGTGGACATAAGATGGGCTGATGGTGATGATGGTGATTATGGTGTGATGACGATCCCTTAGGACTCCAGCTGAGCACCGTTAAGTCCATATATTGCTCGCATTTAATAACACTTCGCGTCCAAGCGACCGCTTCCACCGCGAGCGGGAATTAGTGCGAGCGCAGCACGTGACTGGCTCTTCTCCATCCGTATATGCATGTCATCATTGCTTTTACATCTTTCTCGTCTGTATGGATCATCATCAGCTGCCCACCTCGACACTCGTCGTGGCTCGAAGAAGAAGAAGAAGAACATAAACATTATTTTTTCAAATGAAGAAGGTTGAAGTCCAGACGTTCTAAAAAGTACGTCTGGACGCCTTCTACGGTTGCGGTTCCGAGACCGTGTCTTAAAGCGGCTACCTCGGCTCGCTAGGCGACCCAGATTTGTGTCGGTTCGAGCCCAGTAGTTCGGTTACCCAACGCGAGCGGAATCTGGCGGGGGCAGGGGCTCAGGGATCAGTGCTGTCCGAATTGTCTGTACACTGATTAAGCGCTCGTAGCTCGAGCTCGTCTGCATTACAGGGGTTCTGTAATACTCTTTGAACATAGCCAGAAAACGGTATTGACCGTGGACGCGTGAGCCAAGTATTATTGCACTAGCTGCGCGCTCGGTGAGGCCATATCGAAATAGTTGATATTTCGATATAGCCTTCGCAATTTGGTTTCAAACACAGCTGGAAAGCACCAGCTCTTTGAACATACATCGCATGTGGCGTCGACTAAACAGCTTGGCTTTCTTTCGTTGCACTTTGATAGAGATATGCGCATTTTCTTTATTGGTTGAACTCGAAACTTAAAGCGTAGCTGATGATCTTTCCGCTATCATGAAATCATTCATGCATGTAATTTACCCTTCTGTATCTGTTTGACCTATTATTCATTTTTGTAATACATGTATACTCTCTTGTAGCTTCTGGTGTTTTTGTATCCTGTTTACATTTAGATTATGCAATTATTCTGATTTAAATTACCATAGTTCTGTGTATAATGCTTTTATTATCTTGTTTGTGTGCTACTGCTTATGACTCGTTTATTTTTACATAGCGGGAGCTAGTCAAGCTGTTTTAGTGCAGCTTTTACTCCCGCCATCCTTCATGTTGTACCAAACATGAAAATAAAGATTCAGTTCAATTCAATGCAATTCTATACGTCTGTCCCAAGTAACTTAGTCGATGCCGCATGTGCCGTAATTTGTTGAAAGAAAAGCGGACGCTTTGCAGCTGTGTTCGAAACAAGTAGCGGATTCCCTGGTGCGTGCAGTGCTATAATATTTGGCTCGCATGCTCACAGGATCTTACACAGCGGTGCCTATATATAGAGACGACTGATGGGCACCGTTTTCTTTTTCAAGAAGCGTTGCAGGACCCCTCTGAAAGCGGCTGCATTTAAAGCGCTCCATGGTTGGAGCGACAGGCGACTGTCAGACGGTGGGCTCCAGTACTCGGACTTGGCACTTTCTCGAACTCGTGCAAAAGTTACATGATGTTAAGTACGCTGGACTCTTGAATATGTGCAACGAGAAAGCTGCGTTAGATATCGACCACATTTCTCTTTAATATTAGAGATTAACAAAAGAAATATACCGTGGAGAGGAACGCACGATTGTGAAGACGCGTGCTTGGACTTGTGTTTCCCGGTCTTTCCTTCCACTGGCAGGTTTTGGAGAATCTTGGAGTATCCGCTACTTTTGACGACAATGACGTGCTTCACTCCTCTGCGCGCGAAGAACCCTCAGAAATAGCGTTTTTAATACGCGTTCCACTAGTTTACACACTTTGTAACAATGCTTTCCTCGAATAAGTATTACAGCCCCGGTGCAGCTATAGCGAAGCACGGGTCCGAATGCGAAGCTATGACAATCAATGCAGGGATTCGCCATATTGCTGGCAGTTCTTTGCGTATACTGCTCTATATAGTAGATCTCGCCTGCCTTGCCTGCCCATGTATAGGAACTTGAAGACAAAAAGCCCGTTTATTTCCATTCACTGGGTGGTTTGGAGTTAATCTGAGTGGGCAGGCAACTTCAAGAATGTTCTGTAGTGTAGAGTGCGTGCATTATGCTTTAGCAGCGAAGCTGCTTAAAGCTAACCGTAAAAGCTCTGCAGTGCCACTTTTCACAGCGAAGGCGTTTAAGCTAGCCATAATTTGCCAGGCCGTGACAATGCGTTAAATGATTTTCGCGGAAACATGTCACGTGACACTTCGTTACGTAATTTTGGCGGAAACATGTCACGTGACATCATGTTACGTGATTTGGGCAAGAACATGTAACGTGACACGTTCCTGCCAAGGTCACGTAAGAAAATATAAATTGACATGTTCCTGCCAAGATATCACATGACTCGCAAGTGATCTGTTTCAGTAAACAAACGGGCAGCTTCGCTGTGATCTGGCCTTCCGCAACCTATCGGAAGCTGCGTAACTTTGCGACATGAACCGGATTAAAGGGCAACTCCGGCTGTTTTTCCACCATGTTCCGACATCGCTGTTTTGTGATAGTATTGACAGCCCTGAAGCGGCCATGGTCATTCAGTTTGATCAGAAACTCACCAATCATTTTACATAACCGAATGAACGAAGTGATCAAACCGAAACCGAAACGGGTAGACGCTTCGGACAGCGTATGCGATGACGTAACATCCTCCCAGCCATCAGAAATATGGAGCTGGTGCCACAAAAATTAAAGTGGCGATGTCATTCAACGATGCATTGAGCTCTTCTGAACTTGACAGCGGTGATTTGAGCGCTGAAGTATCGCCGTTTTGCTTCAGATGGCCCGCCTGCTCGGGTAGGCAGCGTTCCAGCGTCAAAAACACAGGGTGGCTCGCGTGAAAATCCGCTAAACACATTTAAAATTTATTTTCAGCAAAACTGAATGACTTGCAACAGCCTGCTTCGGCATAAGTGTTTGTAGTACCGAGGAGAACGTATACTGAAAATTTGATTAAGATCAGTGGGCAATGAAAAATTGCCGGAGTTGCTTAAGTCCGGCCACTGCAGGACAAATTCCCCTCCCATTGATCTGAAGGGGACCCCTTCCGTCACTAGATGATTCCATTTCAGGCCTGTAAAGTTCCTAGTTTCATCTTCCCGTGCACCTAACTACACTCGAACATAATCTCCTCCCACCAGCAGCTGCGTTTCACGTCGCCCGACAACCATTCTGAGGCTCTCAGTGGCCACCGGCTGCCTTTCCTATGCCCAGATCCATATATTTCTGTCAATTTTAACTGCAAGAGGATGATTGCTTGCTGAGCTCAAGGTCGAGAGATCGAATCCCGACCACGGCGGCCACATTTCCATAGGGGTGAAGTGAAAAGAACACCCGTGCACTTATAGATTTGAGCGCACGTTGAAGAGCCCCAGGTGGTAAAAATTTATCCGGAGTCCTACACTGTGGCGTGCTCGTGGTTTTAGCTAGCCGATTAATTACTACTACAATGCCCCGTCCTGCCTGTTATCACGTAATGTTACACCTATCATGCTATAGCATCTGATTTGTTCTCAGTTACTTCCTTTTCATTCTTGAAGTTTTGAGCACTTGTAGAAGCCATCGACTGCACTTTTCGCCTTATAAAAGGCAACAAATGCCTGCATTATAAAAGCACTAGCCCTCCATCGTGTTTCGTAATTTTCGTTTAGATAAGTAAGCTGATGATTATTGTTGTTCGGCTAAAGAGAGGACGCCATTTTCTGCAGCCCATGACGGGAGCACGGCTCAGCGTCCGTGTAGGGCTAAGGGAAAATGACTCAGAGATAGAAAGTAGAGGAAAGCCTTAGTAGAGGGCTCCGGAAATTTCGACCACCCGGGGTTCTTTAACGTGCACTGACAACGCACAGTATACGTGGGCCACTAAAATTTTCGATGGAGGCGAAAATTCTAGAACATTGAATCCGCGTTTTTTGGGGGCGGCTAGCAGCCGAGCGCCACTGACCACTGCACCACCGCGGGGCTAGTAGGCTACTTGTTGGTGCTTGCCGTATTGCAGATTCGTGACCATCGGTCCTTTTCTTTCTTTCGATAAGTCTCGAAAGATCTGTGCGGCGTACATGGCACAAACAACGTTGCAAAAGAAACTGGCTTATGTATACATATGTTTTCTCTTTCGGAAACCCTTATACACCTTACAGGGTTCAGCAAGCTTATCTTCTCGCAAAAATGATTATGTAGACTCGAATGTTTCTTTTTTTTTTCCGCTATAGCCGAATGTCTTTCTTATTTTTATTGCCCCATCGGCGCGTTACATTCCAAGCGCACTGCGCGTAGCGAACGCAGAAGCACGTGGGCGCGATGTATACAGTAGGAGGGAGGGGGTTAGGAGCTACGACGGGGGCGGGGGCGATAGAGAAGGGAAGGGGGTACGTTGAGTGCACGCAGCGTAACGCAGTCGTATGCCGCCGTGTGGAAATAAACCGATTCCGAGGTCGTAAGTCCCGTCGTCGGTGAAAACATGGTCGGAAACGCAGGGCTCTCATTCAAGCGGGTGCGGTGTGCTTATGGTGAGTAGCGGAAGTGTCTTTTTTTTTTTTTTTCGTGCTCGGGGTCTGAGAGAAGCGTTTAAACAGTCGGCACGCATACAGGCATAACGTGCGCGTCATTTGGCACACATCCCGCACCCGAAGTAAACATTGCAGACCGCGCCCCGACTCGAAGTGTGCGCGCTCCCGATTCCTATGCACATGGCAAGCTGGTGTGCGCCCCCTAACTGCAGACGCCGCGAATCACAGCTTTAGTCTATCTTTCTCTGTCCGTAATGAAGTTTGCCCGCAGCATGTGCGCGTGACAAATATATAAATCAAAAGCGGGAAAGCTATTGCGCCACATACTGTACGCGTTAATCAAACGCTTACGATTGTATACGGAACGATATGGGGCAGTTATTAGTCGGGCATGTTCACTAGGGTTGCAGCGGTCAAGGGCACACACGTACGCACAGGTACAGTAGGAGGAGATACCATGCAAAACCACCTCGCCCGTACGTACATACATACATACATACATACATACATACATACATACATACATACATACATACATACATACATACATACATACATACATACATACATACATACATACATACATACATACATACATAACATGAACAACGGTAATAATCTGAAGTAAACATATGTGTGTCCCTATATTTCTCTCACGATGTTCGCCGTAGCTGTTCAATAAGCACCGCTGCGGAGCTTGCCAAGAACGGTCAGGCGTGCGTCTGCTTTTCTTTGCCCGAGAGAGAAAAACGAAATCACCAGGCCCACTTTTGTAAACACGGCATCGATTTGAGAGAGAACACGCGCTGTCACGAGATCAATGCACGTGGTGACCTTTCTTCTCCTGAGAAGCGGCCGCCAATCTGGACTCCTCCTTCGAGCTATCGGCATTTGCAACATAAGATATCATCAATAGTTAACACGGAGAAGCGTGATGGCCAGTCGTATTTTAACAGAACTGCGTATGTCAAGCGAAAGTGCATGCAGCAAGTATATTCGTCTTACATTTCGAAGAGTGTGCGCTTGCTAGGTCACTTACCATTTTTAATACGACAGCAGTGGTAGACGTTGGCCCCGTACATCAGTTATTAAAAACCGTGAGTACTGGCGCAGTTTTCTTCATGGCGATAAGTGCGCAAAAAGAGCACCAGGACAGAGAGGGGCAGAGAGGTGCTGTGTTTGCGCACTTATCACCATGAATGCATACTAACTGGCCCGAGTATCCGCTCTTCTGCAGTTTTACTTAATTAACTGGTGGATATGGGTTTTTAGTCGCTGTTCAGTACAAAACTTGAGTAGCTGGATGTTCATAGTGAGCGTGCTAACGCTGGCCATGGAAGCGCCTGTGCCACTGGCGGTATGTAGCTGCCGCTTTGGCTAGGTAGGCCAAGTATGTGTAGAGAGAAGCAAGGTAGCGATAAAAACAGCAAAGATATTGCGATGTCTGATGCTGTTTTTATCATCAAAAATTACATTATAACGGGAAACACACACGATTGAAGGGCGCATTTTATAGTGTTGACGAATTGGGCTTTCGAAGGGCGCATTCTATAGTGTTGACGAATTGGGCTTTTAAAACAAACAGATCGCCATTACTGTAAGCGCACACGGTCTGAAATAATTGCTTACACTGCAGGAAACATGCGTGGTCACGGTGGGCGTTAGAGATTGTCGTGCCGCATTGTAATGCAGACAAAATCAGCTTCAAAAAGATGAAACCAGCATGATGTGACGATGAGATGTCGCTATCTTTCGAGGCAGAGCTTGTACGCGGCTGTCAGCATTGCGTACTGTAATGCTGCCAGCGACTAAACAAGGTAGACGTAAATATTAACGGTTCATACTAATCATATAATAAATTTGAAGTCTGTTGTGGCCTGCAACCGATGGAATTTCGAGCGAACGTACACGAAATTGCAATTTCTTGCGCCGACAGCTCCGAGCAGACGCCACTTCACGATGCGTTTTATCGGCCGTATAATTACAGAAACTGAAAACTCGTCTCTAGTTTCACGTCAGCAACGTAGTCATCCGCACGCGCTTGGCAGCCACGAACACAGCATCGTCTTCAACGACCTACTAGGTCCCGTAATCGCAGTATTTAAAGTGTGGTATATGTTGAGATTGGAAGCCCGAAAATGTTTTTCAGTGCCACAAATTTTCCTGAAGTTGCCATACAACGGACACATGACTCAGCATATGCAGCCACTGAGCGCGTGCGAGTTGTGAGAGACGCCTTGGGCGGCCTAAGAACGCGCTAGCACGCGCAGAAAGCGGGCGCACTCACAGGCGGCAAGGGCGAGAGCAGAGGGCGAAGCGACCGCAAATCGTACGAGCTGCCGAAACGGCGCTTTTCGGAGGCGCGCCGCAGCGCCCTCTGTCCCAGCTTGGGAGAGTGACGTAGCAGCTTAGACAGCGTCCGCGAAAAGGCGGCTCGGCGCGAGCGCTGATACTTGACAGATGCGCACTCGACTCATGTGGGTTGCTGGCACGCGCACACAGCGGTGACGTTTCGTTACGTCACAAGCAACAGGCCGGGTTGCCTAATGCAAAGAGCCAGCATCAGAAAGAAAGAAAGAAAGAAAGAAAGAAAGAGAAATTAAAAAGGGGTGCCGGCTAGTCTCAAGGGCTCCTGCGAACATGTAAGCCAAATATACATACATAAATACGTACATTGTACTTATGTATACATACATACATACATACATACATACATACATACATACATACATACATACATACATACATACATACATACAATGCATTATGCATACATTTGTTTCACTGCACGGAACAGAAAATTTTCAGTTAGCTTTGAAACCACAGCTAGAAATTTCCTGCTCTTCTTTCAACAAGTTACATCACTAGGAGTACCGACAACGTCGCTTGTCAGGGCAGTAACGATAATTAATTAAGTAATAATTAACTAATGCAGTTATGCGATACTGCTCGCCAAAAGGGCTGTAAACGGTAGGGGTACAAAGCGAACTAATACGTAACGTCGCACACTAAGACGGAACACATCGCTTGTGTTTACATCCGCGCGTAGAGAAGGAATCTCACGAAGGCGTGGTCAAATTAACATCGTTTCAGCGGCTGAAAACAAGAGATAGACGCTATGCTGTGCTGTGTGCTTGGAGCCTCTTCGTGGTTCCCACGGTGACACACAAACTGATTGTGCTGCATCGTGTACATAGCAGATGTCGTCAGAGTGTTCAATGAATGGAGCGCGCTTGTGCCCCACTTGACGCCAGACTGTTGTGAAGCCGCATGGCTCCAGCTATGGTATACTCGGCGGCTTGTGTATATCCGCTGAAACCATGTATTCGGTATAAAGGAACCGCGCAGCCATGAAACATTGCCAACACACACACACACACACATACATACATAGATGGCTGCTCCCCAATAAGCCCTCGTATGGTATACCTAAAGGCACCAAGTCTGCTGCAGCGGGTCCCAAGTGGGTCATGGGCTCGTTTATTTGTTAGAAACAACTTAATGAACCAACATTATATATATATATATATATATATATATATATTATATATATATATATATAATATATATATATATATATATAGATATATATATATATATATATATATATATATATAATAATGTCTCCGCTGTTGAATAAACGCTTTCCGCACTTTTGTTGCCAATTCCGAGGGTCTAACTACTCTGCCTTCACGCCTCCGGCCTACTCACCACCATGACTGATATATATATATATATATAATATATATTATATATATTATATATATATTATATATATATAATATATACTATATATATATATATATATATATGTGAGTAGTGTGATGATTAACCCGCCAGCCAGTACGAAGCAGTGCGTACTCGCAACAGAAGTTGCGAAACAGGAACAGGACGCGATAACGCGTCCTGTTTTGTCTTTGGATGAGCGCGAAACAACGCAACGTATGTACGCAATGGGTGGGCACGTTCGGACACGTGAGCGTATGCTTGCGAACCAAAATACACACTCGAGAGACGTGCCTCTCGTCTTCTGAAGCAACGTATAACACCGACTGCATCTCGCGCAACTATGTATAGCCAACCTACTGTGGTAGAGAGAACTACAACGCTGAATGACTCAGTGCGCGCGGCAAGTGTAATGAGAATGTGGGCGTGGCAGAGTGCGGGAAGACGAGGCTGTCGAAATCGGACGCGCGCGGATGCAGACGTTTCATCATCGACCCTTTGCGCTGCCCAAACATATCCACGTCCTGGCGACCGGGGCATGACGTCACTGTTATTGGCGTAGGCTTTGGATCGAAACTGGACAAGGAAAGCAACGCAAGCGCTGCACGAGGTATACGGGGTCGAAAGCTTTCAAGAAACTAATCCGTTTTCGTGCATCTTGCGTGCCGTGATGGTGCACTGCATGGCTATGGTGCTCGGCTGACGGCCCAAACATATATGGCCTCCATGATTTCCGCGAGCAATCTCGGAGGCCGTGACCCGGAGGACGTGGGATCGATCCCGACCACTGCGGTAGCATTTTCGACGGAGGCGAAATGATACTGTAGAGGTCCGTGTACTGTAAATTACCGAAGTTCTCCACAGCGGCCTGCCTCCAATCGTATCGTGCTTTCGGCGGGTGAAACCCCGACACTTATTATTATGTCAAGTGAGTCCTGCGGAAACCCGCAAGGCGGAGGAATGTTTATGAGAGGAAAAATTAGCATCCACGCTTTTCTAGCACGAAACCTACAAGAAAACGCATACGGATTTCTCAGAAATATAAAGCTTCTTGGCAGCCGAAAAAGTCGTCCTGGCCCGGGGTCCGAACCCGGAACCAACGCCTGTACCGGGGCGCTCGCTCTGCCTGAGAAATAACCCGTATGGATTTCCTTGTAGGTTTGTGCTACAAACGGGTAGATGCTAATTTTCCCTTTCACAATTGTTATTATTAGTTTGCGTGCATTTTGATGAGAATTAGCAGACTACATTTTTTGTGGCGTTAACGATTATGCCTTCCTCACAGGCGTGCAGTCAATAACGTTGAAATGCTGCTTGAAGCACCCGTACTTTCTTGCCGGAAATTGCTGAAATTTCTCGAGTTCTACCACCTGCCTCTCGGTAATAAACATACAAGAACACTGTGAATGGGATCGCTGGAATGTGTAGACATTGCTTCATTTTGCATCGATTTCTTTACACGAACTAATAATGTATATACGAGCTAATATTAAACCTGCGCGACCCTAACTGAAGAAGGCAGAAATAAAAGTACGTTCGTTACTTAGACCTGCATTGTTGCGTTTCAACCCGTGAGCATTGTGCGCGTTCTTTATCCTCTTTTGCATTTCTATTGAATCTTTCGATTCATTCTCCCTTTTCAGTCACGCAAAACAAGAACCCCCCCCCCCCCCCCTTCCTTTTTCCGCTGCCCCCGATGCAGGATGACAAACCGGACGTCCGCATGGCGAACCACTCGGCCTTTGATATCTCTACATTTTAGCTCTCTATCTTTTCTCTACATGTTCCCCTTCTCCAAACACTGTTCGGAAGCCTTTGTTTGTATATATGTATATGAATCTCACGACGCGGTAAAACTCACCGGCATCTTCAACGAAGCCCTTGAGCCAAAGTTGAGTGCCTCTGGTGAAGACGCTCGCGCGCGCGACAGAGCGCGAAGTCAAGCTTTGGCAGGACACAGGCGGGGGCACCGTGCGGCCTTCCCAGCTCGGCGCGGGTTCGGGACCCTTTGGGCGGAGTCAAGTTTCCAACAGACCAGCCGCTTCGTATCTCTCGTCGACGCGGGCTCTCCGAGCAGTTCCCTTCTTCAAACGCGGTCGCAGATGCTTCGCGTTGCCAGCCCATTCAGGACTTCGTCGAAGTGAGTGACTCCACCCCCGCTGTATAACTCCACCGAGTGATGTGTCAGCTGGGCAAGCAACGTTCCTTCGATTTAGCGGACAAAGTGAGTTTCCCGTGTCTTTGTGTCATACGAAGAGGAAGAGAGTGCGCCATTTATTTATTTATTTATTTATTTATTTATTTATTATTTATTTATTTATTTATTTATTAATATTGTTATTTCTTTTACAGCAACAATTCCTATGAACTCGGAGTGCTTGCTGTTGACAAGGGAAGCGTTAGGACTTGTTGTTCGGGCTATCCTGAATACATTATGGCGCGCAACAAAATAAGAACGAAATAGTATTAACACACAAAGGGTCCTCATTTGCTTTAATTTTTATTACTAGTGGAAAGAACACTCATACGCAGACATTTTGTAGCGAAAACATCGACAACAAAGTGAGTTCGTACGTTCAGAAATCGCATATTTTCCACGAAAGCAAGACCAATGTATATGTGTTCCTTCTGCGAGTAACAGTTCTTTCCGCGCCGCGGAAACATTAATGATGCGCGCTCTCCGTGACGCGGTTATGCAAATATTACATTTGCAGGCTGTGTATACGACAGCCGATTGATAACACACGCAGCCTTGAGCTTATCCGTGCGAGCTCGTCATGTGTACTGTGGACTCGATATAAAAGCAACATATACGCTTTACGTCGACCGGAAGTTGTTCTGAAAAAAAGCAAACCAAACCGCAGATATCGGATGGGAAGCAATGAAGACGATTGTAACGGAACGTTTTGTTTTGACGACAAGCGACGAGGTATCACAACTGATCTCGTATACACCTTGAACGACTCTGCTTATTACCGTACTTCGACCGAGACTGCTTCTAAAATTGAAAGCCCACACCACCAGACGACGTGTGTGCTGCATCTCGAAGTCATGTGGAAGAGGGCGGGCAAAATTCGAAGTCCCTTAACTTCGACTTTGTGAACAGTTCGCGGCGATAGGTATCTAACAGTACACCACTTGCACGAATAGAGATAGCGCAGCGCATTTGGAGAACGCGCCAGTTTTGCATGGGAAGGTTGATGCTGCGTAAGTCCCCGGAGCATCTGTAGAGTAGAGTGCGGAGCATTTTTAAAAGAGCATTTCGGCTGACACGTCGCTCACAAATACTGTTACGCGTTTATATCGGTGAGTAAAGTAATTAGGTCCGTAGACGCAACACTCAGTGGAAAGCGAGAATCGGAACAGCCTGCATGTTTCAGTTTATCTATACATTAGAGAGCTTTAGCAGCGCCGGCTTTCCGTACGGCAATGAGGGTAATGCCGTACCGTCACGGACGGCACGCGGCTATTTTAGTCGGAAAGACCTGCACTAATTGCTCGGTGAGTATGGAAACGTCGTCAGATGATAAAACTAGCTGGTAAAGCTTTCAGAAGCTCAATTTTCTGTGTGCCAAGTACGACTGTACGGCATTACCGTACTTACCGTACGGTAAGCCGCCGCTGCTAAAACCCCCTAGTAACGCGCAGTTCTTGTCTCGAGAACGTACAAAACTAACGTGGCTCTCATGATTTTCAGACATCCGAGAGCATTATACGTCATGCTTAACGCGACGCCGGTACCTTGTTTGACGAACAAAATCGGCAGAGCGACGCCGCACTCTGATCCCTAATTCGTCTTGGCTCGCAAGGACTGTTGCCGAGTGCAGTGCCGCGGCCGGCTTTCCGGGACACTTTCCAAATGCTCAGTCTAGTTATTCTTGCCAAATGAGCGACTAAGCGAGTGAGTGACAGAGACAGGTCTCGCCTCACCCCCCGCAGCAACAGGGCAGCTTCGACACCTCAAAGACATCACCCAGGCGTGTTGTTACGAGTTATAACACCGGCAATACATGTGTACTCCCTTTACGCAAGCTTGCTCAGAGTTGCACACTCCAGTTATGATGTGGGCCCGAAAAGATAATAATAATAATAATAATAATAATAATAATAATAATAATAATAATAATAATAATAATAATAATAATAATAATAATAATAATAATAATAATAATAATAATAATAATAATTTAATCTACGCAAGCACGTTTGCGAAGTTCAGGGACGCAAGGTTCCTGTGACCTGAGCGTGAAAGTTGTTCTATGGCTTCGCTCCGAGCGAAGATTGATCAACTTGCTGGTTTTGGAAAAAGTGAAAGCATCGGCAACTATCAATTGTATCTCAGGATTCGTCTCCACAGACAATTGTTTAGTGATCAAAGCACACCCATGTGATTTAAGGGAAAGGAAAAGAATTTCCGTTAACAAAGAAGCATTCGCGAGCGCGTTTAAACAGTCGCTAGACCAGTGATCTCAAAATCACCTGAGCTGCGGTCACGAAATTCAGTCCCGAAAAAAAGGAAAAGGAAATATTAAAGCAAAGAGAGGGAGGGGGGGGGGGAGGGTGAACAAAATGTCAACAGCTAGCGTTGCCATTTGAGAGAAGGCCTTCCTAGCATTTCATACACAGATATTTCGGAGAGGAATGGGGCATCAGGATTTCCGGAACGCATCGATACTGATTTCCAGAACGACTATAATCTTGAAGCCCACTGCGAAAATCTAGAGTGCTTGCTCCGCGGTTATGTTTCAACACATGGTGACCGAATGGGGCCGGGCCGCTAGAAGAAGTTCCGGGTGCCGCGTGCCGTGTGTTTGAGACTCCAGCACTAGACGGTAGCAAGGCTGTCACCGTTCTCTTCCGACGCGGTCTCTGTTTTTTACTCACCAGTTGAATCCGCGGTCCTTGTGCACGGTGACGGCAAATCCGAACATGGAACCTTCGGGACCCCGGTGCACGAGCGCCGAAGGTAAGTCCACGTTGAAGGCCCACACTAACGGGCCCGCGTTCAGCACCAAGCACAGCAGATAAAACAACATGGCCCGCACGAGTCCGTGCGGACTGGTCCGCGGCGGCATCTCCACCGTACGCACCGGAGGCCGAAAGAAGCGCGGGAGAAGCGATGCCGGCTGCAGCCGCTGCTCCGAAGCCGGGTTTCGCTCTCCGCTGAGAGGGGAGAGCCCACTTCCGCGCGCACCGGGTGTGAGTGGGAGGGGAGGGGGGGGGGGCGGAAGGTGAGGGGGACGAGAAGAGGTGTGGAGAGGGTGTGAGCGTTGACTTGCGAGAGCCTTTTCGTCCGCCGTGAGCTCGCCTCCTCACAAACTCCAGATTGGATCTTCTTTCTTTCTTTTTTTCTTTGCTTTTTTCTTTGTTTTTCACTTTAGTGTTTATTTTTACTCTCAATCTTTCTCTCCCCATTTCTTCTGCCTGCGACACCGCCGCCCCCTTGGCCCCCCTACCGTGTTTCCAGCTTGGGACATTTTCTTCGACTTCTCGTGGTCATAACCGCGTCGCTTTATTTATTTATTTATTTATTTATTTATTTATTTATTTATTTATTTATTTATTCGCACTGCTTGTGACGAGTGATTCCTTCGTTTATTTCTTTAGTGCAGAAAAAGCAAAAAAGACGTATTCTCGCTTATTCGTGTTTGATTCCACGTGCGCCGCCTCCTCCTTCTTAGCACCCTTGTTTCACACAGCGGCTTATCTCGGGCGACACTCCTGTCATTCCTGTCACGTTCGCCCAGATATTGTCTCTTGCTCTGCCGTCCTCCTCTCCCTCAAAAAAATTTTTGTCGAATTTCTCTGGATTTTTTTTTTACGTGCGCGATTTGTTGACCTCAGCTCTGTAATATAGAGAGCACACCTCCTTAGACCAGATAAGGACCACCGTAAAGGCGTATAGAGGCAAAATTTTTAAAGATATATAGAGCAATGGCGAAGCATCTTCCGAGAACATGCAAACGAAAGATGCCCTTTAGACTGCTTCGATAACCCCATCATATTTCGTGGCAAGAGATCTATTACCGGTGCTTCTTTCTCGCCAGTGAAGCTCCGATCGTGAGAAAGAAAATAAAAGAAAAAGGAGAATTTCAGAAAGAAACTCTTTTGTCCCGTAGAGCGAAGTATTGACAGCTCTATGACAAGGCATCGTGCTGGCGCTCGAACTCCTCAGACGACCGCTGTTGTTCTTGCTTATTTACTTGACGCAACTTACAGGATCTGGTTATAACGCTGGTTGAAGGAAGCCAACATAGAAGTAGATGATAAAAAGATGCGCAGGGCAGGTTTTCGAACTATGCAAGTTAGATACGACATAACAGCAACGAAATCGACAAGTACAATGATGGTAGCAATAACTGGAAGTGCCAAATTAACACGGCGATCTAAGAACAATAACGTCGGTTTATCTGCAAATAAATAAACAGATAAATAAATAAAGAAATAAAGAAAGAAAGAAAGAAAGAAAGAAAGAAGAAAGAAAGAAAGAAAGAAAGAAAGAAAGAAAGAAAGAAAGAAAGAAAGTTTTGTCGGCCTTATTTAATCGCCGCCTTCTCCGCAAACAATAATGCCTCCGGTGATCGAAGATCGACACCGTGACGTGTTATAGATAAGGAAACTATGCAGGGGAAGCTTTGAACTGTCTGAGAATGTGAAGGCAAAAGAGCATTTTTGGACACACAGGGGCTCGCTGTCGCACTCCTCGTAACACCTGAAGGCGGAAAGCCTGGCACAAATTTAGTAATGCATGGAGTTGTACATTACACATTGCCAAACAGACTACAAAATACACGTAATGTCACACGTGACGAAAACACGCTGAGCAAAGGCATCTGGGTAAGGGGTACGCGATCAGGTGAGTGCACTTACAAAGGGTCACGTGGTCTTTTGTATCTCACAATGCGATCTTGAGACTCAGGCGATTTGAGGATTTCCTCCTAAAATATTCAAGTAAGCGAACCGCATTATGCTAATGCACTTAAGCGGTCCACATAAAAGTATAACAGACTGTACCCAAAAAGTAGGAGGACGCCTAAAGGCACACTAAACGCCGATGTAGTTATTCGAGCCGGATTGAAAGATTAGGTGTATGTGATGTCCAGTACGCCATTCCTGACAATAACAGAGTTATTGCGACTGCGAAGACGACGAAGTTGATGAACTGGAGTGACGCTCTCGGTCCCGTTCTGTGGATGCCTCTTAAAATGATGTCAGCGCTTGTATTTTGAACACTCGATAACGTCTCCTGATTATAAATTTAAAAAATGAGTTGCACAAGCCTTTACAATAAATAAGCTTGCCGTAGCACCAGCTCTTGGTACATACTACGGCTGGGGATCCCACTGAACCATAGTGTGGGCAGCCGAGGTCGTGACGTCCTTAACGCATTCAACCAAAAATTATTCACTCAATTCAATCGAACCAGTAGAATCAATCGAATCACGCACACAAACAAAAGACAAAACACCTTTCACACAAACATATGGAAATGAGAATGAAAAGTGTGAGAGCTATGCGAAAGAGTGGGAGATGCAAATGTAGACGAATAACAGAGCAGTTCGTTGTACGAAGTGCGCTTGATCGCTCGGCCCGTTCTTTTGTCCGCACAATGCAGCATTCCTATTACTCGCGGCTTCATTTCGTTCGTGACATATAACGCTGGAATCAGTTTAGAACAAGGAAACCTGAACCTGTTTGTTACAACGATGACGTATTTAATATCTCGTACCTAATTTCGAACGCAAGGTCAATACACCTCGAGAGCCCCCCCTCCCTCTCCCATCTCAAGGGGAATGGAAAACTTATTAACTTTGACGTGAAATATGCACAATACACATATACAATGCGACAACCATGCAGCGTCCTTTATGACAGCTCATGTTGTGTCATTACCCCTCAACACGCTCGGTGGACCACAATTGCTTTCATTACATTGTACACTTGCCCTGCATCTGATAACGAACTGATCCTCAATTTTTCTTCTCATTTTCTGTAACATCTATCGCTTGATCAAATAGCGTCGTCTGGAAGTCATTTCCTGAAGAAAAAAATGTCGGCCAGCTGCGCACTATGGTGTGAAGACTTAGGATATACAACGTAGCTGGTGGCTTTCCTCTCCTCCTGTCTCTTTTCCACACACTCCACTTCTCACTAGTTACGACAATATACTGTACGAGAATATATGCTATGCTCTACCCTCTCCCCTCTTCACCCTCACCACCCTTTCTCACCCCTCGTCCTCAGTTCCCTTTCACACTCCTTGCTGCATGTACTATACAATACTATGCCATGCTCTACTCTACTCCTCCTTTCCCTCCCCTTCACCTTCAGGCCATTTCTCGCAACCTCGGCTCCCTTGCCCCCCTCCTTGCTATATAACACACTCTACAAGGCTACGTTATCACGTGGTTGGTATATGTGGCTTGGCAGGGTGCGCGCACAAATGCTTCACACTGGGCATTTCGTAGAAGTACACGTGCACTACACTCTACAAGGCTAAGCTGCCACGTGGTTGGTATATAGGGCTTGGTGGAGTGCGTGCGCAAATGCTTCACATTGGGCCTTTCGTAGAAGTGCACGTGCACTCACTTTATGACGATAAATTTCTGAAAGCAGAAATCAATGTTGGCTTAATCTGGCTATATCGCATATCTGGGTAAACGCAGCAGCGCTTTCATCATACCGCAAGACGAGGCTCACGTCTGGTGCGGTTCAGAAGGTCGGAGCGAGCCAGATGTATTCCACAACAGATGCTAATCGTGTTTTTCTCTCGTTGCCCTGCCTCTGTGGTGTCTAGCGGCCAAAACGGTTTCCATCGAACCGAGTTCAACTATTGTTGCCGTAATCATTGCCTCTTCAGAAACCCCGGCACGACAGCGCGCACCTCTGAATGCGCAAAGTTGGAGGGAACACACATCACAATCTCTTTGCATGTCCGTCTAACAGGATCCGCTTGGAAGGTGTAGCACGTCTACGTCATGCCTTCAGATGCACGCGCATTGATCTGACGGCACAAAAGTGCCGTCGGTCGGCAGGTTTGCTGCAACGAAGAGTGTTGTACAGTCCTTTGAAGGGCGCTTGCGTGACTGCAACTGCAGTGAACTGCAGCCTCGTGGAAAGTCACAACGCGAACTTCGCAGTTCTGTAGTTGTACAGCACCCGTGAGAAAAGCTGCGCATTATATACTGTGATCGTTAAATAATGGTTGTTTGGAACAGTCCTTTAGTACCTCTACAACGACATATAATTGTACCGTATTTCGTGCACATTTCCATCCATTTAAGGTGCGCCTGTTGACGAATTTCCTGCTTCGTATATATTACAGTTAGTCCGGACGTGGCCACATAAAGCTTGTGTCAGTCATTCGTAAGCAGAGAAATGCTGTTGCTACCTCTTCGGTCGCTTGTTTTAACCTCTACGTAAACGTGTAGCAGTGGTGCTCCGTAACTTACTCAGCAAAATGCCGCGTCTTCTAATGCGACATCGTGTCTTGACACGCAGTGGTTGTTATCTGCCCTTCAGGGAGTTTGCATTTTATTCCAGTGCTGAATTCACAAACCATTTCTTTTGTAGGTATTCGCTGGTATTGGGCGGCTGCCTCGTAAGTCCACGGTCACGATTGGCTAAAAGTTTCTCTCACAACGCACACTACCCGCGTAGCTTAGCAACGCGACACTTTAATTGTTAAGCTACCGTTAAGGACAAAATGGTAAGTACAAGATCGATCGATCGATCGATCGATCAGTCAATCAATGGATCAATCAATCAAATATCTGATTCCAACGACAGTTGAAGGTCGTGCTGACGAGGAGCGGTTGCAAAGCCAATTGGACGTTCTTGAATGCCCACTTACATGGCAGCGGCATTAAAATTTAGACTTTCAAAAACAAATTCACGATGACAGCAGAGAAAAAATATAAGCGCTGTTAAAAATCTCAGATCCAGATAAGCAACTACAAGCAGTTCGGAGCTTAGTGGTTCCTGGCTGTCACCTGGGAGAGGATTGCAATCCTGCATAATTTTGACGACTGCAATAAACTTCTACTTCCCCCCGCCTCCCCAAAAACTGAATTATAAAGAGGTTATTCAAATACAACGAACGAGCCAATAGAACGACTAGAGAGATGACAGGAGACACTCTGTGTCTCCTGTATATATATATATATATATATATATATATATATATATATATATATATATATATTATATATATATAAAGTACTGAAATTTCCCGACGTTCACGCGAACGATTACTATAAAATGACGAAACCAAAAGGTGGTCGGCACAATCGACACTTGTGCTCACCACTTTAGGAGCTCTTCTAACATGTGTGCCGTGCTTATCAGCGGAAGCCTCCTACAGTGGCTACTGTCAAGCGAATGAGGCTTTCTCAAGTCAACGTATGCACACGCGAGAAGTTGCACGGTGATTCAGCCCGAAAGCCGGTGTTAGGCGTCAGTGAATGACGCATAAACAAATATATCTAGAGAAACGGTCACTCCACATATCCGGCTATATGCCAGCCGGAGATGAGTGGATCCGCCGACACGCTGCCTGTATTGCGTCGGTGGCCGCGTCGGTGCACATAGATAAAGCTCCTTACGGCGAAACAGTGGCGCGTGCGGAAACGCTTCGCAGCTGATATTGCATGATGGTTGCGATCAAGTGATTTAATAGCTCGATAAAATTTTCGCATTTCGCTTCGCGTTTCGAAGCGTTGACGTCCAAGAATAAAAACAAAAGCTGCAGTAACTGCGCATTAAAAAAACAAAATACCTCGCATCCTTTTATAAACTTACAAATAGACCCACTACAACACGACAGTATTTATACGGTCCCAACACGCGTCAAACGACATAAATGCGATGGCTGTGACATATGGCGTTCAACGGCGCAAGGGACCAGTGTTGGAAATTAATAATAATTTATGAGGTTTTACGTGCCAAAACCCAGCTAAGATTATGAGGAACGCCCCATGGTGAAGGGCTCCGGAGTAACTTTTACCACCTAGGAGGGTTCCATAACATGCACACAAATACACGGGTGTTTCCTGCATTTAGCTCCCATCATACGGCCGCCATGGCCGGGATCGATCCCGCCACTTCAAGCTTCGGAAGCCAAAACATAGCTACCACGGCGGTTTGTGGAAAAGAAGGCTGAGTGAGGGAAGGGAACGTAATGTTACACTGATAAAATTAATTTAGATTGAAATATTTCCTTAAGGTAAGTGACTGACACATCATACTCTGTTGAAAGACGGGGTGTCTTTTGGCATCTTTTATGATGATGAAAATGATGATGATGCATTGTTGATATCGCCCTCAGCCACACGGGGTGTGGGGCCATGAACATATTATCCTGTGTCACAGAACACGTCTGCTTTCCTTACTCCACCGACGCCATCCCTTCTGTGCATTTTCCAGCGGCAGTGCCAAGCTAAGGAACGATTTCAAGCTGGCTGTTGTACGCAAGATGAGGTGAAAGGGCGTGCGACGTCCTCCGTTACGGGAGAACGCGCTTAGTACATCAGAAGAGGAACACACACACACACACACACACACACACACACACACACACCACACACACACACACACACACACACACACACACACACACACACACACCAAACAGCTCTTAGGCAAGTATCGCGTAGGAGTTTGAAATCCGTCGCGTAAACATGTATAAAGGAACTGGATTGGCAAATATCTAGCTCCACAACTACGTGAGAAGCAAGCGGTGACCTTACGTAGGCGCCTACCATTCTTTTCACATTTTCCCGCCTTCGTACGAGCGTTGCCTCAGCTCGCGCCATCTCCCGGCTGATGTTGAAGGAAAAGCTGATCGGCATGACGAGAGAGGCGCGGCAGATGGCGGTAACTGCGGCGCTCGTCTAAAACAGTCTAATGTTATTACTCATGTCGTCAGACAGAGCGAATAGCCGATAATAAATGACCCGCAGCGCTCAAAACGTTGCGGGTAGGCTCAATATTTTGTTTATACTGAGGAGTATGCGGTGGTGTCTTTGGCCGCTACGTTGTAAATTATTTCGCTGAAACGTTTGGCTCGGTTCAAAACGTTCACGTCAGCTGATGAAGCGGTGACGGGAGCCAGACGAGTATGCAGTTTATTATTTTTAATGATAGGAAGCCAACAATTAGGTGTTTATAGTGATCAAAAATATGGCAACGGTGATGATGATGATGATGATGATGAGATGAAAATTAGGAGGATTGCGATGACGGTGATCGCGTCACCGTCATCGCAATTACCATCAGTTACAATAATCAGTGTTTTTAGTTTCGTTTTGTTTTATTTTCATAAATTTTGCGTTAGGCTTATAGGAGTACGCGTCAAAAGTACACAAACAATTTGAATGAATCATGTACGAGTGAGCACTCTGTTCCGACGACACATTTCTCGCTTGGACAAGAAGCACTGGCATTTAAGCGTGGCATATTTACGTTTTAGTTTGCTTTGACCAACAGTCTTGATCCAACACGAGAGAATCAGAAAGAAAAAAAATGTAATGAAGCTACGACGGTAGCTAAGAGAAGCAAATAACGATGATTTATTTCTGCGGTTTTACGTCCCAACACGCCCCGCCACGATGTTCTATAGTGGTTAAGGCACTCGGATGCTGATCCGAGGGTTGCGGGATCGAATCCCGGCCGCGGCGGCTGCATATCGATGGAGGTGAAATGATGAGCCCCACTAGCGGCGCCCTGCACTGTGCGATGACAGTGCACGTTAAGGAACCCCAGGTGGTCGAAATTTCCGGAGACCTCTACTACGGCGTCTCTCATTATCACAGCTGGTTTTGGGACGTTAAACCCGCAAATCAATTATTTACGTCCCAACACCATGATATGAAACTAAATAAACGAAAATGCCAAGTTTGACAGCAAGATGTTCGCCTTTAAGCAGCACCGCGTGACTTTAAAGGGGTCCTGAACCACCCTCCGGGCTTGGTGAAAAGAGATATTCTACTGACTTGCCTACGCTGTAATGAACATCTTAGCCAAATGCTGTAGTCATCAGCGATGCGTAGCGTTCACAAGCGGAGCACAAAGATTCCACTTCACCAGGAGCCCTCAACTCAAAGAGCGGCTTCTCCTCACGCTCGTTGTATATGCTTTGTTCGTCATAAAGCATTTACAAGGAGCGTCGCTGCTATTGGCCGAGGGCAGACACGCCCGCCGCTCCCGTGTGCGGGACCCTTCGCAGCGCGCGTATTTTAAAACCGTAAGCGCGTGCGTTCCGTGCCTGCCTGTGCGCTCGCTTTTCCTTGCGTTGTGAGCACACATATAGGCAAAATAGTTGCTGGAAATATGAAAAAATATATTTGTTAATGCGCAAGTCTCATAGATGCCATTGGAAGGCATCCGTAAACTACCTCGGCGTGGACGCGAATGGTGAGGTGCAAGTCACCATAAATATAGCTAAGTCACAAATACATGGCAGCAGCGTTTAATAATCACAAATTATTCCAAACTTTCAATTAACAATTCACCAGTGATTGTAGAATGGGTTTATTCCCTATGGTACTCCAATGCGCCACCTTCTAGTACTCGTACTCAATAACATGGCTGGAGTCGAACCCAAAATATTTCTGTTATAAGGTGGAATTAAAGGACTAGGTCTGATTAGGTTGCATTTGGGTGGATTAGAGCTCATTAAGGTACATTAGGGTGGATTAAGACAGACTGAGGTGCATTAAGGTGGACTATGGCATATTATAGAGCGGTTTACGCTAGACTTAGATTAGGGTGAATTAAGGATTACAACAGATTAGGGTTGACTAAGGTAAATTAGGGTGGATTAAAGCATATACGTCTGTAATGTTTGGCTTAATTTCGGCGTAACTAATAGTCTGAGCTTACTGAGACTTGACTTAGTTTATCTTAATTAGTCAGAACCATAAGTAGTGTTGCACTTATTAGGTCGGTCTAATTAACATAAGCCTAATCAGACATGACTTAGTACGCTGGGCTTCATTAGTCATATATATATTCATTGTTGGTTAATTAGTCCTATCTTATTTATACAATGACCTAATTAGTTGAAGCTAGTTACGCTTGACGCTTGATATATTATCTCAATTAGGATCTCTGATGAGTATGACGCTTTAATTAGGGTCTTATTTAGTTCAGTGTTAGCTCCTCTAATTAGTCCCTGGAACTATATTTAATCTCAGCCTAATGAAGCTGGACCCATTGAAAGTCCTACGCATAAGTTACTCTTGGATTAATAAGTGCGTAGCTTAGGTATGTACTTAACTGGTAATAACCAAGATATGCGTGGTTTAATTAGTACTAGTTTAAATAAAACAGGTCTAATTCGAAGCTTGCTTACACTAGACTTGTCCGATATCAGCTAAACTAGGCCTCGCATAATTAGTCATGCCTAAGTAGGCTTCGTTTTAATTAGTAGTGCGTGGCTTAATTAATTGGTAAGGTCAATAGTATCCGCTTAATTAGGTGTGACTTACTTGTCCATAGCTCAGTTTAAGCTTGAATTACTTCAGTTGGCTCGGTTTGGCTTAGTTGTATTAGTCCTGTCTGAAACTGGGCTTCAATTAATTATTCCTAATTAGGCTCCCTGAATTAGAACTTAGCCTTACCTAAATAGTCCTAGGAAGCTTTGGTCTTTACTACAGCGTGGTATTGTTATGCTAGCATTACATAGCGTAGAGGAGTTTTCTGCAGATTTCCCAATTTCACCAATAGCTTAGACAGCTTCACTGCTAAAATTGAAGTAATGTATTCACACATTAAATTAATCCAGCCATCTCACCGCATGTCAACGCACCTTATTCCTACATTAATCTTGTCGGCAAGGGTTCGAGTTGTGTAAGGTCTTCCTTTCGCGCGCTCATAGTAGTCACACGTTCGAGCCCGACAGGATTGATTAAACCGTCTACAATCACTAATCAACAATTAACTAACTTGGTGTTATGCTGGACAAGGTGGAGCAGCGTTGGTAGTTGCGCTCTTTGTCCTGGACGCCGCGTTATGCGCAATATCGACGACAAGCAGCGCACTGACAAAGTAAGCGCTTGCACCTGCGAGCCTAAACGTGTGTGATGAACGAAAACAAAGCTTCGGAGGATCGAAAAAAAAATTAACACCATCTTCCCAAGGGAACCCTGATGAGATGCGAAGCAGCAGCGTTGCGCACGGGTGGCGTCACGGGTTGAACGGCGCTAACGCGGGTGCTTCGCATCCCATCAGGGTTCCCTTTGGTAAGATGGTGTTAATTTTTTGAGCGTGAACCGACGAGTCGGCGGTGTAGCGAGCGGCGGTCGCGGTAGCGGAGCGGGCGGTGGTAGCGGCAGGTGTTGCGGGCGAACGGACGAGGCGCAGCTGAGGGCGCTGTGGCGAGCGCGCGGCAGGCGAGGAGAGAGTGACGTCAGCGCGCATGCGAGGGGAGCGTGACGTCAACGCGCAGCTGCGGCGTGACCTACTTGGCACCGCTTGTAGGGGTTACTTCTACTAATACTGCTAGCAGCGGCATCGCCGCTAGCAACCCCCTGTCGTGGGTTCGAGCACTCGACGAGCAGAGAATGAGGTCGTCGCGTCCGCGCGCTCGCTATCTCAGCCATGCCATCGCCGCGCTGCCGCGCGCTTCGGCCCGCGGCCCGACTCGAGGCAGGGCAGCGCGAACCGTCGCACGCGGCTAAAGAGGAGAACATTAGGCGTCACTCTCCGTGCATGGTGATTTAATAAACGTTAAAATAATACAAACAAACGAGGCCGAATGTAAAGTCGAATATAAACGAAGGACAAATACGATAACGATTAACAACACGCGAACACACACGAACACAAACAAAGGACAGTAACAAAGAACAACACGCGAACACAGAATAACACACAAAAATACCATGCAGGGAAGGAGAGCCTAACCCCGGCTAGCGCACCCGCGACCGCGAGCCCTCGGAAAAGGAAAATAGAAGAACATACAGACAGGGGCGTCGGTCGCAGGTCGCCGCCGTGGTCGCTGGGGCTCGCAGAAGCACGCCATCCGACCGATGGCCTGGTCGGCCGGAGGGTCACAAAAGTACGTGCGCAACCTCTCCAGGACCCAGCAAGTTCTCCCGAGGCATCTCCAAAACCAGAAACGCCAGAACGCGCAAACGTTCGAGGAATTTCTCGCTGCCAATGGCAGCTAGTTAAAACCATATGGAGTGAGGCGGCCAGCCCTCCACAGTGGTGGGTCGCCGCCGCGTCCAGCTGGGAGAGGGGGGTGCGAGGCATTCCTACGAAAAACATGGCGTCGCGCGGGTCGCGGCCCCACACGCTCCAACACCTGCGGCGAGGGGAGCGCGTTGCGGCGCATTCGTACGGACGCACGGAGGGACAGCGTTACACAGGCTAGTCAAAGACCTGCTTCGCATCTAAAAATGCGGTGATCGCGAGGGCACGCGACCGAGCCCAGGCGCGGAGAGAGCTGCGAACAGTCCCCGGAATTCGCGCGCTTTTCGTCAGGCACTCTGACACGTCGCTGAAGTCTGGTGACGTAATGCGGTGGGCGGGGCACCTCCTTCGACGCCGCCCTAAGGAGCTGTACCCTCTATTCCGCAGAATTGAGACAGGACTGGAAAGGGAGGTTTCCGGTCGCAATATCTTCGCTCCTAACAAGCCGTTATGAAAACTTCTTTCGGCTGTGAATTTCTGAGGTTTTACGTGCCAAAATCAGCTAAGATTATGAGGAATGCCCCATGGTGAAGTGCTCCCGAGTAATATTTACCCCCTAGGAGGGTTCCATAACAAGCACATAAATATACATACACGGGTGTTTTCTGTATTTAGCTCCCATCGAAGTACGGCCGCCATGGCCGGGATTCGATCCCGCCACTTCGAGCTTCGGAAGCCAACACAGCTACAACCGCGGGTTTCTCGAAAAGAAGGATGAGTGAGGGAAGGGAACGCAATGTTTACACTGCTAAAATTAAATTCAGATTGAAATATTTCCTTAACATAAATGACTGAGACATCATATCTGTCGAGAGACTGGTGTCTTTCGGCATCTTTTATGATCATGATCATGATTATTATTATGATGATGATGATGATGCATTGTTGATCACCCTCACCCACTACGGGGTATGGGCCAAGAATCTATTATACTGTGTCACAGAACACGTCTGCTTCTCCTTACTCCACTGACGCCTTCTCTTCTATGAATTTTGAAGAACCTGTGCCAAATTAAGAACGATTTCAAGCTGCATGTTGTACGCTTGATGAGGTGAAAGGGCGCGCGACCTCCTCCGTTGAAGGGAGAACGCGCTTAGTACATCAGAAGGGGAACACACACACACACACAAACCGAACAGCTAGGATTAGGCAGGTATCGCGTGGGAGTTTGAAATCTGTCTCATAAAAATGTATAAAGGAACTGGTTTGGCAAATATCTGGCTCCACAACCACGTGACAAGCAAGCGGTGACCTTACGTAGGCGCGTACCATCCTTTTCGCATTATCCCGCCATCGTACGAGCGTTGCTTAACCTCGCGCCATCTCCCGGCTGATGTTGAAAGAAAAGCTGATCGGCATGACGAGAGAGGCGCGGCAGATGGCGGTAACTGCGGCTCTCGTCTAAAACGGTCTAAAGTTACTCATGTCGCCAGACAGGGCGAACAGCCGATAATTAATGACCCGAAGCACTCACAGCTTTGCGGGTAAGGCTCATTATTTACATGTGTTTATACTGAAGGATATGCGGTGGTGTCTTTGGCCGCTACATTGTAAATTATTTCGCTGAAACGTTTGGCTCGGTTCAAACGTTCACGTCAGCTGATGAAGCGGTGACGTGAACCAGACGAGGATGTAGTTTACTATTTTTTAAAGGAAGGAAGCCAACTGTTAGATGTTGAGAGGGATCTTAAATATGACAACGATGATGATGATGATGATGATGATGATGATGAAAAGGAGGAGGATTGCGATCACGGTGATCGCGTCACCGTCATCGAAATTACGATCAGTTACAGTAATCAGTGTTTTTGGTTTTGTTTTGTTTTAATTTCACAAAGTTGGCATTAGGCTTATAGGGGTACGCGTCAAAAGCACAGAAATTTGAATGAATTCACGTCTGAGTGAGCTCTCGGCTTGTAAGCGTGGCCAATTTACGTTTTTGTTTGCTTTGACCAATAGTCTTGATGCAATACGAGAGAATCAGAAAGAAAAAAAAATTGCAACGAAGCTACGATGGCGGCTAAGAAAGCAAATAAACGATGATTTATTTCTGCAGTTTTACGTCCCAACACCACGATATGAAACCAAATAAACGAAGATGCCACGTTTGACAGCAAGCTGTTCGCCTTTAGGCAGCACCACGTGACACCAACAGCTGCTTTGGCGGCAATCTTTACAACCCTCGCGCCGCGGTATAGCAACAGGAAACAATGGTCGTACAGGCATCACAGTATAAGAGACACACTGCCGCCCACACTGCCTATTGTTATAGCGTGGTCAGCAGCTTGCGTTGATCAGGCTACCGGCCACGCGCTTCGCTGTTTGCATTTCGACTATCCGCGGTAGCGCGTGATAAATGACCCATGAACCCATTGGTTTAGCATGTAATCGACTGCGTCTCTTCATAACTGATCGACTACATTATTGAATCAGTAATACTCCTTTAATGCAATTTCCTCTAAACAGCGGTACCATTCAAGGTCGATACTCTGCCGTGTTGTCGACGATCTCGTGTATAGTGCTTGTCACGCAGGAGGGAGAAGCTGACCCACCCTTGCCCTCAGCCATCTACTACATGACGGTGCTTATGCGAGGCTAATGTGCGATAAAGTGCATGGGAAAGGTTTAGCTCGAAGATACAGGTTCGATCCCACCAGCCGCGGCTAAATTTCCACTACGCGAAATGCAAAGAAAGAAAGAAAGAAAGAAAGAAAGAAAGAAAGAAAGAAAGAAAGAAAGAAAGAAAGAAAGAACCCGCACTTGCCCGCGACTCACTATTCGCTGCCGTGTTCACCCTCTCTCACCCTCAGCTCACGACAGTGATTACGCGAAGGCCAATGCACGTTACCCACACGTTTTGTTACCCACACGTTTGTGTGGACAGGGCAGGAAAAGTTATGTCTAGAAAAGGTTTAGCTAGAAGTTGTGTATTTTGAACTCCAGAGTTGCAGGGACAACGCTTGGCCCCTTTCCACTTTACACCGTTTCAGCTTACGTCACGATCAACGATAAGAGAACGGTTTTCGCGGTACTGGTCTGTCCTTTTTTTTTTCTTTTTGTGCGGGTGTAATACCTTACGAGCACCGCACATGTACTCTGCTCGCAAGGCTAACAACAGGAGATGCTGCATTCAGCAAGTGCCGCGAAAAATGGGCGCAGCCCTTGAAAGAGGCATCCTGGCGGATGCACATATTTCCACTGGCAAACCTGAGCGCTCTGTGGCTATTTCATCATCCTTAAAGCCACTTGCGTCGGTTTCGTTTTCTCGGTCGGCCTCCCCACCCTTCTCTGCCGAGGAGAGGGCACGGAGAAAGAAGTATTCTTGCTCCGTGGGAGAGGGCAGGCGCGGCGCGCCGTCGCGACTCCGCCCACTTTTGACACGCGACATGACGTGATCAATTGACGTCATTGACGCTTGTGCTGCAGTTCCGGTTGCTCCGGCCAGCGCTGCTCCGGTGCTCACGCCGGTGGGAGGGCCACAGGATCTGACATATACCTGGTTTCGACCAATCAACGAGCTGCAACTGCGCAAAGTTGTTCGCGGTTGAACGTGACGACACCTAGGATGCGAGCGCGACTGGTCAATCGCAGGAAAGAGGTGCGGGAATTGTTTTTTGAAATACGGCGTCTGTGTGGCGCGCAGTGCTGTCATATTCGCAGAATGCGATCGCCTCAACCTTCTCTATGATTGAGTTAGCTTGTTTGGGCGGCTTAAAAAAAAGTAGGAGCCTGTTTAGTGGCCCTTTAAAGCGTGGTACCGCACTCGTCACCTTGCTGGGGTTTTGCCTTTCCGTTGTCATTCGACACCTCCCAATGATTTGTTCTATACAAATTCGGCTTTCGTATCCCGGTCTCATGCAACAAGTGAAAGTTTACTGAGTCATTGAAGAACGCCGGAAGCAGACACGTGGAATCAATTCACAGGCCACCTGGGCTCACAGCACTTGGCCAGCTGGACAGCCACCCGTCCGCAGAAGACGAGAAGCTAGGGCACTGGCCTTCGAAGTCTTAAAGCGTGAGTTGCCGTCGGGGTATCAGTGCGATTTGTCCGAGAAACTGAGCTCGGTGAGAGATCGTGACGGTGCTCTGACAAGCGACATTGACGTTGACGTGTCACCAACGCCATTTCTCTTTTGCTCGCCCTTTCCCGTTCGCCATTACAGGGTAGCCAACCAGAGAACTCCTCCATCGTTAACCTCCCCGCGTTTCCTTTGCCTTTCTCTCTCTCTCTCTGCCTCTCTCTCTGTGTATGCATGCGCATGTTTGCGATTAAGGTACGAACCACACATACTACGAGGGTATGTATGTATACTATCGATATGCACTGTGTGTGCTTGTATTTATGATCACCGAGCAAGGTGGACCGTGTAGGCACTATTGTCAAGAAACGTGCTCCTAGCATACAGTATTTAGCTCTATGTAATACAAATTACACGAAATACGCATCTACTGTAGATCTGCCGCTTACAATACGTAAGGTATTTCGTTATTAATCATTAAGAGGTTAAAAAAGGTCTGCCGTGGCGTGTATATACACGAGTAGTGGCACAATTTTACTTCTTGTAGATTATACTCTCAATCGCCGGCGTTACCTGTACAATAAAGCTAAGAAACTTTCACCACTGAGCCGTTAAGCTACTAACAGCAAGGCACATATTACAAATCATGAATTGCAGCCGGCGTCTTCGAAAGTCGTATCAACTAGAAACGATATTTGAAGACGACGCCAGCTCATTTAGATGTATTCCCAACTCATCGCGTCTAATTGGAGTTCCAGTAAAATATTCAAACTGCGGGCATACATAAAGGTTTCGTAAAAAAAAGAAAGTAAGTGGGACTCAATGCATTTTAACCACAGCTTTACAGTGCATACATAAGAACTTATTTTGAAAATTCGCCCCAAGTATATGTAGACAGCAAATCAAACGTGCGAGCTTCAGTCTCCGGAGACTTGAAATAGCAAGTTTCAGAAAATTCCCGTTGAGCCAGTGTAGACAAAACGCGAAAAATATAACTAAAATTCACATCACGCACTCATATGGAAAGTTACAGCTGAGGATTCCCTTATTGATTCCCTGCCAATTAAAGTAAATTAATTAAAGATATACTACCCGCAGCAAAAAGTTCGCCCATTAATTTCTACGCCATAGTTGCGTATGACCTCTACGATCCTTGAGGCAGCCACACCATACTATCTATATACGAGGTGATGAGCATCCCTACCTTAGCCGTAATCATTGAGCCCTGCTAACGGCTTACCAGTGATATACTCACTATAGCTGTTAAGTACAAGACCCTTCAGCAAGAACAATCCCCCCAAGGCCGTCACCTATAATGGACAGGTGTCGCGAACTACCCCATCATGCATAGCTGCGGCCCCCGTATATAAAGCATCCCTACAGACTTTCTAATATTTGCCTCTTATCAGCCATCGTCGGGATCGTCCTTAAAATACGGAAATATATGCACGATGTATCATTTTCGCATACTTCAACGTGAAATCTGACAATCGGGATGTCCCGATACGATGGCAACAAGCGAGTCTCTGTAGGCACATATATATCTCGAGCAGGCTATTTCTAGTTTCACATAGTAGAGGTCGCGATAATGGTTGTGAAAACAGTGATAAGATGTCTCGGGTAGGCTGGTCTTTCCCAATATAGGTAGACCAGCAAAATTAGACGGCAAAATATCTTCGTATGCTCATATATTCATTAACAATGTTCAGCGCTTCTCCTGGCCAGATGATTGGGAGACGTTCGACATCCTCAGCGAAAACTGCTCTGGCAACATATCACTCCTTGAACGGCGTTCCTTTGAAGAACGCGCCTTGACGGGCCCTTTGGGCAGCGGACCCAACGAGCCCTGAAGCGAGCGCCTAAACTCGTCGCCTGTGTATGTGCTGCCTCGTCTAGAACGAGGGCAAATCGATCCGGGTACCAAGATGATGTCGGGGACCCTGCGCGGAAGGTACTCAACGGCCAGGGAGCACAACGCCATTACAACAGCAACGAAGGCTATCATGACGTCTCGGCGGTGTTTCGGAGCCAGCCGGAACACAATCTCGCCCAGAGATCCAGTCAGTCTGCCCAGGGCGAACCCGACGCAGATGCCCGTACAGCGCACTCTGACCGGGTAGTACTGCACGGACACAACAAAACCGAACACTACGAACAGATTGGCTAGCATGCGGAGCAGTACGATGAGCACGCCGTTGGACGTGTGTTTCTCGCCACCGTACACAGCAGTCAGGGCAACGGCGATGACGCTGAAAACAAGCATTGTCACCGTACAAGAGCGCTTTGCACCGTACTGCGACATCAAGCCGTAGGCCACAGCGTACATTGGCGCCATCCCCAAGATTCCGGCCAAGGTGATCCACCCAGTGACGGGGAAGATGTCATTCAGGTTCACTTGGTTGAAGGAGAACGACAACGAGGACCATACGTAGCACAGCAGCATGAAGCGTCTTCTCAGCTGCGGATTGAGCATAGAGAGGACATTGTGCTCGGTGAGCTGCTCGCTGCCTCGACGCTCGGTCCTGCGCACCTCGGAAGCAAACCAAGCTCGACAGTACTCCATGTCCGCGTGGTTCATGCGGGCGGCGCTCAGGGCGACGCGTTCGGCTTTCCGCGGTTGCATCGTGGCTACGAGCCAGGTGGACGACTCGCCGCTCACTGTGTAGAACGCAGCTGCTAGCATGGTCGTGGGCACCATGAGGGCGAGGTGGGCCTCGTTCCATGCTAGTCGCAGCTGCGACATGCCGTATAACACGAGGGGCATGGCGATCGAGGCCACCGCCATGGAGAGGAAGCAGTAGTAATCCCTGCGTGCTACCGTCGAGACCTCGTAGAGGACCGAGTACTGCACGAGCCACAGGGAGTTGCTCGCCACAGACACGACTATGCGCAGCGCCACGAAAAGCAGGTACGAGTTGGCGAGGCTGGTGGTAAATCCGGCAAAGAGAAGCGCAACGAGCGAGACGTTCATGACGATCTTGCGGCCGATGCGGTCGGCGGCGACTCCTGCCATGGGAAGGGCGATGACACAAGCGATCATGTAGGTTAGCACGGCCAGTTCGATGAGCCAACGCCGGTCGCACACCAGTCGCCACTCGCTCACTATGTTGTTGCCGTAAGGCGCGTAATCGAAGTCCCAGGCGTCACAGCTGACTATAGACGCCTCGCTGCCGCCGTCGGGAGGGTCGCGACGTCTGCAGCGACTTGGGCTGCCGTCCTCTTCGAGCGGTATGGCCATGTGGCGCCATTCTTCGACGCTCAGGTTGGCGAAAGCTTCTGTCGGTCGACACCAGTGGTCCATGATGCGTGTCGTGAGCCGAAAGCTTACCAGGTGCAACAGGAACGTGGTTCCCGCGAGCATCGAGACTACCATCACTTGCATCTGGAAACGGCCTTCGCCCAACGGCACTTCGTCCCTATCGGATTCCAGTAGATTCATGCGATTCTGACCCGAGACGTCAATACAAACGGATGAAGCCCGACGGCGGCCAGCTGTCTTCTTTTGTGGCATGGCTTGTTAGTTCGCACGACGGTATGATTCACGTCTATTCATCGTGCATATACTCGTCGTGGAGGACGTTGGCCGTGGAACGCTAGGGAATGCTCGTAGCGCGCGCGCCACGGTCTTTGTCGTCGTCGCAGCAGCGCCAGCAGCGCCACCTGAGCACCTTCTTTTCTTTGGTGACGGAGACGCCTGAAAGCACGTGCTCGTAGTCAGCCGACAAGGGCGGGTCTTGCGTTGTCAGGTACATCGATGCCATTGCTAGACATTACGAAAAACTTCAAGCGGTAGGGCGATATGACTACGAAAAGGTTTTGATGTGCTAGAAGTATTCTAGCCACTGTAGCAGAAGTGCTATAGAATAGTCCGGCAAGCATGCGCAAGGTTTTGTACCAGTTTCTTATTGTCAAAAGTTGTTGAAAAGGCCTAAATCTAGGTGGTGAACCAAAGCTGCATTCGCTCCTGTGAAGCCAGAACGGTGGGAGGCTTTCACAGCTTCCGAGGAGGAATAACGACATCGCGACCCGTCTTAAAGGTCGCCAGAGGGCGACTGTACCTTCGGCTTCTTAGATCGGAAAGTTCTCCTTGCAAAATGATCGCGCTCTTTTGGAAGTAACCACTGCAGGCCTCTTAACATCTCTCATCTGTCCTCTGCATGACATGTCCTGCCCAGGTCCACTTCTTTCTTTTAATTGTATCAGGTATACACATGGCCGTTCCATATTCCATCCATTCCGCTGTTTCGTACATTCTGTTCGCTTCCTAGTTCTTAGCGTTACATCTATCTTTTTTTTTTTTTTCGTTCCATTGCACGCTGCGTGCGCCTTAATTTCATTCCGAGTTTCTTCGTTATCCTCCAGGTTTCACCACCGTACGTTAGTCATGGAAGAATGCAGTGACTAAATACTTTTCGCTTCAGAGGCAGCGGCAGGTTTCCGGTCATGACTTCGGAGTGTCTCCCGTATGCATCTAGCCCCACCTTATTCTAAGGATTACTTCCCTTTAGATATACGTATTTTTTCACGCATTCTTAAGGCTTATTGCTGATATTACATTCCCCTTTTTTAGCTAGCTGTAGAGCATAACTTTTTCTTGCTTATTCATTTTTAATCCTATTTTATTACTTCCACGGTTTAGGTCATTATGTTTTGTGGTTCGTGACCGTCATTGCTGAAGAGCACAATGTCGTCTGGAAACGTTAAATTATTGATATGTTCTGCGTCAATTCTGATTCCATTTTCTTCCTAGTCTACACTGAACACTTTCTCTTCACATACAGCAAAATAAGAACGATATATCAAAAGAAGGATACCCAAAGAAGTAGAACAGAGCAGAGGTAGGAAAAATGTTAGATGGGGCAATTAAATTTAGAAATTTGCAGGCATAATGTCGTGCCAACATGGTCAGGATAGGACAAATTGGAAAGCTTTGGGAGAGGCTTTCGTTTTGCAGTCGACATAAAATAGGCTGATGAGGATGATGATTATGGCTGCAGGTGAGAACAGTACCGAGGGTGAACGTTTAAATGCGTCGTTAAAAAGAAAGAAAATACAGGGTTTTTAAAAATAGGTTGTCGGTCCCTTCGAGAGAGGAACCGCTGCGTGAGCATCAACAAAACCAGATTTGTGCTGGTGCACGGGTACGCCTGTGTCATGGCCATTGACTCTACAGTGTACCACAGCCATGCCATCAACCTCAATAATCTCGCGAGTTAACTGATTCCTGTCGCGAGATTATTGAGGCGCAATTAATAAAGCATTTGGGCGGTCTGTGCATCAGCGTACCCCCGATTGCGCTTTCTAATCGAGAATTAGAATATCTCACCGGGTTTTAGGGCAACAGTGGTGACAATGGGACACGTGCACATGCTACTTGATATGTGTCATTACTGCGCCAAGTTATTTGCCTGGATGCCCTTTCCTTTGAGTATATGTATTCACCTGTAGCGCCAATAAAATTTCAGTTGGAAGTCAGCGCCCTAGCCTCTGCCTGTCCTTTCTTTCTTCTTGTTAGTATGTGCAGAAACTTTCACAATGTATTTCTACCAACTAGCCCAAGCTTCAAAACATGACGGGAAACTTGTCGCTGTCACTGAACCGAAAAGTATTTAATCACTGTGTTCTTTCGGTACTAACGTACGGTGCAGAAACATGGAGGATAACGAAAAAATAGAGACGAAGTTAAGGAGCACGCAGCGTGCAACGGAAAGAGTAGTGATAAGTCTATATAACGCTAAGTGGTAAAAAACCAAGGGTGTGGATCAGGGAAAAAAGAGAAGTAGCCGGTATTATTATTTCGATTAAAAGAAAAAAGTGGACCTGCGTAGGACAGGCCATGAGGAGGACAGATAACAGTTGGACTGTGAGAGCGAAGGAATGGATACCAAGAGAGGGAAAGCGCAACAGAGGCAGGCAAAAGGTTAGACGGAGCAATGAAATTAAGAAGTTCGCGGGCGTAAAGTGGAGCACGCCCTCTCGAGAATCGGGCAGATTTTGAAATCGTTAGATGAGGACTTTTGTCTTGCAGGGACTTGAATATAGGTTGCTCTGCTGCTGTGATGATTGAATTCGGAACGCGTAATTTCCTACGTTTCAAGGAGATATCGCTAAACACCGATGGGGAAATAGGAAACAGAGGGCCGATCAGTCGCGGAGGCCTCTGTGAACACGTGATCCTAATATTATTGCACTGCAACGCACCAGAAAATCCGCAGCCTTACCCGCTGAGCAAATGACGTCACTACAGGCACCGACTAAGTCGTTTGAGGCGACACCGTCTTAGCTTATTTCACAATCGCGAAAAAAAAAAATCATCTGCTATGCTTTACGTGTGAGTCTTGAATTCAACAAAGAAACAGTAAATTTCACAGGCAAGGAGGTAAAGTAGATAGAGAAGGTGAGGAACTTGTCCTCTCTTCCCAACTTCTCCTCCTTCCTGCTTCTCTTCTTCGTTCCTTTTGGAGCCGAGCTCCTCCGCTAGCGTTGCTGCTGCGAAGAAGGATGGACGGAGCCTTCCTGTTATCTGCCCGACTTGAAAGACGGAGACAAGCCTTTCACACAAACACAACACGAGACTTTATATCCGAGACGGACAGTACGTATATACATTGACAGACAGTCACATGACTTAGCTTCGGTTGGTAGGACCTAGGTGAAGCCATCGGTTGGTAGGGCCTAGCGGTGGGACCGTCGCTCCAATTCGGCAGAGCCGACCAGTGCATAGCACCTCTCCAGCGACTTCAACCACCGCCCGGACTCGTACTAGATGTCCCCTCTAGTACTATCCGCGCCCGAACCCCGGTGGGGAGGACCTTGGTGGAACGATCGCTTCCATTCGACAGAGCCGACCCCAGTGCATCGCACTGCTCCTGCGACCGTAACCACCACCCGGACTCGTGCTAGATGTCCCCTCTAGCACTATCCGCGCCCGGGCCCCGGTTGGGAGGACCTTGGTGGAACGATCGGTTCCATTCGACAGAATTGTAATGTAATTAATTACTTTTCAAGGAGATGTCTGTAAACACCGATGTGGAAATAGTAAAAGAACCATGCAACATTTCCTGAACAGTCGTAAAAGGTGGCCGATCAGTCGCGGAGGCCTCTGTGAACACGTGTGCCTAATATTATGCACTGCAACGCACCAGAAAATCCTCAGCCTTACCGCTGAGCAAATGACGTCACTACAGGCACCGGACTAAGTCGTTTGAGGCGCCAAACACTTGTCACGCCAGTTTCCAGTCACCAGCTGTACAATGCATCACAACAATGGTCGCCTCCTCCCCCACACGTTCACTACTTAGCTGTGGGTCTTGCCCGGTGCCTCCTCTGCATACCATATTCTCCTTCGCATTCCGACGACCCTTACAGAAACGAAATCTGCGTATCTCTTATAAAGCAAAGAAAGAAGTCAAGCGACACATTCAGTTCCCCCTTGATCGGCATCATTTCCTATGTTGAAGAAGTGTCAGGACCCCTATAAACCCACGGATAAAAAAAAAAAAGAAAAGGCCTAGGAGTATCCGTCACGTGACTCCACTAACCTCGGCAAGCTAACCTCCTCTGATGCCAATGCGCAGTGTCTCATGGCTAGGATTAGGCACCACATAGTTGCCGGACCGCTCTAGGTTGTTTGGAAGCAGCAACCTTTAGAGACGCTTGATCGGGGGGGGGGGGGGGGGCATTAATCTACCGCTTGCCTGCCACGTGACCAGGGCCCATTTCCCATGGTTCTCTCCTTCATATTTTTTTAGACCAGGCTTCAAGAATGTCACGTGGCAGCCTCGTCTAGCTCTTTTCTTTCCTCCATGTTTGTATCAGTGTCTCTATTGCAATGTGACGCAATCGCGCGCCTGAAATCGAAAGACGATAACGGGAAGCTGCAGCCGAACTATGGCAGGCGGGGTCTCTTGCGTTCACTCTCCTATCCTTCTCCCTGCTCCCTTTACTCTCTCTGTCTCTGGCCCAAGCCGCCGAGTGGCTGAGACAACAACACGGCCGTCGCCCACAGCGGCTCGGCGTCCTTGGCTCTGAATCGCACGAAAGTAGCCGGTCGTGTTAAGGGGCGTGAAGGCGGCCGCCGTCACGTGTGTAGAGAAGGCAGTGTGCGTTTCCTCGAGTACGTGTTCTTGCGGCTGCTGTGTGCAGGTTGCGTGATCCCCGCCGCTCCGTCTGCGTGAACGACGTACCGACCGGCAAGGAACGGCCGATCGTGCTCGGAACCACTTTCCTGCAGGGTTTGTTGCAGTTTTGATGTTCTGTTATACCGTGCGGAATGTGCCACCCCGTGTCAAAACATTACGAGAGGCACTTGTATAGTGTGTCGCCGGCTCCTGTGTTTGTCGCATTTAGTGCAGTTGAAGCGATGCAAATGCCCCGATGCTCTACGAGACCTCGCGCTCCGCTATCATTTGATTACGCCCGGCAAGTTGAGGTACACGGACATGGTCGAATACTTGCCCCGCCACCCGTTCCTGGTTCCGAAAAGGGGCACTGCCCTCAGCCGTCGCTATTGCGTTAATCCTGTTCAAATGCCCCTTGGAACGACTCGTCCGCCTCATTTTTTACTCGACGATTCATGTTACCGATAGCACTGTTTGTCGAGAAAGTACGGCGTCCCGGTGGCGTCTTGCGGGCGATAGCATATCGGTGATAACCCTGTGCCAACGGGGTGTACCACGACCCTAAAACCATAGCTAGAGCTCGTTCAGTGCTCCCGTTCGGGACTTCGCCGTACTGGCCAGTCGTGACACTACGCTGTACGACAGGTGATCGCATTGCGCGAGAGTGCACGATGCGGTGCATATTTGGGTTCTTATGCAAGAAAGAAAGCGAACAGGCAAGTGACCCGATGTAGGTGTAGCCCAATGAAACCCAACGATGCGTGTCAAAAACGAATTTACATACGTCACGACCGCCGATGTGTATTGCATTAGTTTTCATTTGCAATGTGCCTTGCGTAATTAGTCTTGTGCTATGGAGGCGTTACATCAGGATTAACTATGCGCCTTTCAAGCCGCTATATCTGTGCTGAACTTCTTTATGCGTGGTGTGTCTGTTATAACTGTTTGTGACGTTTTCTGTGGAAGAAACTTCGACTTATATGAGACGCCGACGTGCGACTGCTGTGGTAGCTTTTAAATCTCGGTGAAGCAATACGCTTACATACACCTTAAAAGGTGCACGTAACGATTGGGCTGCCGCACTCGTGACGCCGATTACCGTCTTGTGCAGTCTGCGCATTTCGTACATGGTTACGTGCATCGCTTTTCTTGCGCTTTCACGTAATGCTCGCGGAATCGCGAACAATGTTGTAGTAGTGGTGTCATGCACTCAAGCTCGTGTTTCTTTAAAGACAGCAATCTAGTGTTTTGCGCGCCAAGACCAAGACGTCTTACGAACAGTGCACCAAGTTGGGCTAGTTGGTTATGTTTCCACTTGGGAAAGTTTTTTTTAAAGCTGCGCTAGCAACAAGGACAAGAAAAAAATAGTACGCAAGACGACGCCACATGCGCGCACTCGCAACTAAAATTTATAGAATGAAAGATGGCAAACGTACAGTGAGGATAAAACCTGAGCTGTACAACCTGTGGTGACTGGGAAAGAAAGGTCACATGGTCGTTTCAACACGCGTCTAGACACTGCGTTTCACAGCCTGCAAGTACCACCGACGAAACGCTTACACATTCACGTGTTTTTTCTTAATCGCATTTGCCTCGTAGAGCTCTGCGCGTAAGGCGATCCTTATGTCGGTGTAAAATTACTGCTGTTTTTAGAAGCGGGAGACACGTCTCGTTGTCCTCTCTTTTGTGTAATGACGCGCAGAATTTTATTTTGGAATGCGGTATTTCTTTGGGGGCCTTTTTAGAAGTGTTAACCATGTATTTGTCGTCCAGTTGCGTGTCATGGCGAGAACAGCTGTACGTTCAAAGGTCGGGAGTCTGCATTGGTTCAGGAGCTGCAGGCACCCTTGCTGAGCGCCATTTTCTTGTCAAAAGTGGATAGAGCCGTGCATGATTAGGATTGCTGTTTGCGCCTTTAGGTATGTGGATGATTACCTGGGTTTTGTTAATGGCGCACTTGAGGACAGCGATGAGGAGGCAAAAAAGGTCTTTTCAAAATGGAGGCTGGCCCTCAATTTCACCGTTGGGTTACCATGCGACAATGAGCTGCAATTTCAGGATATTAGCTCGAGTTCGCATGTGACGCATACCTGTTGGTTGTTTCGACCTCGGTACTTAAAAATGTCCTGAAGCTTTGCTTTGGCCCACTCAAAAACAGTAAAAAATGGTATTATCCTGCCAAGTATTAGGTCTGCCCTGCAAGAATTTTGGCTCACGTCGTAAAACTTAGCGTTAAACACGAACTGGCCACATTGACTGCTGCAGGGCATCCGAAGCTATGTAATAGGAGCAGTATGTGAATCAAGCAGGTCAGGGGCGGCGTTTCTGCTTCGTCTCCAGATAATGACCATGAGCGACGACAGTATGCTGTGGTATACCTTACCAGCATAAGCTATCACACAACCTAAAGAAAATTGCACGGCGTTATGGTGTCAACATTGTGTTTTCCGCCCTTCAACGAATGACTCGTTTGTGTGCGCGTGTAATGAAAAAAAAAATTGGTGGGTCACCTAGCAATAGCCGTTTTGTTTGTTATACCAACCATACGTCAACACCAGAATATGTCCCCTGCACTTGCGCTGTAGTCTACGAACTCCCTTTCAGTTGTGGTTGTGTCTATATTTGGACAAACGAGCCGCTGTATTAATACTCGTATTAATGAGCATTCTAAGAATATTTCATCTGGTAGGTATTTCCACGTGGCAAAACACTGCAGGGACTGCGAAATAGAGAATAAGAAGACCCGCTTCTAAAAAGAGCAAGAATTTCATGTCGACATGAGGACCGCCTTACACGAGAGCTCTACGAGACATATTGCGATTAAGAAAACACGTGGATGTGTCAGCGTTCCGTCGGTGGTACGTGCAGATTGTGACATTAAATGTCTAGACAGCTGTTGAAACAACCATGTGACCTTGCTTTACCATTCACCCGAGGTAGTACATTTTTACGCCCACTGTACATTTGCCTTCATTCATTCAGTAGATTTTAGTTGTGAGTTTTGTGTTCTCTTCCCTTGTCCTTGTTTCTAGCGCAGCTTAAAAAAAAATTTTTTTTTCCCCAAGTGCCATAGAAAGCACGCCGTATATAGAAACAAAGACGGGCGGGGGGTACTTGCTTTGGCCTCCTGGGATTCTTCACGGTTGTTGTTTTTCTTTTTTCGGCCCCATTGACACGCGGCCGCCGTAACCAGGAATCGAACCCGTGTCCTCTAGCTTATATCTATAGCGCGAAACCTTATGCACACTAAACTGCTACGATGAAAAGGTCGTGTTTGATTTTTTTTTCTTTTCGATTGCATATAGGGGCATTTAAATGCTCAGGTTCCTTTTATAGTACAGATGACACCTATCGGACCATATTTCATCCGGGCACGATTCGCGCTAAGAAATGCAGAGAACGGAACGGAGATGAAGGCCCATGTGTCTGATGAAACAAGGTCCGGTTGCGGTTACGTTGCATCACTTTGGAGACGGAGTGCTGCCGGAGCGATTACGCCCTACGAACAAGCTGCGACGACCTGGATGCATCGAGGGTGTACTTTGCGTGCGGGAAAAACGCGGTGGTACGTGATGCAGTGCCAAAATGGAGGGGTGCGCTGCCCACGATGAAAGGCCGCGGGTCCGCATTTTGCCACGTGTGTTAGTCTGAGGCAAAATGATGTCGCTGGCATTGAAAGTGGCGTTGCAGCTCGGAGGAAGGATAAATTGCACCCAGATTACATGTGGTGAGCCTCGAAACTGGTATCCATGTCTCATGGGCTACGGTCGGATGAGCTAAAAAGGCAAACATGCGCGCGCAAGCTCTCTCTCTCTCTCACGCACGCACGCACGCACGCACACACACACACACACACACACACACACACACACACACACACACACACACACACACACACACACACTCACTCACTCACTCACTCACTCACTCACTCACTCACTCACTCACTCACTCACTCACTCACTCACTCACTCACTCACTCACTCACTCACGATCAGTGCTGCAGCTAATGGCGGCGACCCAACTGCTGAGTGTCAGTCATGGACCTCAGAATGCGCACGTACCTTCATTAGTGTGAGGTTTTAAAGATGTCCTTTTCTCCTGTGCTATGCGTGTTTCCAGGCACAACTCGAGCGTCGATCGATGTGTCAAAAGTGAGGGATGGAGTAAACAAATAATAAATACTAACGAAACAGAGGTGCTGTACTGTGTGAGGTCTGTTTGTGTCGAAACGGCTGTTAGCCACATGACTAGGAGTGCTGACGCACCTTTGCGTCACGTTGCGAAGCATGCATGCGTGACGGCTCGACGAGAGACATGCGACGTTACGTGCACGATGAATCGTGCTTGTGAGGTGATCTGAGTATGCCCCAGGGCAAACAAGCATTATAGAAGTGTTCGTGAATTTGCGTGCGCACTCGGCGCCTACGTGCTTCTAAACGAATATGCAGAATGACGTAAAGCCCGAACGCAATGCGTAGCCCCGCCACGGTGGTCTAGTGGCTATGGTACTCGGCTGCTGATCCGAGGGTCGCGGGATCGAGTCCCGGCCGCGGCGGCTGCATTTCGATGGAGGCGAAATGTTGAGGCCCGTGTGCTGTGAGATGTCAGTGCACGTTAAAGAACCCCAGGTGGTCAAAATTCCCGCAGACCTCCACTACGGCGTCTCTCATAATCAGAGCTGGTTTTGGGACGTTAAACCCCACAAATCAATCAAATCAACGCAATGCGTAAACTGCAAGATTTCTAAACTAACCACGAAGCTTGAAATCGACATTGTGAAAAGGGCTCCTTGAACACAATGTTTAGGCCATGATAGGATGCTGCTTTCTGCGATTAGTTTTTTCCCAGAGATACCCGGACATAACACTCGGGACAAGAACGCACGAAATAAAGAAAAAAGGAAGTTCAACGCCATAATTAGAAGGGCTTGTAACCATCATGTTTACAAAGAAATACATTTGAGCATATGCTTACAGGGCGCTAAATCAACATACAGAAGAGAGGGACACACAGACACACTTCTGTATCACACTTCTGTCTTCTGTATGTTGATTTATCGCCCTGTAAGCATATGCGCTATTATGAGCCTGTACTAGCCCAAGAGGAAGTTTTATTAAAATACATTCGAATCGCACGCAGAACATGTGGACGTATCGGACATGTTTCCTTTTTGTACGAAGGTTGTCAGCATGAGAACGAATACCGTATTTGTTCTAAACACACAGCATATTAATTTAGTTAGGGCCTCGAAGGGAACATAATTTATTAGTTTCTCCGCAAATCGCACTGAATCATGATTCGTCACTTTAAGTGCTCACGCAGTGCGGGTCACCAGATATGTGTAGACCACAGCGACGTACTTGAGTTGTCCGAGGGGGCTAGGCTCGGTTTTCTCGACCTAACAAATGTTGCGGTTGGCACTTACATACGTCATAAAATTTTATGGGCACTAAGTCAGTTGCACGAGCTCAAACGCCCGGGATGTCGTCGCCGCCAGGAAGCCCAGAACTTCATTCACGCATCTCATTTATAGCGAGAAAAAAAAAAAAAAAGCGGAGGGGGGTTTATACCCGTTTAGGTAAAGTTTCGGATGATCTGATTTTCTAGTTGAAATCTTTACACGTCACAAATGACGGCTCCTTATTCTTCATATCACTGACAGCACGCACTAGTATCGAGTCGATCGTGTGTTTAAATGGAAGGCAAACTGAAAGACTAAGGTTTGTCCGGAATTGTACGGTCGTTAACTTCGTAATTTCATGTTCGATAAAAGAATAAAGCAGGAAGGTCAGTTTAATTTTTTTTTGTTTTCGCTTCGAAAGTTGGAGTGCATGACGTCACGAACTTTTCTGCTTTTTTCTTTTGGCGTATGCTAGCCAAATAGGAAAATTTCTGGAACAACCTGTGTTGAGTCTCTTGCTTTGCTACACAGTGGTCAATGGGACACCAGTTTATATTAACTTTTTACCTAGAAGTAATGACTTAAGACGCCGTCAGGTATTTAAGACGCCACACGTACACATGCGGGAACCTCAGGCGGCGTCGTCATTTGTAGTTTGCTTTCGTGCGTTTTTTAAATGCGAAGCATTTCTTAGCGAACTTCGGCGACTTTGAGCGTATCCATATATCTTTCTATCTATCTATATAGCCGCCTACGACTTTGTGCTCTCCTGGCCGTGTCGTTAATGGGATGTGTACGAAAATTGATATGCCACAACATGACTGCACGACGAACATAAATGACAGTTCATAACGTGAAAATCATGACTTGCATGTCATGAGCGGCATGATTTACACGCGACGGTCTTGGTGCTCTCCTGACCGTTTCGTTAGTGGGATGTATGCGAAAATTGGTGTGCCACAACAAGACTGCATGACGAACATTAATGACAGGACATGACATGAAAATCATGACATGCATGTCGTGAGCTCTATGATTTACATGCGACGTACTTGGTGCTCTCCTGGCCTTTTCGTTAAAGGGATCTATACGCAGATTGGTATGCCACAACATGACTGCATTACGAACATAAATGAGAGGTCATAACATGGAAATGATGACATGAGTGTCATGACCGGCATGATTTACACGCCACACGTTTCGTTAATGGGATGCATACCAAAATTGCTATGGCACAACACGACCGCATGACGAACGTAAATGACAGGTCATAACGTTAGAATCATGACATGCGTGTATGAGCGGCATGGTTTACATGCCACAGTCACGGTGCTCTTGCGGCCGTTTCGTTAACTTCATATGTACCAAACTCGGTATAGCGAGACAACAATGCAAATCCATTTTACGTTCCTGATGCGTGCTTCGCATTTCCTTGATTCCCACTGCACGTGGGATCTGCCAATTTTTTTTATCTTGTCATGCGTTTCCCCATTATACAGGAGTACGGCTTCTGGTGTTTTGAAAAGGTAGTTTATACCCTTGTCACCCGAGAAGGTTTAATCTCATATCTATCTAATGGCACTCGATGCATGAATTCATCGAGTGTCATCGATGCTGGCAGTCTTTATAATTAATACATCTTAGCTAAGGAAGAGCGTTTACTATGGCAACGTTATATTGCTCTGTTGCTATGAATGCCGTTGGCGCACTGCTGTCGCTAGATATAATGAAAAAGATAGCTCTTAATCCAGCGAGCGTATAAGGAAGGCCCGTTGTTATTCCTTCTACGCATAACACTTTTCATAGGTCAAAACGAGAATTGCATCGTGGCTCTAGACGAGAGGTAGATTTCTAGACCAGCCCCTGAAGTGCCTTGTAGAACTACAACCCCACTCTTAACCCCGGTTGCGCTGTTAGCCTCCGGTCAAGGAACCGAAACGATCTCACCTGATAACTGTCTCTTATCTACCTGCGTTGTGTGCGACAACTGTTCCAGTCTTCCTCGCGCGTAAGCGGTGCACATGCGGAATACGTGCGCAGTTGTTCCTGCAGGGCTCATGCCAGTGTCCGCAATTGATACCCATGTCACTACAATCCGTAAGGTGTGCTTAAAACTCATGGTGAAGTAGACGCGAAGACGAAATCGGCAGGGCGTATTTGTCGTACGGTTCGTTTCAATATGCTATAGTGCATGCACTTCATCGCGTTGCCGAATGTGTCTGTATATTGCACTAATATACCTGATCGGTCAGTGTTCTCTTTTGCCCTATACATGGGTAAGCCAATTCGTGTTTTTCTCTTCCCGATCCTTGGTGCAGGTAAAGGCATCGAAGTCTACCTGCCATGCCGTCATCGTGGAATCCGGTGGAAGAGGAAACCGGCAAAAAAGCCCTTGAAGAGGTACGTCTCGTGCAGTGCCATCTGACATGAAGCAGTGTTTCCGGGCCGAGAGCAACGTTACGAACCGTCACAATGTTACGATCCGTTAAAAGAAAACTCTCTTGAAACAGAACGAACTCAGGGCATTGAAGAATGAGTAAAAAGGAGACAGAGACGATCGCAGATCTCTTCTGCGGCGATAAGACTGTATCGTTTCAAGGAGGGGCGTGCGAGTGGCGATCTTTAAGACCTCTTTAAGATACGAGTCCATGGCTATCACTGAAAGAGGTTATTAACAACACTGAAAGTTAACTAATTATTTGTAAGTAATTTGAAAATTTCTAAACCCGCACCTTCTGTAATAACTCCTCTGGAAGCCATTCGTGGCATTCGTGTCGGGTTATTTCCCAACAGTTTTAGAAAGTTAAACAGCAGTTTTTTTTTTGCAATTAATATAAAAATAATGCCGAGGTCCAAGTATCAGTAACGTTCGAAATAAACCCAAAAATGGGCCACCGTAAGAAAGGCCGCCATGGTAGCTCATAGCAGGTACAGTGCGGCGGTGTTCTGCTCTGCCAAGCTCGAGAAGTTTGATCCCCGGACGCTGCGGTCGCATTTCGTTGAGGGCGAAATGTATACGAATGCTCATGATTACTTAGATTTAGGCGCATGCTCAAATATGGTCAAAATCAAGTCGGGGTCATCCACTACGGCGGACCTCGCAGTCGCGTCTCGTTTTTGCACTTGAAACCCACAATAACCACTTCCACAAGAAAAAAGGAAATTAAGATTATTAACACACGCATAATCCTTCAAAGAGGGTAAGGAGGTAATTGTTCAAGCGGTGAATTTTGACTCTTCGAGCGGCGTATAGCCTGTGACTGTACGTAAGCTCTCGTGTTTCATAGCCTGGCTCTCGACGACAGTTTATTGTAGTCGCCGATACCATTGTGAGGATGTCGTTCTTTATGGGCACATGATCGTCATTAGCAAAGTGTCGAGCGTTACCGGCTTCACTACTGCGTTTTTTTTACCTCGAAGTCACGAGCCTCTAGCATTACACCTCCATCGAAATGCGGCTTTCGCGGAGAAGGTTCGATCCCGCCACCTTTGGGTCAGCAGTATAAAGCCATGACCACTATACCACCGCACCAGGATCTGATTTAAAAAGGAGAAAATTTGGTTCAGTATTAACAGCTATTTCATACTTCCGCACCTCTCTGGCCATCGTGCCGCTTGCACGCATTTTCAAGTTCAGTCAAATAACTTTATTTAAATGTCCTGCGATGGTTGGACGGGTGATACGTCCCGCCTAAGTTGCACCACATATAGGTTCACTATATACCGTTCCTCGTTTAACGTTGTAAGTGATGAAAGATGTTCTTCGGGACGGACAGAAGGTCTGAATAAAAACATTGCAATAAATCGACTGCTACGATTTGTTAGTTGTCGCACTGCCATCCAGCAATTATCACGGTTTTGCGGCCGCATAACGCTCACATTAGTAATGATGCGTTCGTTGAAAATTCTAATCGCGTATAGTTTACCAGAAAATCCACGTGTTTCTCTTGCGTATTTTTGCGCGGTGTACTTGAAGTGTACTTGAAGCGTTCGAAAATACATTGATTTGTGATGCCTAATTTTACTAGGCCTATATCTGTAAATTTGTTATTAGGTGATCAGCATTTCCAAAACTGTTTGCGCTAGTGGCTGTAGCACTCGGCTGCTCATCCGAAGGTCGCGGGATAGAATCCCGGCCGTGGCAGCTGCATTTCGATGCATGGACGCGAAATATTGAGGCCCGTGTACTGTGCGGTGTCAGTGCACGTTAAAAAACTCCAGGTGGTCGAAATTTCCGCAGCCTTCGACTATGGCGTCTCTCATAATATCTGATTTTGGGACGTAAAGCCCCAGGAATCAATCAATCAATCAATCAATCAATCAATCAATCTGTCAAATCAACACTAATTGGGCATAGTGTATAGAGTGACAATAGTTCGTTTGAGCGAGCGTATGAAAAATGTTTTGACGTCACAGAGGTGCAAAGCCGATATCCATAACATTTGATATGAATGAGGTGAAATTTCAACCCATTGTTCTCCTAATGCAATACGTGCATTTATGAGTTGTAGTATATAATACGACATTCTTCAACGTGAATATAGCCGCCAATTCTTTCCTACCCTTGTTGTACTCCTCTAACCTGCACGCAGAGGCAAATTGCATTGATTAGCTGCATTTCACGCAAGCATATAGCGCTTGACGTTTCACGCGTCGTTTTCGATGCTCCAAGAGCTTGAAACAATCGTTATGCCACTCTCTCACACTGTGCATTGTGTGCTCGTGCGACAGGCTTTCAAGCCCGGGCCTGCATACAAGAACGCCTACAGAGATTTCGAAGGCCTCTACGTCAGCAATACGTTCACGGACCGGAATATGCGCTCCGCGCTCGCCTACGAACCGCTCGAAGGAGACGTCTTCGTCGTCAGTTACCCAAAGTGCGGCACCACTTGGATGCAGCACATCGTGTACGGCATATTCCGCGATGGCGTCGCCCCCGCGAACCTGATGGAGTTCATGACCATGGCTCCGTTCTTGGAGCTTGTGGGAGCCGAGGGGGCGCAGGCTATGCCGAGACCCGGAGCCATCAAGACTCACCTGCCGTTCAACAAGCAGCCGTTTTCTGCTAAGGCCAAGTACATCTACATAACCCGCAACCCGTACGACTGCTGCGTGTCCTTCTACTACCACACCAGGAACATGCCGATGTACCTCTTCGAGGACGGCACGTTCGACCAGTTCTTCGATATGTTCGTCGAAGGAAAAGTTGACTTCGGCGACTACTTCGACCACCTCCTGTCGTGGTACGAGCACCGCGGAGACAGCAACGTGCTTTTCGTCACTTACGAAGACCTCAAGAAGGACACCCGTGGATGGGTGATCAAGATCGCCGACTTTCTGGGCAAGGAGTACGGCGACAAGTTGAGACAGTGCCCGGAGGTACTGGATAGGGTACTCTCCGTGATAAGCGTCGAGTCCATGAAGAAGATCAACGCCGAGCTGACCACCTGGGGCAAGGATTTGGCCAGCGCCCCCCTGGAGGCTCTGCCCGCGGGGATAAGGTCAATGGTGGAAGCCATGGGGAACATGTTGAACAAGCCAGTCAAGGGAGAATTCGTGAGGAAAGGCATCGTGGGGGACTGGAGGAACCACTTCTCGCCGGAACAGGTCGCCAGGATGAAAGAGCGGATTGCACTCAAGACCGCTGGCAGTGATGTCATGGACCTATGGAAGGACGCTGGGCTGCCCTAAGTAAACCACTTGGTGACTTTGCGTTCTGGTGGACAAATTCTCAGCAGTACAGGTATACGGGTTGTTTGTGCGTTATTTTCTTTAATATAGCCGTAACTCTCAAATAAACGTAAGCTCGCGTACTCGTGAGTTTTTTATATGAAGCGCAAGGAGGTTGCCCCAACATGTTTCATTTTCTTCGTGTTCACATCTAGCTACACTGTAGATTACACTTTCTTCCGTTGCCGGGGTTGTAGGGACCTATAGGCACCAAATTTTTCCTGAGTTTGTGACACATAGGAGCACTGGACGTCGAGTCGCTAAAGTACAGTCGACTTGACTGAAGGTCGTGCAAATCTCTGAATGGCATCTTTTCTATTACCGAGGTCACGGATCATGTCGATCGTGTACTGAACTAATGTCAGTGTCCGATCTTTTTCGCAAGATGACATGTTGGAACATAACACATTGCGATTTACCGTTCTCACGTGATATCTCTAACACGATTCTGTACAACTCATTTTACAGGCACAGCTAGAGAAACAAGAGAGGAGCGGACGAGAGCCAAATTTGAGATGGACAGTCGGATTTCATGCTTTTCACTGGGAAATGAGAACCGTGGGAAAGAGGGAGAAAGATGACAAGATAAGAATATAACTCTACGCTCACTCTATATTGTTTACAGTGAGTTTTGTGGTTTAGTTATGTAGCTTAGACAAACGACAGCCTAGCTATGTTTCTACGTACTTATACATGAAAATGTTGCTCGCCAGACTTAGCATGTGCAGCCAATGCCTTTGAAGAATAAATCTAGTCGTTGATGACATATGAGCAGTTGTATTTGGGTTTTGAGGAAATGGTACTTGTAGGGGAGGAGGAGGCACCCTCAGATCGAGTCGGTGGCACCGCCCACTGTGGGAATGGGTGATGAAGTTCCACCGCGACGTCGCGGGGCCCTCTGGACTGCCTGGAGCTGAGTGTGGAGGTTGTTGCTCTTGAGGAATTCCGCCCATTGCTCCTTCGTGACGGGTGAGGTGGCGTTAAGGAGAGCATCTTTTTCGGCAAGGACCATCCCTACGTGGGAGCGGCCCGCGATGCGAACGGTAAGCGTGACTATTCAGTAACTGAAAGAAAAAATGGATATGTCCATATATGTACGGGCAGGGAAAATAAAAGAAAAAATTACACCATCTCCCGCTAAAGAGGACCATTACGCGATGCAGCACGGGGGGTGCACACCGCGTTTGCGTCGGTTTGACTTGCATCGGTTTGACGCTATCAGACGCTGCCTGCGTCAGCGTTGTCTCTCGCGGGCGAGGGCGCGTTCTCGTTCCTTGCGAGCTGGTAAAGCGTTGCGTTTGCATCTGTTTGACGCTAGCAGACGCGGGTTCGATCCCGGCCGCGGCGGTCGCATTTTCGATGGAGGCGAAAATGCCAGAGGCCCGTGTACTGTGCGTTGTCAGTGCACGTTAAAGAACCCCAGGTGGTCTAAATTTCCGGAGCCCTCCACTACGGCCTTTCTCTCCTCTCTATCTCTTTCACTCCCTTTCCCCCACCCCCACGGACGCTTAGCCGTGCTCCCTACATGGGCTGCAGAAATTAGCGTCCTTTCCTAACCGAACCACAATCATCATCACAATCATCGCTAGCAGACGCTGCCTGCGTCAGCGTTGTCTCTCGCGGGCAAGGGCGCGTTCTCGTTCCTTGCGAGCTGGTAAAGCGTTCATCGAACAAAGCGTTTCCATAGTCAGCACGCGCCGTTCTGAGAGGAGGTGTGTCGAGAGGGTCTGCGCTTGCGCAGTAAGGGTAGCCACGCCGCAAATCACCGCTGGATTGAACTCCGCCATAAGCTGCTTCGCATCTAATATAACAATTACTTGGACTCAAGCGTACCTGCAGGCACTGACAAAATAAATTCCAGTGTAGGTGCACTAGACGAAGTAACGCCTTCCATGAGATAGCTCCGATACATACATACATACTCGTAGTATATATTTTGCAGCATTTAAGCGAGACAAGATATAAAGCACTTTCTTTCTTATTTTTTTCTAAATACAAACCCAGCACTGAGGAAAAGTACCAAACCTGACCTGAACCTTCACATAAAGGTATGGGACCCGGAATCATACTCGTCAGCAGTTGACTTCCAGTAGTCCGGAAGTTGATTCCCACGAGCACATCTCGTGTACATAGGCAATGGTAAGTTCGCAAGATGATGAATATCCCTCTGTTTGCTGTTGACAAAGAATAGTCGATTTATGCAAAGTAGAATGCCTTAAATATGGTTAGAGAGGCTAGAAGGGTCTAAATGTCGGCAACCTGAAGCTGGAAGCAGCTTGTGATCGTCCTTTTCTTATCTCTTTTTTTTTTTCCACTATATTAAGTGAAGAGGTGCAGATGCGCGACAGTTCGGCATGGTTAGCTCGACTATAAGCTTGTAACTGCGCACGAACACTCGTTCGACCCATTGGTGGTGGGACAACTATTCCCGCGTCATATACACATGCGAGTTTGAACCCGTGTCGTAGTATATAAACATTAAGATGTAGTATATAAACATTAAAACAGGAATACAACTTGCAAGGAACTTAAACTAATGGCAACATTTTGAAAACATACTCATGAAATATCGAAATCATAATCCAAATTGAACATTCCAAAATCAGTAACGAGTAATGGACAGTGTAATAAGATTAACAATAAACAATAAGAAAAGATCCTGATGTGTTTCACATATTCTCACATCTCGCAAACGTGGGCGCGCGTGTAAAGGGGCATCCTGGACTTATCGGTTTACTGTAGAGAACGCACTCTGCCACGAGGTCGCTTTCCTCTCTCTCTCTCCCTTTACCATACAGCACTTCACTCCTTTTAGATGTACTTATCTCGGCCAGCTCTTGGGGGCGTGATATTGAGTCGAGCTCCCCCACTGACAGGAGGCGGCGGCGCTCACCTTCGCTCACAAAGGTTTGTTTCGTGTCCATTCTCCGTCCTTCAAGCCGATCATTACTGCAGCCTTTCAGAGTACGTCGAGGAAGTGTATGCGCATATGCGAAATCGCTTAGCATGTTTCAATGCCAGAAACTGCGCGCGCGAGCCTGATAATGAGTTGTCGCACGCACGGAGGAAACTAGAAACGCACGGAAGCGTTCTATAGGCACGTGTTTATTTCCGCTTTTTCTTCTTTTTTTTTTGTTTTTACGGCGACAGCTTTATAAGTGTCATGCGAAGGTTGCCTTGAAAAAACGGGGGCAGGAAAATATGGTACAGGAAATGTGGTACAGATACAAGAAATGTATGGTACAGGAAACTGAAAACTACGAGAGCATGTCCTGTAACATTACTGCCACCGCTAAAGACGTGGATGATAACACATGGTGCCCAACCAGGTGGTAAAGGGTTCGACTCGAGGTTCTTTCACTGGCTGCATACCAAATTACCATGGAATGGAACGGTTGTGCGACCAACATGACTGATATAGGTCACGACGTAAATAACGTGACATCCTCGAGAGTTATACGTCAAGATTAACGACAGTAAATTCACGTGCGGCTTATACGCGCATCGAATGTGCGGACATATGAGCCACATACGACTGAATGTTAAACTTTTATAGCCTTTGCCAAATTACATGCCGTGATGATGGACTGCCAGAAATCCCGGGTACGACTATCAAGGGTATTGGCTTTCGCCTCGACGTCTGTTAAGCGATCGCTATGTGGGTTCCTAGGAATTAATTTCGACGTAACTTACCTGCGTGTTTATTGGCTTACTTCAGGCTTTGAGATGTGCTATACTGAGGTTGAATTTTTTTCTACTTTTTTTTTCTTTGTCTTCCTTTCCTTTTCTCCCCACAGGCATACGCAGGGTTCCCCGTTGTGGGGAGTAACATTTCACCACAGTTCTTTAAACAATTAACCGACTCATCGTTCTGGTGGCCGGTTCAGAATGCAATCGGGGATCGCAAGTCAAGTGGTAGCTTCGGAGCAGGCTAGCCAACCAAGGCTCTTCTTAATTCGACATATATATATATATATATATATATATATATATATATATATATATATATATATATATATATATATAAAGATTAGCAGGCTCCACCGCGTCGCCTTGTTGGGGGAACCGTTAGCCCTGCTTTAAGTTAAAGGCCCGCTCAACTACAGAGCACCGAATGCAATAAAATCGTAAGTTCGAGTAAAGTCGATCGGCTGTACACCACCGGTTTCTAATAGAGAGAAGGAGATTGCCAAAGGAAACTAAAGGCGCACCCGACAACCAAGTGCTTACCTAAACTGCGTGCGGGGAAAGGGAAGAGGAAGCAAAATAATAAGCACGGTAAGACGTAAACAGACAGTTTGCAGTTGTAGAGATCATTTAGCTGGAAATCATATTGTTATCCAGGGCTGGCAGTGACTATATATATATATATATATATATATATATATATATATATATATATATATATATATATATATATATATATATATATATATACTTCCGACCTATTCAGAACATTCAGTCATTCTGGGCTGATGGAGTTGCCATTAATTCTGCTGTGCTCGTCCACATCACTTATCAAAGGTCTAAACACACTGAGGACTTATACATTTGTCGTGGAAATAATCAGTAGTCCGCCACGTTGGTGCAGTGATCAGTGGTTATTTTCGATTGTGGCGAAAATGCCAGAGGCCCGTATACTGTGCGTTGTCAGTGCAAGTTACAGAACCCCAGATAGTCAAGATTTCCGGAACCCTCCAGTAGGCGCTCTTCCTCTTTCAGTCCCTTTCCCATATCCCTACGGGCACTGAGTCGTGCTCCCGACATGGATTGCAGAAAATAGCGCCCATTCCTTAACCGAACCACAATCATAATAATCAGTAACAAAGGTAGTGTATAGAGGCGTACCTCACTACGGCTCGCTGTGAATGTGCATTTGTGATAATTCACGGTGCAAGCGGGCGTCCACCGCCATATACTGTCAACCCATCTGCATCTCCTTTTCTTTTTTTCTTTTTTTTTTCTTGAGGGGGGGGGGGGGGGGGGGAGTCCTCGAATAAGTCGCGGTGCGCAGGTGTGGGAAAGATAAGTATACAGCAGGATGCTAGAGTAGGGAGTGGTCGTTGTGTCGGCCTTGAGTTGGCGGTGGTACAAATATCTGTACGCGACGGGAGCTTCGTCAATTGTCGCTTTCCGGCCACATCAACGGCCTCTGTGTGTTGAGCCGCCTTGCACAATCTCTTTGAATGCGCCTCTTTTCTCTCTCTCTCTCTCACGGCCACTCTCCTTTTGATGAAGCTTTGTACGATCCACTACCGTCGGGACGTTTAAAGGCGCTCAGTCAGCGGAATTCTGCATCGTGTGAGAATTCCTATACCGGGAGCAAACAGCCGTGTTCCCGAAAAACACCGCTCACGCGACCCACTTCCTCGCTTTGATGCCATTGGCGGTGGTCTGTGCGTAAATGGAAGCGGTGAAAGTGGGCCACCTCAACGGCGGTATCGCGAAAGTGTGGACAAAAATATAGCACTGTCGCAAATATATGGTGATCGCGTGTAGTCTGGCTATTCGAGAAAATATAGCACAATCGCGCCGTCCTTGGCCCCGAATGCTGAGGGGGCTGCTTATTTATTTATTTTTTTCTTGCCGAGCTGAATTGCACGCGAGTCGTCAATGCTCGTCACCAAGGTCATGTACGGGAAAAGAGAGCGCGCTGACGCAACTACCGGTCGCTTAGGAAACGCAATGCTTGGCCTCCGAGATCTACCAGCGAGCCGGTGATGCAACTGACATTATTGTGAACGGGCGTGGCCTTCGAGATATACTACGATCGAGTGTTCTAGAGCGTTTCGTTTCCTTCAACGCTTTCGTCTAGTGGAACATTTAGACTCGTGGAGTGGCGTGTTGGGCATGAGCCATATATTGCCAGGTGAACAAGAACGAGTGGCGTGTGAGCTCCACGTCACAGGCGCTTTCGACTTTCACTTGGGCGCTTGCCAGCTCTTGCGCGCGGTGACGCGCGCAATGTGCCAGCCGACAGAACCCGGACACGCGCTACGTGGCTGCTACGCTCATCTTTGCGCGCGGTCTGCTACATATTTTACACGTGAACGTCCTTCCGCATCGTATACAGCTTTCAACGTGACTAAGCACTCTTGGGAGCTTCACGCCTTTTGAGGTACGTTTCTATGTTTCGGGCAGTTATATATGTCGGGGTTCTGACTGCTGCGGCGGAAATGCCGCCCGCACCGCTCTGGTTTACCGCCCACCGCTTTCCGTTGGCGGCCCACCGCTCCGACTAGTCCAGTGGAAACTTGAAATGCGCGCACAAGATAGGTGGCACCGTTGCGTCAAAGATCTCCCACTCAAGTTCTAGCGCTCGAATACGGCGCCCTTGCTTTCGTTTTCTATATGTTCGAATTTTCTTTCGCAGTAGATGCTCGTAGATTGCAGTCGACGGATATCTGTCACATGCTCCTATGAGTGGTCATCACGCGCTCTTGAAATGTCCACCGCTCACGAATTTCTGTGGGGTATATATATATATATATATATATATATATATATATATATATATATATATATATATATATATATATAGTGTGCGCGTGTGTGTGTACCAAGGAATGCAGAGGGAGCAGTAAATGTAACTTTAACTATAGTGTATATAGTTACATATACGGTGTCCTAGTTAAAAAGTGACCATGTTTTTAAATATGCCGAAGTGTGCTGAGGGGTTGCAGCTAACTCAGAGGTGTTATAAGGATCAAGTGACTCAGTGTGAGGTATCTTCTTTTTTTATTTCGCATAGTCAGTTAGCATAAACTAATCAGTTAACATTTTAACCACTCACCTGAGCAGAAAGTACTAATACCCGGCTACATAAATCTCATGAAGGCAAAAGGCAGTATCGTGCGTCACTGCGTACATCGCATTAAGTTCGCGATTCTTCGCGAGGTCGGAGACATTGATCGCGTTTCGCATTTCGCAGAGAAACGCGCGCGTCACGCCGTGGCCTCCGCGATCGGCTGCGGCGGCGCGACGTCACGCTGCGGAAGCCCGTGACTGTTCTAGTGCCAGCAGATGACAAAGAATACGCGGCAGCTCTCACGCCCTTTCTTCCCAAGGCCATTTACACATGCGTGCTCACAACACGCCAGCGAATGACTTTCAGCGGCATACGTCGTCTGCTCTGGAGTGAGTGCAAGCAGCTCGTTCCAAGCGCTATACGCCTGGTGCACCGCCTATGGATGGATGGATGCTATGAGCTTCCCCTTTGTAACGGGGCGGTGACATGTGCGCCACCAGGCTCGTAAGAAGATTTAAGAACTTTTTTTTTTCCTCTTTTAATTTTCCTCATGCCTTTTAAATTTACTTCAATCAAATCGATCATGCCATATCAAAAACGGAATTTCATATCCCAGTTCCCTGCCCCTTATGGCAGAAATTCCATATTTTTCCCTATAATTATTTTTGTCCGTTCTCTCTAGTTTTCTGCCACCAGTATTCTAACCGTCTCTTACTTATTTCAATCGCGGCTATGTTCAGCTTCCCGTTGTTCGCCCTAAAACCCAAGGCTTCATGTAGGGTGGTGCCCAAACGTACACCTGGGTGGATATTTCCGCATTCAATCAGAACATGCTCTGTCGTTTCCCTATCTTCCTCACAGCATGTGCATTTTTCTTCTTCTTTACTGAATTTCGCTTTATAAACACGCGTTCTAAGGCAGCCCGATCTCGCTTCAAACAATAAAGCGCTTCCTCTTGAATTATCATAAAATGCCTCCCTCTTTATTTCGTTTTTGCCCTCTCGGTAGTTATTCAGAGTCGGTTTTTTTTCCATCGCTGTCCTCCAGTAAATCTTCTCCGCCTCTCTGACTTTTCCCTTTACGCTCTTTGTTGTCAGTTCTCTTAGAGCCGTATATTTACTGGTGAGCCTCCTAGTTCTCTTTCTCCACTGCGTGTCAACGCTCTTTCTATATAAATAGCGGAACACCTTCACTGCCCACCTAACCTCTTTCATATTCCTTAGCCTTTCTTCAAACCTTATTTTGCTCTGCGCTTCCCTTGCCTCAAAACTCGCCCATCCCATATCGCCCTTTACAGCCTCGTTTGTAGTTTTCCCGTGAGCACCCAACGCGAGGCGTCCCACAGTTCTTTGATTCACATCCATTCCCGATTGTATCTCTGGCCTCATGCACACCACTGAGTTCCCAAATGTAAGCCCCGGTACCATTACCCCTTTCCACAGACCCCTAAGCACCTCGTACCTATTGTGTCCCCATAACGCTCTGTGCTTCATTATTCCTGCGTTCCTCTTTCCCTTTGCTGCCAAGGCTTTTTCCTGTACCTTCATGTATCTATCGCCCTCATTTACCCATACGCCAAGGTACTTGTATTCGCTTACTCTCGGTATTTCTTGGCCCTGTATGGATACCGCCTGGTCGTTGGGATCATTGAATACCATCAATCCGCATTTTGTTACACTAAATCCTAGTCCTAGATCCTCGCCTTCCTTCCCGCATATATTCACCAGCCGTTGTATATCATCTCGACTGTTTGCGAATAAGACAATATCATCAGCATAAAATAAACCCGGAAGCATCTGCTCAATCATCACGCCGCCCTGTTTGTGTGACAGATTAAAACCAATGTGGCTATCTCCTAGCGCTTTTTCCATTCTAACCATGTACAGCATGAATAACAGCGGCGACAAAGGACATCCCTGTCTCAGCCCCTTGCTAATATCAACGTTCTCTCTGCTACTTATTCCTTCCCATTCTATGCAAACTGTATTTTCTCGATATATTTCCCTCAAAAGCTGTACACAATCGTCGCCTATGCCCATTCCTTCCAAAATTTCCCACAATATTTCCTGATTAACATTGTCATACGCCCCAGTGATGTCTAGAAAAGCCACATACAACGGCCTCCTTTCTATTTTAGATATTTCTATACACTGAGTAAGAACAAATAGGTTATCGTCTAAACGCCTGTCTACTCGAAATCCATTCTGAAGTTCTCCCAAAATATTGTTACGTTCTGCCCAGGCTTCTATTTTTAATTTTACTGCTTGCATAGCCATCCTGTATAGTACCGATGTAATGGTTAGCGGTCTATACGAGCGAATGTTATTCTTTTCCCCCTTGCCTTTATAGATTAAGTTCATTCTGCTTTTTCGCCAACTGTCCGGTATTTGCCTCTCCTGTAAGCATTTTTCTACGGCTTTCAATAGCGCTTCTTTAGTGTTCTGTCCTAATTCGTTAATGAGGCTAACGGGGACCCCATCTAAACCCATAGCAGTGCGCTTTGGAATTTTTCCTTCGGCCTTTTTCCAGTTGAAATTCTCAAGTTCTAGCTCTTCCTTAGTTTCGCTCTCCGTCATGGTTTTATCCACTGGGGGAATCTCTTGGACGATCTTTTTAAACGAATCGGCTGTTACCTTCTGGATGTAACCCAACGCTTCGTACCCTTCCAATTGATTTCCTCTTTCATCAACAATATGTTGTTGCAATGTGACAACTATAGAGGCGCCACTGATGGCCACCTAGCGGGCGCCGCCGACAGTACTCTCGGGAGGCCGAGCAGACGACAACGCTTTTTGCAGCGCTGGGAGGCATGGGCATGGCCGAGGAACGCGGCTGCGATTTCCCCTTCGTTCGCGTGCCGGACACCTACTGTTGCGGTGACAGTTGCAGGAAAGAATCGGGCCTCTGTGAAAGTGGGCACGCGCGTGCCGTTAACACAATTTAGGACAAACCAGTCCGCATATAATTGTCAGGTGCATCCCGCCGACCACCGTGAAAAAGTCCAGTTGCGAAGTAGCCGTGCGAAGAGCTCGTGCGAAGTAGCCGCCTTGTATTTCCTTTTTTTTTTATATTGCACCGTTGCCACATTGCCGTCTCTGTACCTTAATATCTGTACCTTAATAATAAACACACATCATTTGAGCAGAGTGGTAATTCAAACAATGAAGCAAACAATACGTGATGCTGGCGTGCGTTATGTAGCGATCTTGATAGCACTGATTACATACGTGACATAATCGCATAATAATTGACATAAAAGTCACCTTATGAAGCACAACTGAGAGATTGTTAATGAACCTGCGTACACTCCTCATGGATATCGCCAAACTTGCCAGCGGATAAAACCATTTAGCGCCGCGTTCGTCGAACTACCCTACCTGCTGCAGCCGTCAAAACTTGCAATTTTCTGAGCGACCTTCTTGAAAGCGCACAAAGCTGCGTGAGAATTTTTGTGTTTTGGATGCTGAGTAAAGAGAAGGCGCATGATATATTGAAAAGCGGCGAAGGGTTGGTCAAGTTAATTGGGAGCGACAGCAAGGCTGGGGCTCGCTCTATCGTCAAGATGTATGTAGAAACATGTAAACACTAAACAGCTACTGAATTTCTTCGTCACTTTACGGAGATTTCGTCATATATGCGTCTTCTGTGGGCCTGCAGTGCACCACATTGTTTTAGAGCTTTATGTGCCTATGCAAGTATTGCCATTATCATGGTGGTTTGCGGTCCAGCATCTTCCCATTATTCCGTATATGAAATGCTCAGCACGCACCAAAGCTATATTTTAATATAGTCTTGTGTTGGTTTCAAACTTTCTTCATGCTCTTTCGTCCGTGTGTTCTGCGTGCTTCTACTTTTCAAGATGGTGTATGAACATGCCCGAACTGCCACTGTTGTAACATAAATTTTTTTCTTCTAGTAACAGTGGTGGGGGTACACGCATACCGAGCACACATGAGTTTCTTGTCTTATTAGAGCTGGTGTAACTCGTAAAATAGGGCAAGACTTCTGTGTGAGCACTTTGAACGTACAAGCAGGCTTTTGTTTACACTCCTCCCCCTTAAAACTTAGCCAGGTGGATAGCCCCCCTCCATTTTCGTTAACGCCATGGGTAACACCCCTCCCACCCTGCGAAATCAAAATTCTGGTTAAACGCCTACGTACAGGAAGAGGTCGTGTTTGGATGGCTTTTGTTATTCGACATCCCTTGAAGCTTCGGCCACCCCACACATGCAAAGAAAGTTGCTTATTTCGCTGCGACAACGCGAACTAAACGGCGAACGCGAACAAAGTCGTAGGAAGCTACGGCGCACGGCTGCCTACTCTCCCGAGAATACTTAGCAGGGTCGCCACCAGTAGCGCTTCCGTCGGCTTGCACGAGGCGTATACGGCACGTAATTAATTCAGCATTTATTACTAACTGCAGCTGAAATGTGCGCCGCCCCTGTTTATTGACGCTACAGAAAGAAAACTAAGAAAATTTGCAATATATGGGACAGTAACGCGATAACTATGCGTCGCGCCCATAGGATCACATGTAAGGATGGGAACAGGCCGGCAGCGTCATCTGCCGTGATGCGCATAAAGCTCAACTTCCTCCTCGCCCAAGCGTTACATTAACGGGCCGCCGCCGCTCACTGCTGTGGCATAGCAGTTTCCTCTCCTCAAGTACTTCTTTCTCCGTGGGCAAGTGTTCACTTGAGCCGACGTTCCACGAGTACTTGTACACACCAGAAGTATCTTATTGATAAACTGGAGCGAATACGAAGACTGGCGATTCGGTTCGCCTTATCAGATTATTCAAGAAGGAACAGCGTTAGGCATTTAATTATGAAGGCTAACCTACAGACGCTAACCTACAGCTAACCTACAGACCTCTATCATGGCCACTTTAGATTAAATCGCTCTGCATACTTACATTGTCTCTCCAGACATTCCCTTCGAACGGGTCACAGTAAAATGCTCAGACAATCCGTAAGCCACATAAACTCACACAAGTACTCGTTATTTCCAGCTGTCATTGCCTATTGGAGTAAATTACCCAAATATGCTGTTTCCGTTGCTTCAGCAGACTCATTTGTTAACATAATTGCAAATGTCAACTTTGGTGTGTAACGTGTTCGCAGTGCAATGTTGTACGATTTACTTTGTATCCTCTCTGAACTTATGTGTGTGGAAAGCAGCGGTATGTGATCAACACTTTTTGTATTTTTTTACTTATTTTCTTTTTTGATCGACCATCTGTCCTATTATGTCACTCTTGTTAAGAACTTTTCTTCCACTCCTGCTTGGGCCCGAATGTGGCCTGCAGTATGTATAAATAAAACAGGGAATGGTCTATGAAAAACTATAGCGTATCCATATCAGTGCTCGCGCGAGCTTGCTGAAACTTCTGCATTCTTTTGTGTTTATCATCCGTTGCAGGCAGAAGGAACAGCCCCGGCCATCAGCTTCTCATGGCATCTTTATCAGATCTACCTGACGGCAAAGAAGCGGCTGCGCAGGTTCGGAAGCGCCTTTTGTTATACCTTCGTTCTCGATTACTCACTGTACGCTCGGATTTCATCTCCCTCCCTGTAATTTCAGAGAGACAGTTATATAGGCGCATCTCAACAGAGAGTCCCTCCCTCCCATCCCCTAAGCAGTTCGGAACACTCTCTCTTACTTAAAACCAGAATCCTGGCCAAACCCTTGACTATCTGGCTGTACTAGCAATGACAGATGTAAACTACACAACGAGGTTGGGTATGTCACGTGGTGTACAGCTCATAAGGATGCCATATGTTTACAGCCCACAAGCTACAGTATAGTACCAAACACTCACCTTTTTCTAGGAGTCCACTTCTTCGCGACGTAAATTGCGTCTCACATCGGTCATTCCTCTCCTTGTTTCAGGCATGCAAGCCCGGCTCGCAGGCCCTGTACCGAGATGTAGACGGAGTGTACCTAAACGTCTGGTATCCCGAGCCAAATGTGCGCTCCGCCTTATCCTACAAGCCACTGGACGGCGACCTCTTCGTCGCTAGTTACCCTAAGTGCGGTACGACGTGGACGCAGCACATCGTGTACAGCATTCTACGCGACGGTGCGACCCCGACGAACATCATGGAATTCATGAGCAACAGTCCGTTCCTGGAATTCCTGGGAGCCGAAGGAGCGCGCTCGATGCCACGTCCCGGAGCCATCAAGACCCACTTGCCGTTCAACAAGGTCCCTCACTCGGCTCACGCCAAGTACATCTACATAACCCGAAACCCGTACGACTGCTGCGTGTCGGCCTATTACCACATGAAGAACTTCCATTCGGTGCTCTTCGACGGCACGTTCGACGAGTACTTCGACATGTTCGTCGAGGGAAAAGTAGACTACGGAGACTACTTCGCACACCTCTTGTCCTGGTACGATCATCGTGACGACAGCAACGTTCTGTTCCTGACGTACGAGGACCTCAAGAGGGACCTTCGCGGCTCGGTGCTGAAGATGGCGGACTTCGTGGACAAGCAAGCCTACGGCGAGAAGTTGAGGCAGCACCCGGACGCTTTAGACAAGGTCGTCGACTCGGTTAGCCTCGACTCCATGAGGAAAATGTATTCCCAGTTAGGGGAATGGGCCAAACAAATGGCGGACATGCCCGTGGAGGCTCTGCCCGAACAAATGAGGTCGGCCATCGGAACTATGAAGGAGATGTTCGCGAAGCCGGTGAAAGGACAGTTCGTGAGGAAGGGCATCGTGGGAGACTGGAAAAATCACTTTTCGTCGGATCAGATCGCGAGAATGAAAGAGCTGGTTGCTGCGAGGACTGCCGGAAGTGACGTCATGGACCTCTGGAAAGACACGGACATACCTCATTGTTGATAGAACATTCACGCTTTCACCTCAGTTTCTTTTTCTTTATTATTATTATCATTTGCCGGGTACTTCCTTTAATGTAATTATACTGGTACTGGTTGTTGGTATGGTGACTGAGTAAATGAAAGCGCGCAAGCCTATACTCCGACGCCGGCGTCTTCTCACGAACATTACAAACCAGTACTTTTTTAAAGAGAGATAGTGCTTTGTTATTTTCACTCCGTTTCTTTCTTTTCTTTTTACATTCCTGAGGTATACGGGTCAGACACAGGGTTTCATGTAACAGATTTTCTTGCTACGAAAAATATTTTGCCGCCAATATTATTTTCTTTCGATGTTACCAAATAACTCTATATTGACGGCCAAGCTTTCTGGTTGTTTCGACACCGTCATTTCAGGGTTACCGCGTATGTACAAATAAAGTATAGAAGGAAAAATAACAGTTGTTCATTTAGTACAAAGCTCAAACGCGTGCGTGTGTGCGTCCCAACATACCTCTTGCAATTACATATTTTTTTAATTTTCAAGAATTGATTTGCATTTACTTGTAGAACAAGGGTTGGTGATCATGAAGAAAAAATGAGATTGGTCCTATTCTGGATTTACTACGCGTATGTATTTGTGTTAGAGACGATTTAGCAAAAAAAGTTTGCAAACTCTATGAGTCATGGTGCTTTTAGAAAGCAATAAAATCGTTATTTCTGATAAATATCTAGTCCTATGGGCACGTTGTCCAGATATTATGGCGTCATGATCGAGAAGCATTTGTATCTTCTCGATTTGACATTGCATTTCTGGCAACTTGCATTTTTGGTAGTCGAATGACGCTAGAGACTTAGCATATAGGACATTTGAGAATGTTTCATTGAGCCAATGCGGCAAAAATACCGAAGAAAAGGAAAGAAGCTTATGGCGTCATTTTCTCTAAGTTACCGCGTGAAATTCAAGAATGAAACCTTGTTTTCATTTTCTAGCGTAACATTGATCATTAAGTGGTGAAATGAACTGCAACAAAGCTGATGATGTTCTTACTGCTCATCACTCTAAGGAAAAATGTATTAACCTAAACCAACCTAATGTTTCAGTTTAGTGACCCTGTAGTACTATCCTGAAGGAGCAAATAAATTTTTAATTATTTTTTAATTGAGCAAGTGTTAGATCGAAGCTGAATAACAGATAAGGCATGCTACGCCGATTTGTGTAAGCATATATGTACAGACCTTCACTGCTCTATGCATTCTTTTTCATTACGATTTCATGCGCCCTAGAGTCAGAAATTAAAAGTCAATTAGCACATTACCGCTAATTATGACGAGTCCTCGATGGCTATGTACGTTGTTATGCTTAAGTGGTAAGTGAACTTCACTTGCAAAAATAGACATTTCTTTCCGTAGGCACGTGACGCACTTGACAAACCGGCTGAGGGCTAGATGCGAGTATCCCTAAATTATATCATTCCCCGTAAGATAAAAAAAATCAGGAGCCCAGCCCAAATCGGAATATTGTAGGCAAGCAAAGCTTGACGTGTGCTTGCCTGATCTACTTTTCCATTTTTTTCTTTCTTTCCTTCCTTGTTTGGTAGAAAATATAAGGTATTCATATGGCTCATACATGTTCACATCTTCGTTTGCCGAGTGGGCACTGAAGAGTGTGCAGCCCTACGGGCGCGCGCCTTGTCGCTGTTGGAGTGGTTCTCTATATATGCCCCCTATAAGCTGGGTCGTCTTTGTCCTCGCATATCTGCAGCGGACGAAACAAGGCGAAGCTTCAAGAGGCACCTTTCACTCTGTATACGTGAAGTGAGCCTGCGCAGTGGTGGACGAGATGCCACTCACCAGCGGAATAAGCTTATATTGGCCAAATCGGAAGGCGCGTAAGGTCCCTTTTACGGAGCACGCCTTGAATATTAAGGTGAACTGCACATTTGGCCGATCGTGTAGGCTTCTGCGGGTGTGCGGCATCGTCCCATGAGGCAAAGATCCTTGGCAGAAGTCGCAACGTCGTGGGCATATCAAACAAAACACACATTGTAGATACGGTTGTTTTGTTGCGCGATTTTGGCACATCGTTAACATTGCCCCGCCACGGTGGTCTAGTGGTTATGGTACTCGCCTGCAGATCCGAAGGTCGCGGGATCGAATCCCGGCCGCGGCGGCTGCATTTCGATGGAGGCGAAATGTTGAGGCCCGTGTGTTGTGCGATGTCAGTGCACGTTAAAGAACCCCAGGTGGTCGAAATTTCCGGAGACCTCCACTACGGCGTCTCTCATAATCACAGCTGGTTTTGGGACGTTAAACCCAACAAATCAATCAATCACATCGTTAACATTAGCGCTTGTGCGTTTTATCATGCGCATTTGGTGACGATGCTGTGAAGTAAACCGTTGGGCGTAGCGCCTGTCCCTGTCCATACTTACCTTACGCGTGTCCCACCTGCTTGGCGCTCTAAATCTTTCTGTTAATCATGCACTACTAACTAGTTGGCCTCCAGCTTATTCTTCTGTGCCCCTACCCCCACCCCCTTTACACACACACACACACACACACACACACACTAGTTAATATAATGCGTGAATCGGCGGTTGTCATACCAACCCCCACTCACTGTGCAGAAATTTCTGAGACATAACTGGATGCCTCATCGAAACTTCCCAACCACACGTCTACCGCTCGCATACATTTTCCTTACAACAACCCATCAGACACTGCATGCTCAACGTTATAGTTCCAATTACGCCAAAAAAAGGCGAGGTTACCTCGGCAGTTATGACGTGAGCATCAACTTTTCAACACACATAGACCCATTGTTCATGTCATCCTATTGATATGACAAAACCCGCCTTATGTATCTGCGCAGACCTTTTCTCATCGCAGGTTTCACCTCCTCTTCGCTCAAACTTTCAACCGAATGCTTCCGCCTCAAACTCCAGACCATGCCTACAGGTCCGCCATGCAAGGCGAGGCCCTTGGCTCGAGTTGTGGCTTCCACTACGTCGTCGATCACGGAACTTTAAACTACACCTAGCAGTGCACTCCCGCTTTCCCCTTGTTACAAGCAACACACACACACACACACACACACACACACACACACACACACACACACACACACACACACTAATGTTACTTCCGAAATTATCAGTGGGACGAAAGCCTGAGAGCCGATTTCATATCACAACTGCCAATTTTCTGCCTAATTTAATCACCACCCTCAAACTTTACCATTGTCTTTTGCTGCGCGCGCTTATACTAGCCACTGTCCTTCCACCGTGATCCTGTATGGACGCCCGCAGCCATTAAACAGCGTACAACGTCGAAGGATCACCGTTTATCTTTGATGTATACGCTTAGTATACATGTGTCTTATCTTTCTCACTATATACTAAAAATGTCAGATCGAACTTGTAGTCGACGATGCCCTCCTATGACGCCAAGTCGCAGTCCTCCGTGCTTTCGTCGTGAAGCCGTTCTCAGTCGGGAACTTCTGGCGGGAGGGGATCGAGCAAAAAGCCGGGCACGACGGCCACGAGGAACGTGCGCGACCGCTCGGCGCAGGTGCAGAGGAACCCTGCCCAACAGGCCACCGCAAGCGCGGCTCCCGTGTAGGTCAGGGCGACGCCCAGGCCACGGTACCAGTCGAGCGACGTGGAAGCGATGCCGGACAGCAAGAAGACCATCGTGACGCCGAGCGCGACGTACAGCAGCCGATACATGCGGCCCTTGATGACGTCGTAGCGCGAGACGCAGCCGAGCGGCCGAGCCTCCTCCATCACACCCGGTTCTGGTACACTCGAGGTCGGCCCTGGCAGTTCAGGATGCCGCCGTCGGAGAACCTGCTCACCGCCGTTGCCGCCATCCCCGTTGGTCCACCTTGCGGCAGCGGTCGCCATCTGATCGGTACGGGCTGCTGGTGGCGTTTCGTTGTCGCGCCTCGGCGACGCTGGCCAGTGGTCGGCCGGGGCCATCGCGGGGATGTGCATAAATTGCTGCGGTACATATATAGATCGGGTTATTTTGCTGTCGAACCTGCTTTTAGAAAAAGAAATGTTCACCGTATATAGTTATCACCTGTCTGGCGACCAGCGGAGGGACTGGGTGTGCGCGAGTTTGGTCGGTTAGGTGATGTGACGACACGGCTGATTACGAGGCAAGCATGCGATAGGCTGGATGCTAGAATGCAGGGGTTTATCCACCAACTTCGAATTTGTGTCTCTGTGTGTGTGTGAAAAAAAAAGAGGGGCGAGGGGTTGAGGAGGCAGGTCTTTGTTAGTGTGGTCATTTGCTCTGGTTGATAACCTGATGGTGGCTCCCTACAAACGATGAAAGTTCATATTTGCAGTAACAAAGGTGGCGCATGAATCCGTGTGGATTCCGCATAAATCTAACCTGGTTATCCTTCATGAGCTGCACTTATTGTTGCCGCGATTAGATGATGAAGGTTGAAACAGTGTATGGTCACAAAACATATTTCGTCGTCAACTTCCTTTACGTGCATGCCGCCGCTTTCTCATAAAAGCTAAGCGCTGAATTTCGCTCCTAAACATTTCTCATTATAACCTGAGACAAAAATATGTAGTCTGCACCCTAATGGACGCATCTTCATCCCACAAATAGAAACGTAAAATTTCAAGAAATTTTGAGGGGTGCTCAAAGAACAGGTGTTTTTTTTTTCTCTCATGCCTCCTTTTTCAGAAAGACACGAAAAATTTAAATAAAGACGATTCGCAACGAAGAACTAAGAAAGTAATTGTTAAATACACAACTGATACTTACTGCATATATTTGTTGTTATCAATGATTAATGTAACTTACATTATTGCATCATAAATATCCCCCGCATAGCTCATTGGCAAATATCAAGGCACTGGTGCACGTCAAGGCATCGATTTCATATGAAAGCGTGTCGAAACTGAGATTTGTGTCTATGTTATCCAAATAATTTCCGCGTGATGCGTTCACGCTTCGCTGTGCAGCGATAGAAGCCTTCGGAGCATTTAGGTTGGAGTGCGCATACACACAAGCTTAGCTCTCGATGACCTCAGAGCCTCGATCGTGCATATATTATATATCTTCGTGTGCACGTCTCCAATCTATGACCCGCTTAATCCTATGACACGCGGCAGAAGAAGGGGAGAATCTGCAGTATATACTCAGATGGCGTACAGTACGTCATCGAGGGACAGTTTCGGCGAGCTGCCTCGAAATAGCTGTTGCGATTAGTGCACTCTATTGCATCTATACACAAATATGTCTTGTCCAGCTTCCCAAGCCACGTGCGCCCATTGAGATGTTTACCGAATTCGTTCGGGCTATATAGATGCACATTACTGATATAGAACGAAATAATAGCGGGCGCCTAATCTTACCGCCATACGTCCTTTTCTTCTTCCTCTTCCGCGAATGCCAGGCGTTCCGCATTTTCTATGTCACGCGTGAGAGATAACACAATTCCTTGCTTGCCACTGCAACAAACGAAGAGATGCAATACCCGTACAAGCACCACATCAGTTTAGAATTATAAATTGTTCGTTGAGAATTTTGGTTCCGTTGATTTCATCGTCTTGCTTTCATTACTGCAAAATCAAGTGCAGGATTTAGTCTGAATTTCGCGCCATAACTCCAGCACCTGAATGTCGGTGGGGCGTCAAGAATATTTCCGTAATTTTGGCCACACTATAACGTAAATTGGCTTTGTGAAATTTCCCTAAACTTGCCTTGTAAAGCTGCTGATTTGCATCGAGCACAATTTAGTTCATTTTTACCGGTAGACTCATGTACAAAGTCTATGACGTCAGGGATATAGTCGGCGCGAGAACAGCGAGGCGGCTTCACCGCGACGCTTCGCCGTGCTCCCAATCGGTCTGCAGAAATAAGCGTCCTAATGCCTTCTCTGAATCACTACTTTACGTTTTGTCGCTTATCATTGCTACCAAGCGTGTTCTCGCGGCAAGGTGATTGGAGGAGTAATTTCCCTAATACGAGATAAACAGATTCAGTATCTCTTTGTACCCAGGAAAGCGTTAATTTCTATTGCATTTAGTCACGGAGGAGGAATATTCTTCCTTCTTGTCTTTGGTGCATCTGCGTGGTCGTCGACAATGACGACGATCTTGACGTCTGTGCAGTGTAATCCTGCGCTCTACAAAAGCAATTGCACTATTTGGGCCGTATTTGTCGTCCGCTCGCTCTAAAGCAAAACCGAGTATTCGGGGGGTTACTCTGCTACACAAAAGCTAGCTTGCTCGTGTTCAGCCGTTTCTCGAAAACTGCATGCTATCTAGCTTTCCTATCAAGCATGATCACGTCACGCTGATAGCGAGGTGCGCCTTTCGACACCAAGATGACAACGCGCACGGAGATATGCACGTGAGATAAAATTACGTTGTTCGGGACTCGGGAAGACGCCTAAAATATGCCTTTTTAAATTTCTGCGGAACAAAAGTACGTCATACATGGTGAAATATTGCAGAAAAAGAAAACGACAAAGGAACCTGCATTTAGAGTGTCTGCTTGCCACACAGCGAGTGACCGTCGCGATAATGGAAACGCAAGAAAGCCAGATGACCGTTATTGTTGTGTGGCAAAGTACTCCCCAAGTACGCTCGCTTGACACACACAGTCTCGCGTGCTATTCCCGACATAATTGGTGAGCGTCCGATAATTACTGGTCACGATCGAACTGCGTGCCTCGTGCGGCTATCAGCCAGATTACAAATCAAACTTTATATTAAGCTGCTGATCGAGTGAGTGCCGAGTTTTCAAGATGGGCATTGTGACAGCAGTATATTCCTCAAATACACCTGATGTGGCTCAGAATGTGCTAGTAAGACTTCTTCTTGGGCAAGTTGGTGCGAATTAGAACACATGATTACAGGTCGCTGAAACAACAGACGTAATAAGGGAGGGACACACAAACACACAGGACGCTAACTATACCAAGTGATTTTATTAGGAACGGAAGGGCGTCTTACCATATGTAAAGGTGGTCGGAAAAAGACAGAAATTACGGTAGTCCGAGATGGTCGAGTATGCCCCGGAGAAGGCGCAGAGCCACGTGGCGGATATGCGGTACAGGAGGCGACCATTGTTGGAATTCGTTGTACAGCTGGGGACAGGGTAGCTGGCAACTGGGAACCGGCTTGACAAGTGTTTGGCAGCCCCAGGGAAACGTGTAGTTCAGGCAGCCTGTGGATGAATGTCTGTAGTCACCAGCTGGTTAAGATGGGGTTTGGCACTATCTTAGACATGCGGGGTTCTGTTTGTTTGACGTCCGTATGCTGCAAGGTGATTGGCACTTTGCAGGGTGTTTGGAACTTTGGAAAGGGTTTCGCACTGACCTCTCTCCTCCGCCAAGTGTGCAGTAAAAGGAGAGGGGTAGGAGGAGTGCCCAGTGTGAAAGATTGTGATTTGCTGTCAGGGATTCAGGGGCGGAGCAACCAGTGTTTATAAGGTGGCCCCTCATACCTGTTAGAGAGGTCGGAAGCGAGGTTGGAAAAGAGGTGGGCAGAAGGTTGGAAGGCTGAAGGTTGGTGAGGACGGAGCGGATGGTGCTAGAGAGCACATCTAGCACGAGTCCGGGTGGTGGTTCTGGTCGAAGGAGCGGTGATATGCACTGGTCGGCTAATGGAGGTTCCACCTAAGCCCTACCAACCGAGGCTACTGTCTGTCAATGTGTATATACCGTCTTGTGTATAAAAGTCAAGTTGTGCTCGTGTGAGAAAAAAAAAAAAAGGCTGGTCTCCATCCTTCAAGTTGAGACAACCAACGACAGACAGGCAGTAGGGGGAAGACTTCCACCCATCCTTCTCCACAGCGGCAACGTCAGCTGGGGGAGCTCGGCTCCATGAGGAAGTGAAGAGGGAAGGAGAAGGTGTGAACTGAGAACAAGTTCACCACATTAAATCACCTTACCTTCTCCTTCAAAAAATTACTCCATACTAGCACACGTGCAACGCAGGGCAACAAAGCAGGTTTATCTTTCTCATTACAAGTGCATGTCAAAGAAGTGCATCTCAGCATAGCGATATGGTATCACTAATGAACACACCTGGTGCCTTTCATTTTATTTAATCGAGCGGGCTTCAAAAGTTCCCAGGAAGTTTTATTAAAGGGGTCGTGAAAAGAATTTGAAGATGCCCGGTGGTAATTTTCACTGCTTCAATGCGCATTCGAAAAGCCGATTCCGAAGTATTTCGGCAAAATATTCAGTGCACATTTAACAACGCCCGTTTTAAAACCCAGCTTTCTTGCGCTCCCGAAACGACTATGCGACGCTACCGGCAGGCGTGGTACTATTCGGTGACGTTGCAGTAAGATAGCTTTAAGTTCAAATGCATAGTGAACTCACGTTCGCTCTAAAAGAATCGATTTACTTGAAAGCTAGAAAGAAAGAGAATACTTAGAAACCGTGCGGTGCCGCCATTCGGAAGCAAAGCTGCAGCACGGTTTGTTTTCCCGTGACCTCCGAGGGCGCGCGAATCTCGGAGGTATGGCGACTACTAACATGACGTCATCTGCAGAGTTGAGGGGAACACGCGCAGTGAAACCGAAACCGCGTTTTTTCTGGCTCTAAATCAACGCACACGGTGCAACGGAACGAAGCATATTGTTGATTGGAGGGTCAGGATTCCGAATACGCACTTTGTACAAAATGTTCAGAAAACGTTTCACGACCCCTTTAAAACTCCTACCAATTAAGTTGGCAGTTGGTGCTCTCTGTGTCTGCGTATCCCTCCCTTATGTCTTGTTTCAACGCCCTGTAATCATGTGTTCAGACACCATGGTAACCATGGAGAGTGCTAGACAGAACGGTGTAGTCGGGGTGTTTTTCGTTCTCACCGCAAACCGGGTGCTTCCTGGTAAAAGAAAGGCAAACGCTATCAGCGCTATCAGTGCGACATGGCATCCTTGATAATCAAGCAACGAGCGCAGTTTTCGACAAAGCAAACGAAAGCAAGTAACATGATCATTTTTGCGCGGCACACCGGCGCAGCGCGGCAGAAAGATGCCTTTTTGTGCCATAGTTTTGCTACAAGTGCCACCAACGTTTCTAGAACTACGTACGTTCTAGAAATGTTGGGTGCCACATTATCGATAAATAAGAGAAAAAAATTGTAATTCATATTTCGTCCATTTGCTCAGAAGGAGTTCGTGCGCAGAGCAAAGGACTCGCGCATCCCTGCAAAACAACGTAGTTGGCAGATTGGGCGTCTTTTACGCATGCCTTCATTGTGGCATCCACGTTACCCAACAAGACACAAGTGACGTGGACTAGGACGCGCAGATTATTTCCTATGACAAGTAGGTGTTCATTCTAGTGCGGTGTTGCACCCTACCATGTCAGCTGATTGCAAACCGCGAGTCTGCAAACGGCCGCTGAATATAAACGCACGTGAATTGCAATCGACCGGCCATGGTCTGCATGAACACACCCTGCTACGGTTGCGCCATCTCCCATTGACAGATAAAAGTAATTTACTTGCAACATAGCCTCCGAGACTAAGCGTGAGTCAAATTTCTTTTGTGTGAAATCACAAAGGCTATGCGCGCAAATTGTATATAAAAACCACATTTTAAGGAGCCTTATAAAACACCTAAAATTATAATACAATATGTTAACAAATGAAATATCACTGTACTTTATTTTATAAAGCTTTTTTTAAAGATTTTTGGCAAGCGCTTTTAGATTCATTCCGGTACGACACTTCGGCGTGAAGCGAAGCGGCCCACACTCCTTTTGCGTTCGCTCACGTCGAGGGATACGCAACCACAGATGTAAGTGCTTTTTAAATCGATAAATTTTCGTGTGAAATAACTCCCTTGCTTGCCATCCTCGACTGTAATACCCGCAGTAAGGCCCCCTCGCTACCATTATGATGTTATTTTGTTGCTGAAGCTCACATACTTGTTTAATTTTGTGCATCTTACGGAGCCCTCCGGCGCCTGTCGTGAACTCTCCGTGTCCGCCGGCCGAGCGTTTTCTTACACCTTCCGCTTGCTAATGATCTCATATAAATTAAATAGGCCTCGACGTGAGCCATGGAGTAGCCGGTAGACTACGGTATACGTAGCCTGAAGACTTCTATGTGCCTATTCTCTCGATAACTGCGTGCCGATCGTACTGCACGACCTGCGTGTCGTGCAGTGTGTATGCACGCCATGAACTGGAAGTTCATATCGTTCATTTCGACGATTGTTTCAGATGGGACGAGTAATCCGGGCTCAGCGTAAGGGAGCTGGAAGCGTCTTCCGCTCCCACAACAAGCACAGGAAAGGAGCTCCCAAGCTCCGAGCCGTCGATTATGCGGAACGTCACGGCTACATCAAGGGAATCATCAAGGTGAGTTGACTTCTTGTCATGTGCAGCTTGTTGAGGCAGTTGACCAAAACGTTGAATCGGCGAAGGGCCCTTACCGATTACCGATTCTGCTAACATGTGCGGTATTCATGCCCATTTCACCCACTTGTGTTCTTGTGTCATTAACAGGAATGCCTCGTTGACTAAGTAATATATGTTGCAAAATGTGGGCATAGGTCCGTGTTCCCTCTTTGCAAGGGCACGTGAGCTTGTTTGTGGCAGTTTTAGGTTGTTGCCACTGGCACATTCTTTGGCTATTTGTTAAAAAGACGGGTAGGCCTTGCAGCATGTCAATAATTCTGTGATTGCACTATTGCACGAAGCTCGCGCCTAATTTGTCTCACCTCAAACGGTACATGCTGTAAGAGGATGTTCCGACTCCACTGAAACCATACTGTTTTGTGTGTCATCAATACACACATGAATGACGCACTATGTAAGAGTTCCTTATTTTCACAGTGCATCCCAGCTTTCATTACAACACTCACAAGAAATTTAATCTGATCTTTATAAGCTTGTGACCATGTTGTTGACAGCAAAACGGTTTGGTGCATGTTCTCAATGCTTTAGTAAAGGAAATGATTGCTTGACATATGGCTTCACTCTCTTGTGGCTGTGATTTCAAAGCACAAATTGTCCTGCATTAATCCTGGTCCGTTCAGGACAATGTCCTCACCCTTGTATTCTGCGAATGCATGGTGTTGTCTTGCTTCTCGCTCCTTGTTGCAAGTCACGCAAGTCACACTCCTTGTCACATTTCTTGTCATAGGAAATTCTGCATGATCCTGGCCGTGGTGCCCCCCTTGCGCGGGTTGTGTTCCGTGACCCGTACCGGTACAAGCTCAAGAAGGAACTGTTCCTTGCGGCAGAAGGAATGCACACAGGCCAGTTCGTCTACTGTGGCAAGAAAGCTGCCCTCCAGGTATGTGTACAGGCCTACCTGCCTTCTGTGCTTAAGGCCAAACATCACATGCGCGAAAATGCATGCAACTGCGGTGGGTGACGCGATGAGTGGCAAAGCAGGCCGTTCGCACAACGTGTTGTATAGTCAAAATAGCATGATCACTCGGTTTTGTAAATACAGAATCCATCACCCGGAAGCGCTGTGCCTAATTAACCAATGAAAGAAGGCTGGAACAGAATGTACAACCGTCGTCAAAATAAGTCTGGACGTGCGAGCGACGACCGCAATCAGATAAAGCTGCATCGCCGCGCCATCTGACGTGGGGAGTCTGGTGTCGAGACATCACAGTGCGCGTGCGCATCCTTTCATTCTCACAGCCATGTCTTTTTACTCGCTTGTAGCGAACCAAGTGATTACATGTAGCGTTTAACGCTAGGTGTCACTTTCTTCAATCCATGCCGAGGGTGAGGGGGGGGCATCGGTGATAAGTTTGGCCGATGCTATTTCTCGCTCGCCCTCAGCCTAAGTCGCTTTCCTTTTTTGTTCTTTCAAGGCCAACCCATGACAATACAGCAAGCGTTTTTTTTTTTTTTTTTTTCTCGTCCATTCGCCTAGTATGTTGCATGTGCAAGGTGATCTGCCTGCCTCTTGTTATATTATGTTAATAAACTGAAGCATCCTTTCGCCTCAACCCCTTTTTGGTGCCCTCGTTCGTATTTCAATATCACAAGTATGCTTCACCCAAAACGAACGTGCAAAGAAGAGAACTGTAATGGTGTGTGTGGGCGCCGGTTTGCCACTGAGACGAGATATGCTATATCTTTAATCAGGGCATAGCGAGCCGCGTACATTTCACCGCCACCGTGCCCCCGTCGAACTGAGCGCGTTGCGGATTGAAGAAAGAAAGTGACACCTAGCGCAAAACGCTACATGTAATCACTTCGTTCGCTACAAGCGAGTAAAAATACATGGCTGCGAGAATCAAAGGATGAGCACGCGCACTGTGATGTCTCGACACCAGACGCTCCACGTCAGAGCGCGCGGCGATGCAGTTTTATCTGATTGCGGTCGTCGCTCGCGTGTCCTGACTTATGTTGACGACAGTTGTACATAGACATACCACCGGTTGCCACCATGTGCTTGATGTTCATGCACATACAAAGAAAAAACTACTACGGGACAATAAAGAACATTTTGTGTACCTTTGTGCAACAACATATTACTTTACATTGCGTACCATAGGCAATGTGCCAGTTTTCCTACAAAGTGGACATCCTCATGCCAGCAACACTGCAGATTGCTCGCCAAAGTTGTCACGAAAATGAGGTTTGGTTATACAAGTGACAGCCCGCATGAAGGTAGCTTGAGTTGCAAAGCTCGTTGTTCAAATCTCAAAGTACGATTTAAGACAGGGAATGTCGCGGGAGCCAACGTTTTGGCAAGCGGACTTGTCTTCGTCAGGGCGCCTTGACGAAGACAAGTCCGCTTGCCGAAACGTTTGCTCCCGCGACATTCCCTGTTTTAAATCGTACTTTGCAATTTGTTCATCGATTCAAGCATCCATCTTCCCCTGAGCTTCTCTTCTAGTTTGGATAGCTCGTTGTTGTCGCATGCATTTTCACACATATGCGGTTTGGCCTGTATGTTGTTGGCACTGTTGGGGCCTGCCAATAGTGGTGACAGTGAAACAAAGGTTACTGTAAATGTCATTTACCGTACAGTTTATGCAAGTAAATACTATAACCTATTCTATTCGAAGGGCCAGGCAAGGAATTGTGGTGTTGTATCTTGGCACGCAGGCTATTTTGGCAGCTTCATGCAGGCAGGTAGCAGTTGCTGTGATGATTTCTACAACTGAAGTGGAAACCACCTATGTGGAGGTTCTTTAGAGGCTGTTTCTGAGTGACTGCTGACTCCTGCAGAAGTGCCAATGGCCAGTAGAAATATTCGGCAATTACTGAGCCTTTCTTAAACACAACGCATGTAAAGGCTGTCGTGTGCAGTGTTTCAAGAACACTTCACTGTGGTAATTGTTTGACACCTCTTTCATGCGCAAACTTGTTTTATGTGCTTGATGGTCTCACTAGACTTTTTGTCCTCCTTGTAGTTTAGTTATGGTTAAGTAATGCTTTGACATAAAACATTGTAGTGTGGCCCTTCACAAAAGGGAACAGGCCTATGACGACGGCTTATAGCACCAGTAAGCTGCACAACAAAAAAAAAGTGCTTTTGGTGACATCTATTGGCAAGTGAAACACAAGTGAGATTTTTTTAACATCCCAGGGAACTCCTCGTGAAGGTAAGAATTGGGCAGTCCGAAAAAGAAACGACAGATGTGCCTTAATAAAAAGTTCAAATTTATTATTGTTTACTGGGTCAGTGGCTGGAAAATAGGTCTGTGCCCTTCTGTACAATTTTTCATTTTCATGCGAGCAGGTCCACCTGTATTTTGACTAGAGCAGTGGTGCCTTGAAAGAGTTGCAACCTCTCGCATCAGTTCTGTTCGTGTCTGCTGCGCTACTTTCACTGTGTCATTGTTGCTCTTTGCTCCATCACCCTCGAGCACTTGTCAAACAAACCTTTGTAAGCCAACTGCACAATTTTGGCTGTTCACATCCATGAAGTCCAAAAATGAAATGGTGTAGATTCCAATGCCTACAGTCGAAAGTTCTTGATCAGATTCTCGTCAGACCAGGGCATCATTTGTGCAATGCAACCCTTGTACAAGACAACCAACATGCCATTGGGCACAAACACCGTGTGACTGAAGCAGTTGCGAGTTGTAGTGCCAATCTCTGAGCATCGGCCAGCATACATCGGCTAGCATACCTAGCTCTCCCAGCCAGTCTATATCGTTGGTTTTTCCGCTAACATGACGCGACCACACAGGACAGCAAGTGTGACCCATAATATACCTTGTGGCTGCAGATCATGCCTTGGTCCTCTGGCTGTGGGACACTTGTCATGTTCGGATGCAAGTATTCAGTGCATACAGACTTGAGGTTACCAATGTTCCTGTGAGCTGTGCAGTAGTCAGCAGTGAGCAGAACCTTGTATCCTTCTATATCAAACTTTCGATATGGCTTTCACACGATTTTCAAGAAGCTGCCGAGTTATCCATGCCTTGTTTGCATCACACAAGACAGGCAGGGACTTCACACGTTTGAAGCACCTTGGTGCCTGCGACTTTCCAATAACAGGCGTCAGCAATTTTTTGTTCTCGGACATAGTGGTTTGCTGCTGCGACCCTCTCTTCGTTTTGTTTACTCCCATGGTAAAACTTATCAGCAAGTGTATTTTCAACAAAGAGGTTTAAAAAGAGTCCAATTTCTTCGCAGTTGAATATGTAATCCGGCAAGCACTTCTGCAGGAGAAACTAGCTTCTCGTTGCGATAATCTTAATGATGTCCATGACGACAGCTGTGCTTGCACCACACCTTTCTTTTAAAGTTAGTCAAACTGTTTGAAATCTCACAGCCAGTCATTACTGGCCTTGAAACCTTGCACGTTCATTTCGGTGGCCATGGCTTTGGCTTTTGTTTGAGGACGCCACCAGAGGTTGGAAGCTCGCTAACCTCCTTGAGCTTGGGTAGCTTCCTGTGTTCCTTCGCTGAGAACTAACTGACTTTGCCACCTTTCCAAAATACGGTTAGTTTTTTATGTACTCTGGAATTGTCTGCTTTGAAAGTGAGAATGCTTTGGCAGCACCTGCCTGCAGTTAGCCTAGCCAGCACTCTGCAAAGTCATACCAGAATTGCATCTGTAGAGTCATTCTGGAAAACAGTATCAATATGAATATGTTGCTCGGATCTTGATGCCAAATCCTCTTCAGAAGTGACCCATATATTAGATATGAGGATTACTGCCTTCAAATGGTGGTGTTGGCTGATGTTTTGTTCACACTACACCCCCTCCCACTACTTCCCCATCCCGGCCCTTATGGGGCCAAGTTTCTTGACTGGTGCCCGCAAGCTGTGATGAGTTTTGAGACCCCAGCTGTAGGGCAACCAGAAGTGGAATTTACGAAGCTTCGTCACATAACCTTGGTTGTCAGGTAGGTCAGGGCACCAGTTTCAGGGCTACAGGAGGGAAACATAAACAAAGTGGAGGCGAGACGGTTGCTGCTTGGAAAGTCAGAAAAACTCTTAACACCTTGTAGGGAGCCCGTAATTTTGGGCTGCATAATGTACATTAGCTCTGTGAAGCGGTGAACATACCTAGTTAAAGAACAATGAACAGTAAATGTCGCTAAAACAACATTCCTGTTCGTTTTGACAATCTGTTAAAATCGAGCCTCTACCTTCCCCTGAGCTCCTTTTCTAGTCTGGATTACTACCAATGTCTGGTATGTCCTGGTGCAGTGAAAAGTTTGAATATTCGAGCATGGCTTACAGGCAGGTGTGATTTTTTCATATGAGAGGTGGTTGCTCTGGCCACGTGTGATGCAGAAGCACACATTATATTTTTCCCCCCAGCTAAGGCCGTGAGCAGTTGCTTCAGACCAGAGGCCACATGCTCGTGCATTCTCTTTACGAAGTGCCGCACATTCACTTTCAACGCTGTAGTGGTTGCAGGTTGTTTACTGCTTGGGCCATCCTTTGGTGCCTTACTTTTGACTTGGACAAGCAGACGCTGTGAATGGCCCTTGTTTTTTGACATCTTCCTCTTCCTCTGTTTTGTGCGTGTGTGCCTTCTGCCAGGTGGGCAACGTGCTTCCCGTGGGTTCCATGCCTGAAGGCACTGTGATCTGCAATGTCGAGGAGAAGCCAGGAGACAGGGGCCGGCTGGCACGTACATCAGGCAACTACGCCACAGTGATTGCGCACAATGCTGACACACGCAAGACGCGCATCAAGCTCCCCTCCGGTGCCAAGAAGGTGCTGCCCTCTGCCAACCGTGCCATGGTAGGCATCATCGCTGGTGGTGGCCGTGTTGAGAAGCCAATCCTCAAAGCCGGCCGTGCGTACCACAAGTACAAGGCAAAGCGAAACTCCTGGCCGAAGGTCCGCGGTGTCGCCATGAACGTAAGTGCTGCCATGCTCTTCTGTATTTTGTGATCGGGTGGTGACATGTTCGGTATAAAGTTTCTATAATTACTGTAACGTGTTTGTTGGCTACCGGAAAGAGCCGCACAATTAACTTCAACATAAGGGAGTCAGTAAACTTTGCAATTTACTCTGTTACAGTAGACTCCCCATAATTCAAACTTATGGGAACCCTAGAATATTGTTCAGATGCAAGCAGAAACATGGCTCAGTGCAACATACCACGAAAAGCAGAAATGGCCGGATATCATGTGCGTTGCTGTCAGCTCATTGTTAATTTTTCTTTGTACCTGCTAGTCATTTTGATGCTTTCACAAGTGCTGACGGGCGACCTGCATTATTTCGGGCTGTTAAAATATGTGAATACATGAACGTTGAGCTAGAAGGAACCAAAGCAGCCTTAGGTAAGAATAAGCAAAAGGCATGAATTAACAGGTTTAGCCTAATGGCATAGTTTGAGTCAAGCAGCTTTTAAATATGTTGAAAACATTGCAGGGCCAACCAAAAAATTGAAATTTGAGTTTTAAGTTTGAACATGACACCTTCAATCATGGTGGCCTTGTTTTCTGTTAACATGATGTCGAGCGTGCTTCTGTATGAGGAATCCAGGAAGACCTGATACAGTCATGAACACAGGTCGGTTCAGTAGAAGTCTTGTAAGCCGCCTTCATCACTGAAAACCAGCATAATTCCACAGAGTCCACAACTGCATGCCAAATAACTGCAAACTGCTGGAAAGAACAAAATTCTAAAATTTCGACTATCGAAACCTGTTTCTGCAGTGCACTCGTGGCATAAAATCATTTGCAGTAAAGGGTGCCTATTGTCTGCAACTGCTTTCGCTGGAAATGTGCCCTTGCTGTTCCTCAAAGTCCCGAATAACTTCTTTCGAGTTCTGAATCATGGAAAGTGAGCTTTGGTGTTACTTGGAAGTGAGCAATGTCTGTTTGCCTAGTGAATGTGCAGCACTAGCATGCCGCTGTATGGAAGAGCACTTGTCTGTCAATGCGACTTGAAGAAAAGGAAAAAGGGGAACATTGGACAAGTGCAGTGTTGGATGTTGGATCTCCTGCAGTGATGATTTCTATTTCTGAACAATACTGTGGAAAGTCTCTAGAGGCTGTTTCTGAGCAGTGGAATTTCAACATCGCTACTGCACATGCCAATGAAGCACAGGGTTCGAGAGAGTTTTTGTACACAGGAAATGCCAAAGATGAATGCCGTTTTTAATATTTCCAAAGCATTTGCACTGACACTGTTACAATATGCCGCTGTAAACGGTGTGGCATGTCCACTGCATGCTGCATGTATGCCAGTGCGTTGTCTGTGATGTGCTATCGGCTCTTATATTTTGTGCATTTTAGGGACCTGAGCTTTAGGTCGCATAAGTAAACGTACACACTCATTAGTGCAAGTGCCTGTGGCAGTCACGAAGACTTGACACTGTTGTTTTGTCCAGAGAAAAACTGCCAACGAAGTGATTCCCATATGTGTAGCTGCCAAGACAATGTATCCTGTGCCATGGTAGCCAGGTTGTGTGATAATTTGCAACATGTGGTTGCAAATTTTAATGCAATGCCACAGTGGCTAATGTTAGAGGGACTTCTAGAGATTCAGAAAATAAACTTTTGCAACTAGGATGTGAATGAATGGTATGTTAAACCGTGCAAGAGCACCTTTTAGTTGAAGGGCCCATTAGTAGGACATAATGTAGTGATTCATTACTATTCCGTGTTCTATGGTGGTCTCTATACTGAATGTTTCCACTATTCCATACAGCCCGTCGAGCATCCACATGGTGGTGGCAACCACCAGCACATTGGCAAGGCCTCAACTGTCAGAAGGGATGCCTCAGCTGGTCGCAAGGTGAGCTCTTTTTGCTATTCACTCGCTGACGTTGGGTCTCCATGCAAAGGCTAGGTTTCTTCATAAATTTGCAATGTGCTTTGTGTGCGAAGTAGAGGGACTTAGGGGGCAATTTCTTTTCATCATTTTGGGAAAAATATGAGCACCTTGTTGTATTTGGCTAATCATATGCTTATTAAGGTAGTTTTAGGCACAGTCTGCAATGAGTTCAGTTTTAATGACATCATTGCTACAGTGAAAGACATAATCCTGGTGCAGTTACAGCACAAAGTGCCCCAACAAGCAAATTTTAGTGCCCTTCAGTTTGAGCAATGCCATTGCGAATGAGAAGGGAATGTTCTCATCCCCGCCACGGTGGACTAGTGGTCATGGCACTTGGCTGCTGATCTGAAGGTCGCGGGATCGAATCCCGGCTGCAGCGGCTGCATTTCGATGAAGGAAAAATGTTCAGGCCCGTGTGCTGTGCGATGTCAGTGCATGTTAAAGAACCCCAGGTGGTCGAAATTTACAGAGACCTCCACTACGGCGTCTCTCGTAATCAGAACTGGTTTTGGGACGTTAAACCCCACAAATCAATCAATCAAGGAATGTTCTTATTAAATAGAGAAGTAAAAAACATACAACCTGGTCTTTTATGGAAGGATGAGCACATTCCTTTTGCTAGTATCCCAACATGGTAATGCAACCATTTTTCTTACTGTCTCTGCACATTTGCTCGCCATACATTCCTGTGGCATTGGCTAATGTCCACATTCAAACCTCATTATAGTGAACTTGGAACGGATATGTGGAATTATTTTGTTATAACCATTATTGCCCTTACCTGCATTATTTGCCATTTAAAATGCGACAATTTTAACATGCACTTAAGAAAACTGTGCCGTGGCCCGCGATAATGCTACTATATGTAATGAAGTTTTATAACGCGGTAAAGAGAAATCTACTCGTCAGCACCATGTGAATTGGCAGCCAGCACGACAAGCCACATTCTCTTATAATGCATGGTAAATAAACTATGGAAGCGCAACACAAAACACGGACTCAGAAGACTCGGACGAGCGCAAACTTTCAACTAACTTTATTTTTCGTCGTGTCAATATGTAAGCCATACATCACGTGGTCACAATGCTAATCACAGTTGTCACTGTACAAATCACAACACACCGCGCAGGAATCTCTTTTCACCTTGCAATAAGGAAACCGACGACTGGCTAACACACGCGTCACCTCTAGTAGATATATGAAAGTTTAGATATAGTAGATAGAAAGTTTAGAAAGTAGTAGATATATGAAAATCCAGGAGCCGCCCGGTAGTGATGCCCTACATGCACCGCACTTCTCATAATTTGAAGAAGGTTGCGGGCAGGCACGATGTGCCGATGGTTTTTTCAGCCCCGCGCAAGCTGGCAAAGCTCTGCCCGAAAATATCTGAGGCTAAGAAGACTCCTGGAGGTTGTGGCAAGAAGCACGAAATGCCTTATGGAGCCTGCGCGGTAGGAGTCATCTATGAGATTCCACTTTCATGTGGCAGGACTTATGTCGGGCAAACCGGAAGGTGCGTTAACGTTCGTGCAAGGGAACATGAATTATCCATAATTAATAAAGAGAACGCGCATTTACCTGCGCATGTCCGGCATTGCATGTGCGTACCAAATTTCCATGCGATACGAGGTTTGGGCCGTAGCCATGATAGCACGGCACGGGAACTATTGGAAGCCTTTCATATATCTACTAGAGGTGACGCGTGTGTTAGCCAGTCGTCGGTTTCCTTATTGCAAGGTGAAAAGAGATTCCTGCGCGGTGTGTTGTGATTTGTACAGTGACAACTGTGATTAGCATTGTGACCACGTGATGTATGGCTTACATATTGACACGACGAAAAATAAAGTTAGTTGAAAGTTTGCGCTCGTCCGAGTCTTCTGAGTCCGTGTTTTGTGTTGCGCTTCCATAGTTTATTTACCAAGAATGAACCAACTCGCCCAGCAGCAAGTTTTATTGATCTTATAATGCATTTGTCTGACGTTTCAATTTACCGTGTGGCTAGTCCACGTTACTGTGAAACCGGACACATGGGACTGTATCAGACAGTCAACAGCAAAAATACACTTGCCGCAAAAGAGCAGCACACAGTGGACTTCTGAACAGTATATTCGATGCATTGAAGGTATTCTTGTCAGATGTGGTTTTGTTACAAGCTTGAATATGCGGTAGCATTATTTAATTACCATACTTACTCTTGCAATGGACGCACTTTCTTTCTCGAAAAACAGAAGGAAAGTTGGGAGGTGCTTTTATTATGCGGGCTAAATCTTGCAGAAACTTTTTTGGCTTGAACAAAACACTTTAACACGTAAAAAAGATGGCGTTGTGATCCACGGTGATGTGTAAAGCCATGGGTGCGATGAAATTTTACTTAATAAAAAAGAGCTATATGGTGGCTGCATTGCATTCCAATGCGATGGCCTTTTGCTTTCGTGCGTGGTTCGCCCACAGTGCTGCGAATCTGGAAAAATGGCGTCGCTGTCGAATGCTCAGCAGTGAAAAAAATGAACGAGCGGCGCATGACAGCCGTCATCTATATAGTTTCTATGTTGCCGTGAGTCCCGCCTGTAACGATGCCAGGACGCCTACGATGTATAGGCCAATGATCCTCACCGCGACGGCTTGCGGCCAACCAAGGTCGCTACATTGCCGATGCAATCTCGGAGACACCCAGCCGCATCAGTGTTCTGTAGCATTCACGGGCGGCCATAACGGGAGAATAGATGCCTTCCATAACCGCATGCAAAATGGCTTATCATTACACTTCTTCCTTATATTTGCACTGAGCCTCTTAGTCGAGTCCGTTAGCACAATGAGATTGCATCGTGGTAATTTTGGAGACTACGCCCCGACGGTGCTGAGGCCTGGCTGTGCTGGCCTGTGCAGCACGCATGGCAGCACGCTGTGGCGAGCAGGAGGGAACTTGCATACCATGGAAGAATCCAGCATTGCGAGCAAATATTACTGCCACTAGCGCGCGGCTACGCCCAGCAATGTTTGACACTTTTATCTGGATGTTAGAGTTATGAATCGCCACGCGGAACGGCTCGCAAACACCGCGGATCAAGCGACGTAGGAAAGCCACAGCGCAGCCGTTTACAGGACTGCAGGGGTTCAAAGTTGGGGGTGCATTTATTATGTTGGAGAAAAAAGGGCCTTGGATTTGACTACTATAACATCGGGGTGCATTTATTATGTGAGTGCGTTCCTTACGTGAATAAATATGGTATCTTTTCTCTTGTTTGATGCGATATTAGTGATGAAATTCCAGCTCCTTGCGCCTTCATAATGGAGATGGAGACTTACTTGTGCCACCTCTGTTTCCTCCAGGTTGGTCTCATTGCTGCCAGGCGGACGGGTCGTATCCGTGGTGGCAAGGTCAATGCCCAGGGCAAGGACGATTAGGCTCATCTTGGGTGTTTGTGTTAATAATAAAACAAGATGCCTCGACCCAAGGAAGTGCGTTTGTGTTGCCAGTGACCATCAACTGCGAATGGATTTGTTCCCAGCAAAATTTTGTGGCCGTTTCTATTCTGCACACTGCCACAAGGGTGGCTTTCGTAGTGTGTAACTTTTGTGCATGTAAAACTATTGTATGGTGGCTTGTTATATGCTTACCAGTTAGTGCAGTTCTGTACTGTACGATGTCTAACTTTTTTCATAAGCTCTGAGACCAGAAGCTTAATGATTCTGATTTCCGTGCAAGCACAGACATGCCTGCGCAGATAAACTTAGCAAATGCACAGTGCCAGTCATTACGGCCACCCATGAATGTTGCCCCAGCAAGACACCCGCTGTGCCTGTACATGGTCCCGTGTGGCAGCACAGAGGTAGTGACCTTGCTGCACAGGCTGGAAACTGCAAGCACACGCATACAGTACTAGCGTCTGGCACAGTGTGATGGCTGGAGCTGAGCGGGGAACTTGCTGTGCACATATTAATTAGGGGCAACCGACACCATGTGGGCAACATGTGCCATGCTTTAAAGGGGCCCCAAGGCATCAATGTTGCATGCAATTTTTATCGCTTAAACTACAGTGCTTGTCGTACATCAGGTGCTGTGAGGGGTATGCAAGTAGCACATAAAAAAGTTCGTCACTCCGAGAAGCAAACTGCGAGTGTAAAACAAACTTTTATTTCAGTTGCTTCCCGCACAAAACGAACCTATTTTTCTCAAGCTGATGACACATGTATGCTTTAATGTTGCCAGAAAAGCACTTGTTTCCTGCTCACCGCAAGCAATACTATTTTTCGGTCGTGGAAGTACACAGCACGGACAAGTGCACTAGTATAGCATTGAACCTAATGTATGAAACTGAATATAAACTGCGGCATGTGGGGATGTCGCAGCAAGCGTGGAAGACCTAAATTTAAGTGGTTATACTTTTATTTCAATGACTAAGCTGCCTCCTGCAGTGGTCTGCTTGAACTGTGCCAGCACACAGCAAAGCGGTAAATCCAGGAGAGGGATCCTCTCTCTCATTGGCTAGTTCGATGTAGACGTCAGCGGTCCGCACAGCATCGCTTTGTGTGGAATTCTAGAGACGATGCAGCGTCAACTAAGAGGGAAATCCAGAGCTGAATCTATTCCCTATGAAACTGAGGTTTTCCCATAGTGCCTGCCCAACGCCTGCATGGCCTGCAGACTAACTGCAGACGAGTGTTCCCGTCCTCCTGCAAGCGCTAAGCTCGAGTGTCTTGTCGGACGGTTGGACAGTCGCGATGGACGACTGCCCAACCGTCCGAAACTAATCGCACATGTTAACGCACGACATATGAGTGCAAATGTTAATCGTGTAGGTAAAAATGAGCACGTTGTGACGAGCTCGCAGTTGACAGCGAACGACTACTGCTCCGAGGGTCGGCAGCTAGGCCTACCCTCGTAGTCGTCACTGACGGTGGGGTGTTGTGATGTGCTAGTCGCTCGCGAAGGCATCGGCAGTGTTTTTCTGTGTTGTATGACTAAGCAAGGCTGTACAAAAATGTTTATTTTGTACTTACTGACGAGGATACGATGTCTTACGAGCGTGTGTGCAGACGCACTTCGTTAGGGCGGAGCTTACGCGCTGATCACTCGTCTTGACCCGCCGAGGCATTTGCCGGTGTCGATGGAAGCGCGTCGAAAATATTGCTTACGATTTGTTTGTGACACGAAATGCTCGTTGAGTAATGTTACGAGTGAAGTGAGCTAGTCTGCAAAGCAGCGCCCATTTCCTAAGCACTCGAGAGGTCGGAAGCGGCCGCGGCACGAACGTAAACAAACATCGGCAGGGGCTGTTTCACCGAAGCGGCTCGCTTCGTTTTTACCATTGCGCTTCGCATCTATTTCGAGAAAACTAATCGTATGCGTTGACATACGACGTATGAGTACAAATGTTAATTGTGTTGGCAAAAATGAGCGCTTCGTGGCGAGCTGGCGGTTGATTGCGAACGACGGCGGCTACGTCGTCGGCAGCTAGGCCTACCCTTGGGGTCGTCACTGACGGTGGGCTGTCGTGATGTATTTGCCGCTCGCGAAGGCATAGTTTTATCAGCAGTGTTTTTTGTGCTGTTATGTAACCAAGTAGGGCTGTAAAAACTGTTTATTTTGTACTTAGCGAAAGGGATGCAATGTTTTACAAGCGTTTATTCCGTCGGATGTGGCTGGGGCCTCCACGCTGATCGCTCGTCGCCCTGTGTGTCTTGAAGCGTCGTATGCCGGACGCCGGGCCGTGCGACGTCAGATCGCATGGATAATCGGAGCATGTGTCCAGCCCAGAGAACACCTATATTCCAGCCCTCCATGCGCCAAGCTAGCGAGGCTGTTGTACCTAGATGGCCTAGGCAGTGCCTAGACACACTCCCTGTACCTAGGCAAAGAAGTACCTAGATGAGCGATCGGTGTGATCACGTGACTTTACGAGGATCGTTCTCCTGCATTTACCGCCTCGCCAACACACAACGGCGATTTTTGTGTGACATTTGATTACGTGGCTGTGCGTCGTGATTGGCTTGACATGCCAAGTCAAATGTTGAATTCATTGATCCCTGTTAAGCATGCCGTTGAGTAAAATCTTTTATATATGTTTATAGAGTTGCAACAAATTCAGTGAGCTAACTTTTTAATTATTTGTTCAGCAAGAAAGTGTAGAAACAAAAGTTTTATATCAAATTTAAGAATGACTGAATCCATTGTTTGCAACTATAAGTACCATTGATGATTTTCTATCCTGGCTGTAGCCTGCATTTGGAGACTAGGTGCAGCGCACAGGCCTCAAGCCTGTGTGCTGTGCTGTGTCGGTGCACATTAAAGAACCCCAGGCGGTCAAAATTTCCGGATCCCTTCACTACAACATCTCGTAATCATAGCGTGGTTTTGGGATGTTAAACCTTGCAAATCAATCATTTCTGATATGTGCCGTCAAAGAAAGACCGTGAAATACAAAAGTTATGTGATAGCACAACTAATTTAAGCAGTCTCAGACAACCGACCAAGAAAGAACATCTCTGCAGCTCTGTCCAAAACTCGTTTTTGTGTGCATGCGTTGGGCATCATTCAACGGGGCGAAGCGAATGTGTGTTTATGGCAGGGACTTACCCAGGATTTCAGGGGGTTTGGGGTGTTACTCATGTTACCCAGTGCTTAATCTCTAATTAGTGACCCATAGAAATTCTTTCATTCTTCAGTAAAGTCATAGAAAAGCTTTCTTGTGGGACGTTTAGGAAGTTGCCTGGACGAGTTTTGCATTCTTTCTAGTTAACATTTTCGTTTCAGCGTGGGATACTCAACTGAACTAGCTCTCATATCGCTAACAGATGGAACTAAATCAACTATTGACAGCGGAAAAGTTGGTGGCGTTTTCCTTGACCTTTCAAAAGCATTTAATTCTAGTTCACACGACGTTTTATTTTAGAAACTGGAATCGATGTACGGTGGCGTCTATACCTTAAAGGGGCCCTGAAACCATATTTTACTCGCTGTGTTTTGCATCGGAACGGGTTCGTTGTATTGTTGTGAGGTAAATGCAAAAAGAATTTTCGAGATCGATGCAGGCAAACGCAAGTTATTCAACTTACAAATTCAAAATAAAAGCAGACGACAGATATCGGCATCCCAAGGCGTGCATGCTGCTTCCAATCAAAACGTGGCTTACATCTTGCAGAACCGGAACCGTGCTGCCCTCTGTGGCCTTCCTACCACAACCACCGCGTGGGCCGCACAGCGATCCTTGTCAGTTACAAGCAAAATGAAGTTGTAATGCCCAAATTTGTACCTTTAGCAAGCATAAAACACGTTCTGAATTTGGAATTTCTTGTATTCGGTGCATTATCGATATGTGCGATGTATATTTTTATTCCCTACTGTTCCCGGCCAATCAGAACCTGCAGCAAAGCAGCATGGTGATGTCATATCCGCTCGGAGAAACTGTTGATGTATGGCGCTGCAGTCAGCGCGGAAACCGATTTCAGGTACAAATTAAAATATAATACGGTTCAATTTCGCCGCTTTCACTGGTGTTTCGGTCATCGTCAAGTCCCACACAAAGGAAATGTGCAATAAAATCAATGTGCGTAAAATGCGTTTCAGGGCCCCTTTAAGAATCCTGTCTACGTAAGGGATATTCAAATTCACGCTACTTCTAGCGCAATGTTCCTAGGGCTCGATTTTGAACATCTAAAGTTTAATTCACATGTGTCTACACGGAAAGCGTCACATGCCATCGAATGTTGCTAAAAGTTCATGCCTTTTTTTGTCATTTTGAAATTCTATTGTCGCTCTACTATGCTTTCTTTCACAGCGACATAATCTAGTGAATTTCATCATGGGGAAATGCGCATGCCAGTCATCAGCTATCCCCGTTTTATGCCACATCACTTTGAAGCGCGACTCACGTTCACCGCCACTCCCTGTGAGTGCCCGAATGCGACAGCGCTGCAGATTCAAGTGCATGTGTAGCTTTTTGTTAGGTCGTCTGGGATGCTGCATCAGGCGATGTCACGCGTTTATTTTTGTATTTTGTGGGCTTTCTTTGACAACACACAGCAGGCTGTTCACCAATGGTACTAGTTGCTAACACTTCAGTCGGTCATTTTCTTTAAAATTTCATCTACAACTTTCGTATTAATGATTTCTTGCTGCAGCATAGAATTAAAGGTAAGCCAATTAGCTCATGCTACTTAATTGACTACAAAACAAAAATGAAATGCATAACACTAGAGCACATGATCCTCAATACAGCTTTTGTTGCAACTAAACACGATCCATCATTTCTGAAAATTTGGTTGCACACACGTGGGATACTGTCCAGGTGTGTATTCAGCCGTTAAATACACGTTTGTCGCAATGTTTTTTAGAAAGCGTAGCCTCGAACATCTGAAACTTCTTTATTGTCTGCCTTAAACGGAGGCGACAGCCTAACTGGCACTAAAGATAGAGATCTTTCTCGCCCCACACAAACATGCACCATTTGTGCGTGTGTGCTTTCTTGCCTTCACCGGAAGAGGGCGCCACCAAACTGGTGAAATACTCTATTTTAGTACCATGCAGGCACTGTGGAAGCTACAGGCGCCTTCGGCCAATCAGGAGGGCGAACACATTATAAACATGCCCTACCGCGCCATGCCACCTGCCAAGGGTGGGTGCTGCAGTGGCAGCGTTGGAATACAGTGTTCTAGAATAATTCTAGAACACTGTAGTTAGAAGGAGAAGGAAGATGTGGGAACCCTACCTGCAGGAGCAGGCCCGCGGCTAGGAACTTCTTTCGGGAAAGGGGAGGCTTGCTGAAGGCCTTGACTTTGCGAAAAACATGTTTTCATCATTTATTTTCCGTAAAAATTGCAGTATGTACATTACGTGGCTTTTAAAATGCAATAGGCTTAAATTTTGTTATTAGCACTGCACTATGTTATTAGCAAAATGAATTAAGGATGAAACGCGTGTTCAGGGCATAATAGAAATTAAGAATAGATGGACGTGGGCGGGGCACGTAATTCGAAGACAAGACAACCATTGACCATAAAGAGGCAAGCGTGGCAGGGGACGGCAAAAAGTTTGGTGGGTAGATGAGATCAAGAAGTTTGCGAGAATCAACTGGGCACAGTTAGCACAGAACCGGGATAATTGGAGACCTATGGGAGAGGCCTTTGCCTTGCAGTGGGCGTAGACAGGCTGCTGCTGATGACGATATTACCGTTACACCCCAACCAAAATTTCGGGAGGAGCCCGGGCCCCTCCCGAAAGAGCTGCGTCAGGCGCGGTCGCCCCACGCCACGTAAAAAAAAAGAAAAAAAAAGACTGGCCGCGATGTTCCGGTGAAGCAATGAGCTTCGGATACAACTGACGTCTGCAGTCACGGCCGCTGGATAAAAACGCACGTGGTGCGGCCTGCGACGTCGCCCGAAACCGGCGTGACGAGCCTAGTTCTACGCGCCGCCGCAGCGGCGCCACTGCTACGGGACAAGCGCGCGCGGGAGGAGCCGCTGGTTCTGCATGTTTCGCGCAGCGGCGCGCTGAGAGTTTGCATCTTACTCACGCAAGACTGTGTATTGCTTTGTCAGAATAAGATCTCTACGCTGCCTGCAAGAACGGTACGGGCATTGGGCTGCTAATGGACTCGCACGAGCCCGAACCGCGCACTTATATGCAGCAGGCTTCGACACTCGACCACCGTTCAGTATAACTGGCAAGTTCCTTATCGCTTGTTTGAATACTTGCTTCGCTTTATGCGCTTGTTTGCTCTTGAAAGAAAAACCTGTTATTATTATTCAAAATTCCTTACAGGCCCATTCTGGAAGAGAAGCTCACGGGAAGATGGATGCTTGAATCGATGAACAAATCGCAATACGATTTAGAACAGGGAATGTCGCAGGAGCCAACGTTTCGACAAGCGGACTTGGACGAAGACGAAGAATGCTCTGACGAAGACAAGTCTGCTTGTCGAAACGTTGGCTCCTGCGACATTCCCTGTTCTAAATCGTATTGCGATTTGTTCATCGTTACAGGCCCATTGAAGGGCATTGAGTAAGGGGGGCATCCGTATACACATAACAGAAAAATACACAAAAATACACAAATAAAAAATAAAGGAAAAATATAAAAGAAACAAACAAGACAAATATTACAAGCAGTAGAACGTTATACAATGATAAAGGGCAACGAAACTAGGTTATCACGGAACGTTTCACGGTTAGCAATGGATATAATGTGATCAGGAAGACCGTTCCAATGTGCAGTGGCTCTAGGTAGTGGTGATGAGTTAAATGCCTGTGTGCGACCATGAACTCGCATGAAATTAGGCGCGTTGTGAATGCGTTGAGATGTGCGCAAAGGAGTATGAAGCGGCAAACTGTGAAATTTGTTACTATAAATCTACTTGTGAAATAAACACAATAGAGCAATGGCGCAGCGTTCTTCTGTATATATATATAGTCGCTGAAATGCAAGATCTTCGTTTTATTGGACTTTCTTACAAATGCGTGCATACGACTTACTGAATTGGCCAAATAATGTTCTTATATAGTGTTTTAGTTCCAGCTTTTTCTACATATGAGGCAGACACCTACGACTAAATGAACATTCAACCGCTTTGTAGACCCGTGTTCGCATTTCTAGTTCGGATTGGCTGATTAAAAAAAAATAAAAAGGTCGAGGAAGGCGGTGTCAGGCTCATTTCTTTATTTAGAAGTTACAACATGTATACATCCACGGAAAGGCGACTCGTTGCATCAAAGTCGCAGCACCTTCCGTAACAGAGGTTTGTAAGCGAGTTTGAACCGCTCAGCAGTTGCGTTCAAACCTGTGTGCCGCAACAGTTTGCTCAGAAACACCTCACAGGTCTCCTCGGTGTGGCCTTGTTCACCCCTGTCACACGTCAGTTCGCGACATAACACAATTTGGTACAAGTGTTGATGCCAAGCGCACGAACATCCGTCGGAACAGCCGTTGGAAGCAATAGCTTGAGCTTCGTGGACTTCTTATTGTCTCCGTGAGGGAAGCGACGTGAGTGCACCAGCGACCTGTCATTTGGCTCGCACACGCTACCTTTTCCAATTATTCCCGGTCGAGAAATGTTTTTTAGTCATACTTTACGGCGATCTACGTCGCACGGAAACTCGCAGTGCCGTATCTGAGGGTCCTTCCTTGCGTTTGTGTCACACAGCGGCGCACAACAGTTGCGCGGCATAATGCCGCACACGACGAAAATTATAGGATGCAATGGCACAATAGAAGCACCTCGACATGTTGTAGTCACAGGCCGTGCGAGCGAGGTGCAGAATTTCGTCGACACACACAGAAAACTCGTCCCGTACTGCTTCGCGGGGAGGCCCGCGCGGCGAGAGTCGGGAGAGTTGTCCCGTAGCAGTGGCGCCCCCTCCGAAAAAGCGGCGAAAACTGTCAACTTTCGCTTCACAGCTCCGCTTTTGTTCGCTGCGCGACGTAGCAGGCCGCATAGGTGTTCTCTGGCCGCACCTCGTGCCTCGTGCGTTGCTAATCGAGCGGCCGTTCTGCAGTGGAGCCCTTCCACGCCTTTATAACCGCCAGCCACTGTACCTCCGCGAAAATTCAAATAGTTCCTTCTTTGAACTTTCCACGTTACCAAAATAAAGCTAGGGTGGCGATAATAATGGACAGATGCATAAATTATGTCATGTCATGATTCGTTTATTATAGTGGAACATGGAGAGGGTCATTCTTTATTGAGCTGAAATGAAGCGCTTGCAATACAAAAACCCGGCGAGCCACAAGCGCCGCCAACTGAGTTTTATTCAGTGAAGTTTCTCGCGTAAAACGGGCTCGGAAGTGAAATGAACTGTACCGCGACCTTTTGCAGACGGAAACGCTGAGGCTCCACGCATTTTTGTTTATGCTTCTCGAGAAAGGTTTCAAGAACAGCAGAAGCTCCGCAGGTACCGAAGGCATAAACACGGCGCCATTTTGAAAAGGGCGCATGACAATTCTTTTGCGTTTGTTATTGGCTGGCGGAGTAACACCGAGGCGCGCGGTCCGTCGGCCCTTGTTAACTGCTGTCTTTTAGATGCGAAGCAGCTCTTTGACTAGCCTGTATAACGCTGTCCCTCCGTTCCACGATCATCATCATCATCCTCCTCCGCACAAGCGCGAGGCAACGCGCTTGATGATGATGATCGTGGTTTGGTTAGGAAAGGACGCTAATTTCTGCAGCCCATGTAGGGAGCACGGCTAAGCGTCCGGGGGGGTGGGGGAAAGGGAGTGAAAGAGATAGAGAGGAGAGAAAGGCCGTAGTGGAGGGCTCCGGAAATTTAGACCACCTGGGGTTCTTTAACGTGCACTGACAACGCACAGGTCACGGGCCTCTGGCATTTTCGCCTCCATCGAAAATGCCAGAGGCCCGTGTACTGTGCGTTGTCAGTGCACGTTAAAGAACCCCAGGTGATGATTGATTGATTGTGGTTCGGTTAGGAAGGGACGCTAATTTCTGCAGCCCATGTAGGGAGCACGGCTAAGCGTCTGTAGGGGTAGGGGAAAGGGAGTGAAAGAGATAAGAGAGAAAGTCCGTAGTGGAGGGCTCCGGAAATTTAGACCACCTGGAGTTCTTTAACGTGCACTGACATCGCACAGTACACGGGCCTCTGGCATTTTCGCCTCCATCGAAAATGCGACCGCCGCGGTCGGGATCGAACCCGCGTTTTTTGGGTGGCAGCCGAGTACCGTAACCACTACACCACCGCGGCGGACCCAGGTGGTCTAAATTTCCGGAGCCCTCCACTACGGCCTTTCTCTCCGCTCTATCTCTTTCACTCCCTTTCCCCCACCCCCACGGACGCTTAGCCGTGCTCCCTACATGGGCTGCAGAAATTAGCGTCCTTTCCTAACCAAACAACAATCATCATCATCAAGCGCGTTGCCTCGCGCTTGTGCGGAGGAGGAGGATGATGATGATCAAAGAGCTGCTTCGCATCTAAAAGACAGCAGTTAACAAGGGCCGACGGACCGCGCGCCTCGGTGTTACTCCGCCAGCCAATAGCAAACGCAAAAGAAATTGTCATGCGCCCTTTTCAAAATGGCGCCGTGTTTATACCTGCGCTTCCCTCGGCGCAGGTGTTGGAGCGGTTCCAAGTAGGTCACGCTCCCCTCGCACGCTTCCCTCGTCTGGACCGCAGCCCGCCGCCACGCCAAAGGACTCTGCACCTCCCCGGCCTGCAGCCGTTGCGGCGATCCCGAGACCCTCGAGCATCTCCTCTGTGAGTGCCCTGGACTGGCCGAGGAACGCTCAAGGGTCCTCACAGCCTACAGAAGACAGGGTCTCCCTGCCACCACACTGCAACACCTCCTCTTCCCGTCTCGCCCCCATCTACCAGCACTCCGGAGCCTGGTGGAGTTCCTGGACGAGACGGGTATTGAAGCCTACCACTGAGTACGGGACCCTCGCCGCCTCTACCCCTGCCGACAGGCTGCTGACCGCAATGCGACGTCCGGGCCTCTGCCCTTGTTGAAACTTCTCTCTTTTCCTCCCACTTCTCCCTTCCCCTAAGGCGCTTAGCCGTGTCCCCAGTATGGGAGACAGAAATTAGCGTCTCTTCCTTCCTAACGAACAACCCCCCCCCCCCCCCTCGCAGGTGCGCGCGTACGTCACTCTCTCCCTCACCCGCCTGAGCGCCCGCAGCTGCCGGCTCCAACGCCCGCTCGCCTCCCGTGTCTGCGTTTCAAACAAACGTTTACACCAGTAAACGCTACACCGAGTTTCGCTTCAAACTTCTTCCAGCAACCGCGTTAGCGCCGTTCAACCCGTGACGCCACCCGTGCGCAACGCTGCTGCTTCGCATCCCATCAGGGTTCCCTTCGGGGAGATGGTCCAAGTTTTTTTAGTTGTATCTTACTGTAGAACGCCTATACAGGCAGCAACAGCAATAACAACACTCGAGAACTATGCGGTGTGAAAATAATGCTGACGAGACTTGCGTCATTCCTTTAATCTGACTCACTTCTAAGGCTTTGTCAATGAAACGGCATATCGGAGTGTGCGACATTGTCACACCCTCTTCAATATACCGTTATCAACTTTTCTTGAAATATAACCCTGTAAGATATACGTCTATTTGACACGTGTCACTACAAGCGAAAATATTGTTTGTTTTGTGGGGTTTAACGTCCCAAAACCAGTTCTGATTATGAGAGACGCCGTAGTGGAGGTCGGAAATTTCGACCACCTGGGGTTCTTTAACGTGCACTGACATCGCACAGCACACGGGCCTCAACATTTCGCCTCCATCGAAATGCAGCCGCCGCGGCCGGGATTCGATCCCGCGACCCTCGGATCAGCAGCCGAGTACCATAGACACTAGACCACCGTGGTACAAGCGAAAATAAAGCATAAACTCGGAAAGTTCAGGCGATGAATAGCCCAGGAGAGTGAGGAGACGAAAGGAAAGAAACAGCGCCGCACCAAGACAAATATTTACTCGGATGATCAAACCTGCTATATCTACTTCCGGTAATATAAAACGAATTAACATTTTTCACGCTTTGCATCAAAAATTGAACATGGCGGCTAACTTCGCCAGGCACTGGCCTATCAGAGGGTAACCACTTCGGCAGTTTTCCTTCAAGGTGCATTCCGCAGATGCTGTCTGCACGCGCAAACTTTCTGCCACCTGCTCGGCGGCAGACACTGGGTCTGGTTCCGGTACCAATCCACTCTATGGAGAAAATCCACGTGGTTCTCCTGCGAGGTCGACTCTCCGCGCAGAGATCCGTACACCTCGAAGTGGGCCGTCGGTCTTGTGGTTATCGCGACGCGGAGCAACACCTTGCCTGCCACGCGACCGCCGAGAACCGACGATTCGTCGACGCTGTCGAGCTCCCACACTACGCACCGACCAGGGAAGTGCAGTTCTGCTATGGCGTTGATATAAGATACGGCATAGCGGGCGAACGACACGGCCACTCTCTTGTCGTCAAGGTTATTGCTAGCGCCGAAACACGCGCAGAATTCCGGCGGCACAAATGCGTCCGCGCACGTCCTCTCGGGCGGTATTCGGCCCATAAGGCTCAGTCCCATGTTAGTAGAACCGTTTCCGAGCTCGGGAAAGCTGGACAACGCCACCAGGGTGGCGTGCAAGTCGAAATGCGTAACCAAACGACGCTGGTTGACCTCAAGCTGCGCAGCGGCTTCCGGGTGTTCAGCCAAGAAACGTTTGGGAAGCGCCAGAAAACATACGGGGTTCCTGTTTTCGTAGCGACCGATCTCGCCACTGCTGAACGGCCCGATGCGAGGACCATGGTCGCCCACGAAGAACAGTGCCGTGTTCTCGAGCACGGAGTGTTCAGAGAGTTCCCGAAGGAAGGCCTCCAGCATTCCGTCCATGATCTTCAGTCCGTTTACGTGGTTGTGAGTGAGATAGCTGAGCCAGACGAACGAAAACATCGGCCCGTGCCGGTTCATCTTTAGCACCTGCCCGACGTAGTCGATGAGCGCCTTGGTCTTCAGTCGAGAGCCTACACAACAGCTCTTGTCAAAGTGTTTTTCGTCCATCAGCCGTAGGATGGGCACGGGATAATAGTCTGCCGGCTTGCGTGCGAACCCGCTGAAGTTGGGGTACGTGAATAGACCATAATGGGGCATTTCTTCGACAAATGCTGTCGTGTAACCTCTGCCCTTGTACAAATTCCAGACGAAAGGAAGCACCTCAACTGTACTGGAGCGGGAAATGAGACTCTCCGCGTCGGGACCAGCTAGCCCGGTGAGTAAAGGAATGAGGTTCGCAAAGGACGCGTCTCCGACCTTGTTGAACGCGATGAATTCGAACGCGGACAGATCTTGTTCCAGGAACTTGCGCGTTCGTTTCATGTGGCGGTGGAAGTTCATTCGCGACGTTGAGTCCACGCCTAGAATGAGGACGCTCATCGGACTGTTCGTATTCCGTGAAAGAGGTGCCTCGTTCGACGCGGGACTATCGAAGGACCCGCGGCGACGCTTGGGCTGAGGCACGAAGAAGTAGTCTTCGAAAAGTAGGCTTCCGTTCGTCTCGCATGAGATCTCTACGTACTCGGGTTCGACTGGACTCCCGCTAGCGAGCGGCACGAGCGGACCGAATGTCAGCGATGTATCGGGAACACTCGCGTTTTCGTCTCTGAATACCTCTCGGTAGTAGCAGCGGATGCTCCCCTCAGATACGTTGTAGCCGCGGCGAAGGGCGTCGACGTCTATCGTGAACCTATCGAGGTTCTGGACGAAGACGGTGAGGTTCCGACTCGAGCACAGGGCTTCGTATGGGGCGTCCTCCGCAAAGTACCGCTTGACTATCCAGTGGTAAGGATTGTAGAGGGGTAGCGAACATCCCGGAGTCTTCAGCAGGTACCCGTCGTAGTGGATCGTCATGTTCGTGAATAACGGCCTCAGCACGGACACCTCGTACCAAAAGAATTTGTAGAGAAATACAACGTAGGCGACGCTGAGTAAGATACGTTTCGCCCATCGGCGACACCGCGGCAACCTTGCCATATTGAGCACTTCTTTTTCGTTTCACGGGAAGTGTGGCGGCGGTGGTCGTGATGATATGGCTGTCCCAGGAACGTACAATGTCATTACCCGTGATGCATGGACAGTGGCCATGCGTTGGGTGGCGCTATGAAAAAGCATTTCTAAATGTTTTCTTTTTTTTTTTTTTGAAAGTGCGTCACCGCTAATCGTTCACAGCATGCATTGAGTGAATTAAGCATAGAAGAGGAAAAGAGCTAGGAGAGAGCGTCACATGACGATATTGAAGCCCAGTCGCCTGGTCATGAATAAAAAATTAAGGGAGATCGAGTCATGGAAAACAGACCCTGCTAGGCCAGCGGTAGACTGATGTATATATACGGTCAGGCGCGATCCTCGAGCGATCCGGCCACAGTATGGAGCAGAGATGGCGAAATTACTTCTGAAATGTAATGAAATTACGTTGCTAAATAATTCCTAGATTTTTAAACATGTAGTTCAGTTACATTAGAAAGTACAGCTGGCCGAAAGCGGTCACATTATGTTACTATAACCATAACAAAAGTTCTTCATTCATGAACTAACTTACAGCGCATTTACATTGAAATTTGCAGCTGAGTCGTCGCGACAACTTGCTCCTGTTTCAACGACGCGTCATCTTTAACTTGTCTCGAAAAACGCGCCGTGGTACCTTAAACGCTACAGGCCAGGGATCTCAAACCACCTCAATTAGCGGGTCCCAGTCATGAATTTTAGTCCGACAAGGGCCGGGTAAGTGAAAAATAAAGGAAGGAGGCACGAATCTGACCAAAACATCAACAAACGTCGCCCTCTAAAAAAATGGCCTTTACCATATCTCACATATGCGTCATTTCTGAACTTCGGGATCTGACTTCAGGATTGCACATTGCGGGTGATAAGCTCATGTACATTATAAAATATTGTTGTGACGAAGGGTTGCTTGCTACCTCACTTGGTAGCGTTAAAGTCCCTAGATCTTTTTCAACGGAAGAAAGATCTAGGGACTTTAGGTAGCGCGGCAAGGTCATCGGGTTGAGAAACTCTCAAGGTTGGAGTTGCGAAAATGATAACAAAAGTTAAGGCTGGAGTTAGGAAAATGAAAACAAAAGGTTTACTGACACTAGGAACACACGAGGTTGATGGATACAGAACATGGGGTACAGCGTAGAGCGAACTGGATAGACGCCAAAACGTAGGGTCCGGAGCACTTTCTCCCGGAATGCATGGTCCTTACATACACTCCAGTCTCGCCCTCCTTCTCCGCCGCGGACCAATGAAGCACCGCGATTTATACCCCGAGCCGGCGCTGCTAAAGCTCTTTAGTTTTAGCAGCGCCGGCTTACAGTACGGTAGCGACGGCAATGCCACACCGTCGTGGTCGACACGCGGCTATTTTAGTCGGAAAGAGCTGCACTAGCTGCTCGGTGAGCACGGAAACGTCATCAGATGATAAAACTTATTGGTAAAGTTCTCACGACAGACAGACAGACAGACAGACAGACAGACAGACAGACAGACAGACAGACAGACAGACAGACAGACAGACAATGAACTTTAATGAATCCTGAGGAGCTATGTAAGGACTCCCTAGCGGGAGGCCGTTGTAACCGCCGGCCGCACCCACGTGGAGGAAAGAACGCCATGACGCTCCGCCCTTTCTTGGGCCCTCTGGATAGCCTGGGCTTGCTTTCGGAGCACCGTGCTTGTGATGGCCTCCTCCCATTCAGCTTCGCTGGAGAGAACGTCGTTAGGCAACGCGGGACATCGCTAGCATGTGAGCCATAGAACAAAAAGTTTCACTGCAGTCGGGACAGCCAGGGTCCACGTCCGAGTATAACTTACTGAGGAAGCCCCGAGACGGGGAAGAACCCGTCTGCAATATTCGAAGAGTAACTGATTGACCTCTGCTGAGCTTCGGATGAGGAAGAGGGTAGACTCTCCGGCCAAGTTGGTAATGTTTAGTAATATCATTGAATGTGAGAAGTGGGTCGTTCTGCTGAGCCTCTTCCTGCCCCTCCGGAGCCGCCAGACCGCCGCGGCGTGCGAGTTCTCGCGCACGGTCGTGAGCCAGCTCAACGACGTTTGGGAAGCCCTCAAGAACGTACGTCCCCATGTGTGCGGGGAACCACGTAATACAATGAGAACCGGGGAAAGCCCTCTTCTCTAGAATGGAGGCCGCCTCTTGAGCGAGGTTACCCATGTCGAATGCCCTAATTGCGTCTCGCGAATCGGTGTAAACGTAGAAACGCTCTGGGTCACACAGGGCCAGCGCAACCGCGATTTGCTCGGCTATACCAGGGGTGGCCGCCCTTACCGAGGCTGATGAGCGAAGCACTCCCCGCCCGTCTACCACCGACAACGCGAATGTTCTACTGTTCCCGTACTGCGCCGCATCTACGAAGACCGCGGAGTTTATGTCATCCCTCACTCTCTTCAAGACGGCTCGTGCACGGGCTTTACGTCTACCCTCGTTATGCTGTGGATGTACGTTTCGCGGGAAGGGCCCCACCATGTAGGTTGCCATCGTTTCCAGTATCCTCCGTTCCTCCATTATCCTAGGAGCCATGCCAACTTCGTCCAGGATCCGCCTGCCCGCTTGGGTCGACGACAGCCTAACCACCTGGGCAGTGACCTGCGCCTCTATGATCTCGTCTATGGTATTGTGCATTCCGAGTTGGTCTAGCCTGTCTGAGCTCCTGTTAATCGGCAAGCCTAGCACTCTCTTGATGCTCTTGCGCATGACTGTGTTTAACTTGCTCTTTTCCGTTTTCGTCCATACGAGAGCTGACGCAACATAGTTAATATGACTGAGTAGAAATGCGTGGTACATCCGAAGAAGGTTGTCCTCACCTAACCCCTTCTTTATCTCACGAGATAAATTTTCTACGTGCCGACCACGACGGTACGGCATTACCGTACCTACCGTACGATAAGGCACCGCTGCTAAAACTCCCTATTACTAAGAAAAAAATCACAGCATATCCTCTAGGTGAATGATGAGTGGGCGAAGCTCCGGAGGTTCATTGGTAAAAACCGTGAATCTTCCGTGAATCTTGCCCAGTACATCATCAAAGACGTGACAAACACTGTGTGTCGCCATCTAGCGCTCTCCTATCACACTTGAGCACGCAGCGAGCGCCTCCGCGCCATCTATTGATCAATCCACGTACTAGCTAAGCAGCACCGCAGCGCTCGGACGGGCGGACGGACAGAAAGACAGACAGACAGACGGACGGACAGACAGACTCCTATACTACGCGTTCCCATACATCTGAACGAAGCGAGCACCGCAGCGCCATCACGGCATCTAGTGAGCACTTCATAAAACTACAGGTGGCTACATACTATGTAGCCCCGCCACGGTGGTCTAGTGGTTATGGCACTCGGCTGCAGATCCGAAGGTCGCGGGATCGAATCCCGGCCGCGGCGGCTGCATTTCGATGGAGGCGAAATGTTGAGGCCCGTGTGCTGTGCGATGTCAGTGCACGTTAAAGAACCCCAGGTGGTCGAAATTTCCGGAGACCTCCACTACGGCGTCTCTCATAATCAGAGCTGGTTTTGGGACGTTAAACCCCATAAATCAATCAATCATACTATGTACGGAGGAGGGAATGACCCACGCTAGAGATGGGTCGCTCAGGAGTGAGCCGGATCTTTTGAGCGGCTCTTTCGAAAGAGCGAGTGATCCGCGGCTCAGTAAAACTGAGCGGCGGTCCTTTGGGACTCTCGCTCAAAGAGCCGAGAGCGGAAGGCGGTTCTCTCTCGCTCAGTGAACCGAGGTGAGCCGTGTTTCTCTCGCTCAGAGAGCCGAGAGCGGAAGGCGGTGCTCTCTCGCTCAGTGAGCCGCGGTGAGCCGTGCTGAACTGAAGTGTACCTGGATTGCTTTTCGTTTCGACGGCGGCGACGAGTGTTGGGCCGTCGCGGGCTGACTCGCGCTACTCGCATCTCGCTCGCTGTGTGCGCTGCGTGAGGCAGTTCATCGTGAGCTCGCGCAACGCTTCGAAGACGGACTCCAGGTCTAGAAGGGTATTTGGTGTCATTAAAGACAACAGGTCAACGTAGCTTACGTCCTCATTAGTGCTCATTAGTATAGTTATAAATATGTCACCCATATCATCCCGTCCTCTGAACTTCCTGAGCATGTATTCTAGCACATCAATAAAACGAATAACATGCCGTGTTGTGTCAAGGCTTCATATTATTTCGTCGTGGCGCATGTTGGAAAAAAAAATATCATGGCATGATCGCACTTCGTTGAGTTTTGATCTGTTTATATGGGCTGCACAGATATTGTTCGACGTCTTTGTTTCTGTCAGTGGATGACGGAAGCTAAACATCTCTCCAAATTTACGGCACATCATGATGGCGCCCAGACTGACGGGCGCTCTAGGCAATTTAGGTAAATGAACGTCTTCCAGAAATGCGTCCATTCACAGTGGCACACGTTAAAATTAAGTGCTTGATTTAAGACAGGCCCCGACACGGGACAGTGAAACACGGCAAGTGCTGCTTTCCGGATAGTTCAAAGCAGATCTCGCATGTACTTTTCAAACGTGAAGGGGGTTGTCTCGCACACAGCGTGGAGAATTCTTCGTTGTATCTCTTTAACGCTCCCTTGGTGCGGCTGTAATTACTTACGGAACTGTTGTAAATATGCGCGGCGCCACAAAAGCGCACTTCAAGTAACGACCCTTTCTTTGCACTGCCGTGCAGCAGAACAGAAAGGAGGTGCTTCTTTTTTTCCGTTGAAAAAGAAAACCCGGGCCAATTTGGAACGGTGCCGCGTAGTTTCTTTTTTTTTTTTACCTCAGGAATCTCTCTTTTTTTTAGCAGTAATGTGATTTGTCGAAAGGTGAACGTGTTTCAGAGAAAGAAAATGAGTTTGCTGTTACAAAGGGAGAAAGCAGCGCAAAATTCTGACAGAACCAAGATGAATAAAGGACGACAACAGGGGTAGCTTACAAATTTTCTTATTTTTCGACATGATGGTGCATACATATATTCACAATGTCCGTACACGGTGGCGCCGCACAGCAAATAAATTTAGTGACATTCTGCTAATCCTCCACGAGGAAGATTAGCAGACGATAACACGCTTTCACGTGGCCACTACGGACTTAGGCAACACCTGACGCGCAGGAACAGGGGCTTTTGTTTGCATTCTTCGCATTCACAATGGTCAAGAGGTCAAGAGGGTAGCAATATCTAATATTGGGCGGCGCGCTCCAGTCCAGTGCACAAACCGAGTTCTCAGCAAGAACATGTCACGTTCTTTCTAGTCAAATGTGCCGATGGAAAATGCATGGCTACCGGATACGGGATGATTTGTAGAGAAGCCGGCACCGCGCCGATAAGGCTGATTGTATGCCATTCCATGAAGCGGAGGCGGGCATACTTTCTAGGAAGAATAAGAAAGCACGAACTGGATACAGAGTCACAGACAGAAAACACACACTCATACACACGCGCTCAACGATTCAACTTTCTTGGTTATATGATTTTCGGAAGACATGTTGGTCGAATCAAGTTTTGTGGTATTGTTGTGAGATAAGATTATTATGCATGTTAGTATCTGCTAAGCGCCTCATAATTTCTGCTAACCACCTAACCGCTCAGCGAATGAAAATGTGTCTCTCCTAACAAAACTGCATGAACCGGAAACAAAAATAGAGAAAAGCTCTCACATACCCTGCAGGTAGTTTTTTAATGGTTAGCGCATATTATACTTAATACTTACGTGTAGAACGATCACTGCAATATAAGGTCCCTCGCAGGGACCTTAAGCAGGGATGTTAACGGCCCCCAGTGACATGGGCAAACCACGGACGCTAATGCAAGGCAGCGGAACGGCCGCCCACCGCTCCGGCCGGTCCCGTTCTTCCCTCGCGCCAGAGCGTTTTCCCTCGGACCCGGTGAGCCGGTGAGCCGTTGAAATGAACCGGATCATTGCAGTGAGCTGAGCCGTTCTGAGCCGCTCACTCAAGTGAGCCGCTTTGCTCATCTCTAACCCACGCCCTAAGGAGCTTCGCCTCTAAAATATATGGGTAGAAAACAGTCACGCGTGAGCCGGACCGTTTGCGACATGTCAGCGGGCCCATGCCCGGCCACGGCAGACCCATTTTGGTGGAGGCAAAATGAAAAAGAAAAGTACAACAACAACAAAAAAAGAAGCACTCGCGTACTTAGATGTTAAAACACATCGACTCCCCCTGTGCTTTATATAATATGTTTTCATGAAAAAAAAAAAAATTAGCGAAGCCTGCACTATTGGCGAAGGGCTCGCGAAGCTGATCGGCACTTGGCTGATCCAGGCTTGTCGACGGCACAACAGTATTTCGTCGTGGTTTGAGATTCGCGAAACGCCTCGCGAAGCATTGAAAGGCCCAGCGAACGCTTCTCAATAGAGAGTTTTAGCAGTGCTGGTTACCGTACGGTAATGCCGTACGGTAAGTACGGTAATGCCGTACGGTCGTGGTCGGCGCGTCGCTATTTTAGTTGGAAACACCTGCACTAGTTGCTAGGGGAGTACCGTAACGTCATCGGATGATGAAACTTGCTGGTAAAGTTCTCACAAGCTCAATTTTCTGCGTGCGGACCACGACGGTACGGCATTACCGTATACGGTAACCAGCACTGCTAAAACTCTCTAATGTTTCGTGCCGACCTGCGTAAAGACGTTCGCGTCGAACATGAGACGGTGGCAGACGCGGCAAGCGTGACCTCAGCTTGCAGACCGCGTGCAGACCATGACGGTACGGCATTACCGTCACTACCGTATGGTAAGCCGGCGCCATGAAGGCGGCCGAAGCACCGTGGACACACCGCGATCGGGTCAGTCACTTCAACGAGCACATCGAAGGGGAAGCTTTCAAGTGGTACCTGACCGAGATGTTCGGGGACGATATAAGACGCGGCATGCAGAACCGCTTTGCCACGACCAACGGAGACGCCTTCCGGCTCTTCATTCACTAACGGCTAAACGGACGACAGACCACCAAGAACTATTACCGTTATTACGACGAGAAGAGTCGATTAGGCTCCTCGGCCGATCTTAAAGGGTTCCTGAAACGTTTTAGGGGCGAAGCTCCTCTAAGGGCCTATTCTCGGTCAGCCCGCACGCCGCTCCGCTCGCGTGCGGAGAGCGTGCGGAAGGGTGAAAACGGCTGTTAAACGGGTCGAATCGCGAATTATTGAAGTCGGTGGGGTAACGCAAGCCCCACCAAATCCGATATTTCTCGATTCGTTCCTTTTGACAGCCGTTTTCACCTTTCCGCACGCCCTCCGCACGCTTGCGGAGCGGCGTGCGGGCTGACCGAGAATAGGCCCTTAGTCTAACCTTGTCACGCGTGTCAGGCGTCAGGCGTAACCCGCGTGCTGGGAGGCACGCGCTCGCCCTCGGCGTTCGCCTCGGCGCGTGCCTCTCTCTCTCTCCCGGCGCGTGCCTCTGCTGCCTTGTGAGAGAGAGAGACAGAGAGAGAGCGAAAGGCGCGCGTTGGCTATGGAAACGCTCTTTACCAGCTCGCAAAGAAGGAGACCGCGCTCTCACCCGCGAGCTTCTTCATTGCGAAACACCGACTGCTCGCGTTGGAGAAGCGTTCACCGGCAACTCATATATACATGCCTTGCACCTACGTCACGACCAGGCGCTGCGGGATACCGTTTCGCCATCGTGGAGGACCAGCCGCGGCAGTGAAAGTGCGGACGCGTATGCGTTTCTGTACTCGCTCTCGTTAGCCGCGGTATTTGAGTTCTCGAATCGCAGGAGAGCAATGAAGAGACGAGTGTGAAAGAACACAAACCTTTTTCACGTGCCAAAAGACGCACACAGTGAATGCGGCCGCACGAAGCAGCTAAAATCCCGAGGCAGCGCAGTTTGTGGCTGACGCGTATCAAGCGCGCCGATCGCGACACCGAACACGCTGATACATCCAAGTGTGCACAAGAGCCTACAAATGCTTTGCGAGCACAGTTATGCGCCTGTTCCTGCCTTGAGCATCGTCCGTCGGCTCCCGTCGTAACCGATCGCGAACGAGCGTAGCAGTGGCGCACCGACGGGGGGGGGGGGTTCGGGTGTTGTAACCCCCCCCCCCCCCCTCGAGGCTGACCTAACCCATCCCACTCCGTAACTGCTCCTATGTCCTAGACGAATGTGGCGCTAATGTCTCTGCAAAATGCCGAAAAAATAATAAATATAATAATCATCATTGATGTTACTATTATTTGGCATTTTATTTACTTTTTTTTACACACGCAACAACTGTGTAATGGCATGCCCGGCCCTTCGTGAAAAAATGACCCCCCCCCCCCCCCCCCCCGGTAAAGATCCTGGGTGCGCTACTGGTGTAGAGCATTCCTCTACTTATTGCGCGCCTTCCTGAATAAAAATACGGTCTCTCAAAATCTTGCCCAAAATGCCAAAAAGGTAAGACTATAGTATTGGGTTTTTTGTGAAATTTTGACTCGAACAGAAGTCGCACAAAATGCGTTTTCCCGCATCGTAGACCATTCCTCTACTTAGTGCGCTCCTTCCTGAATAAAAATACGGTCTCTCAAAATTTTGCCCGAAATGCAAAAAAAGGTAAGACTATATATAGTATTGGGTTTTATGTGAAATTTTGACTCGATCAGAAGTCGCACAAAATCCGTTTGGCCGCATCATAGAGCATGCCTCCACTTATTGCGCGCCTTCCTGAATAAAAATACGGTCCCTCAAAATTTCGCCCAAAATGCCAAAAAAGGTAAGACTGTAGTATTGGTTTTTTGTGAAATTTTGACTCGATCAGAAGTCGCACAAAATGCGTTTTCCCGCATCGTAGACCATTCCTCTACTTAGTGCGCTCCTTCCTGAATAAAAATACGGTCTCTCAAAATTTTGCCCGAAATGCCAAAAAAGGTAAGACTATATATAGTATTGGGTTTTTTGTGAAATTTTGACTCGATCAGAAGTCGCACAAAATCCGTTTGGCCGCATCATAGAGCATGCCTCCACTTATTGCGCGCCTTCCTGAATAAAAATACGGTCCCTCAAAATTTCGCCCAAAATGCCAAAAAAGGTAAGACTATAGTATTGGGTTTTTTGTGAAATTTTGACTCGATCAGAAATCGCACAAAGTGCGTTTTACCGCATCGTAGAGCACAGACTTCATTCGAAGCCCTCGTGTGAAGTGCAAACTGTATAATCAGCATCTGTGGTGTATGCTACAGCTTCGCTGGACATTTGCGCTCGCAGAGCGAGGTGGCGGGCAATTTTCTTTTTCTTTTTTTTTTGTAAAATGCACTGTTTCACCACAACAGGAACACAGGAAAATTCTTTATTCAGTCTATGAAGAGGGGAGAAGAAGAGTCTGCGAGCACAACCGTTGCGTACGCCAGTGGAGCACGGACGGGGGGGGGGTTCGGGTGTTGTAACCCCCCCCCCCCCCCTCGAGGCTGACCTAACCCATCCCACTCCGTAACTGCTCCTATGTCCTAGAAGAATGTGGCGCTAATGTCTCTGCAAAATGCCGA